>JANHMN010000006.1:40789541-40848009 GCA_030674055.1 Rhabdomys pumilio
TAAATAAATAAATAAATAAATAAATAAATAAATAAATAAATAAATAAATAAATAAATAAATGGATCCTACAAAATGGGAATATAAACTCTAGGGAAGTTTTTAAAGACTAAGAAAGACCCTAGCCTAAGGAATGCTAGGATTTACATGAATGTAATCAGTCTCCTAATTTTGCAATGCAGATGACTACCACAAAGCTCTGCTCAGTTCTCTCCCAACTCTAAATTCTAAAACTATTCAACCTTGCACATCAGGTCAGCTATATAAAGTAACAACAGAATAATAGCTACCTTTTATTGATACATACTATATACTGGCATAAACACCAGGCACATATCTCATTAAATCCTGAAACAATCCTCTGAAGTATATGTCATTACCCTTGTTTTATACATGTGAAAACCTGAATCTTAGAGAATTTTAGAAGTTGATTAAATTTACAAGATTATAAGTATTAGGGTCCAGACTCAACTCCACAGCGTTCTAGCTCAACTTTACAAATGTTTCAACCAAATTTAATTAAATATAATGATAAAAATGTTCCCATAACCTTTCATATTTTTTATCCACACTCTGTGTTTTGAATAAGTTTAAGAGTATCACTATGTCAGTTCTTTGGGTCATCAGTCCTCACAGGAATACACAAAGAGCACAATGCCATTGTCTTGATCACTATTCATTCAGAAATGTGGGCCACTGACACATATTTCTCTACTAAGATTTTCAGATTTGGGAAATGCTCCAAACATCCAGGTATTTTTCTATGAAAATAGATTATCATTAATTGTATGGGTTTTCTTTTTCCTCACAAGTGAAAAGGAATATCAAGGTTTCCAAATTTTTATAGATTAAAATATGTGAAATTAGTTCTCAGATGCCTTACCGTCCATAAGTCCCAGGGCAACGTCTGAAAGCAAACAAAAAGAAACACTGTAAGCGGCAGTCCATACAGTTGGTGGTAGTGAATGTAAAGAGGCTAGGGTAGTAGCTCTCTTCCATAGCTCCACTCTTGATGTAGAAACACTCCACTTCTGTTACCAGTTTTGGTGAACACTTATCACTTGTGGCTATTGGGAACTTTAAAATGTGCTAGTCTAATAGAATCAAAATTGAGGTTTGATACAGTTTTACTGAATCTGAGTTTAGTCACATGTACATACTGTGAGAGCATCAGGGATCTAAGCAATTGGCCTTTGGCTCAGTCCTGAATGTGTACAATGATGTGTTATTTAAATATACACATGTCGTTAAAGTAAGAATGTTTTCCAGCACGAGAGTTATCATACCATTGAGGAAATGCTGATCTTAATCCTTAACTAATGTCTTTGCCTCTCCCTACTACCTGAAGAACATATATTATGACCAATTTGATAGCAAATAGATCCTTTAAAATGCCTTTCTCCAATATGCTGGATTAGAAAACATGCAGATTAATTGGCAGTCATTCACATTAACAGGTACCCATTACAACCTATTAACAACATGCCTGGCATGCGCTTACTGATATTTTAATTATAAAGCTCACTGATCTATGAAGGGATTTGGATGGTTAGAGCAACTTGCACCGAGGGTGAAGGCAGTGGGAGAGACCTTCCTTCTCCCTGACACTGAGAATTGCTGCTAATGTCACACTGCTTTACACTTATGCCTCAGTGACTCAGGCTGCATTCGCCCACTTATTTTAATTCAGTAAAGGTAAACAGAAGACTAGAAAGACATTTATTTCAAATGAGTTTCTAGAGGCTACAGCTACCTTCTGCATAAAGAGCCAGGTCCTGTGGTGCTGACTGATGTTCCCTACACGATCTGGCCTTCTAACTTCATCTCTATGTAGCTTAGATAGCCTTTTGATTAGCGCTAATCAAAGACAGGGAAGATAGGAGAAAAGGTTTCTTTGAAAAATCACATTTATTTGTATCTGCAGATTCTCTGTGTCAGAAATGCATTTTCTGATTTTTTTGACTGTTCTGATGCTCTCTTTATAGACTCTTGCTAGAAAAAAAAGATAGTGAAAAAATGATATAATACAAGTCTCTGTATGGTGCAGACAGCAGCAGCATTTTCTCCAAAGGAGGAAGCAATGCTAAACATTGTGTTCCTCTCTCCTTGGGAACAGGAAAGGCTCTGAAAGCTTATGTGAGCACTGCAGAGATCACAAGGTAAGGAGGACCCTGGCAGCTGACATAAAGGACCCAGTAGTAGGTACAGGAGATGGCCTTGAGGGAAGGGGAAAGGGCATCTCAGAACCCAACAAACTCCTGTAGTCTCCTTTAACCTGCCTTCCTCCTTAGGGGGAGAGGCAAATACATAGCCTGGAGGACCACTCTGTTAGGACCACCAGAAAGCCAGAATCGCTTCCTCCTTGACAGGAAAGAAGGTCACAGGGACATACAGCCTGTCCTAATTGTGGTGATTTATGTACATTATGAATCTCCAAGAAGAGTTTAAAGACAGCCTACTAACAAGAGATCCTCTTTATTTACAAAGTACCAGTAAAGCTAATTGTATTTGATTATTAGATTGTTTCTCCCATTTACAAAGAGCAGGCCTTCAGAAACCATGTCAGCCTAGCAAAGCACAAGCTAGCAAGAAAACTGTCTGCACAGAGCAGTTTGTACTCCTCAGGAGTTAACTATAATAATTCAAGTCATCAGCACTAGAAATTCAAGTCAGTTCTTAATTCCCAGTTGAATTCTGTAACACATTTTAGTTTTAATTTGATCTATATTCTCGAACTTTGGATTTTCTCCAAGTTAAGTGTGAGTGCGCCTCCTGCCCCGATACACGCACTTAATGTCAGTAGTACTGATTTGTGGTTCGTTTTGAGACTCTGTAACCCAGGCTGGCTGACTTTTCATTTTCCTCTCACATTTTCCTGAGTAGTGAGTGGGATTACAGGTACATACTACCACATTTCAATGTTTCTGTTGACAGTCTTCCACTAAAATCAAAAATTATCCACTATGCCAAAAGCATCGTCCCTACGCACACAGGTATCCGTACCCAATGCAGGTATCCTAACAGATCCTAACAGAGAATCTTATTGCAGTGGCTACAAGAGGAGGACAGAATGAGGAAGAGATGAGCAAGAATAAGCACAAGAAGCAAAGCCCTCCACACCCACCCGTGATCAGAACCAGAGCGTTGTTCTGCAGGAGGGACTTGAGTGCAGCTCTGAGCTCAGAACCATCCAGACTGCAAGTACATTTCTGTGGGGCATGGTCTGGCAGTTATCCAAATACTCTTTGATTTCCAAAACATGAGGAAATAAGTAGAAAAACTTGAAACTAAAAGAACTTTGTTTAGGGAAGCCGTGAGGTGTATTATCAGAACCTACACTCTCTGAGAGCACATGAGGCACTGATACCAACGCTGAAAGACATGGTTCTGAGGCAAACAGTTCTGTGGCAAGAGAAGGCTAATGGCATGGAGAAGACTATAATACTTGGTACTAATAAAGTTTTTTTTCCCTATAGCTAATGAATAGGAGATATTTGTCAATCAAACAGAAGAGTAGATAAGCATCAGTTGAAAGGCACAGAGATCTCCTGTTAACTTGTTTATCATCCCCAAACATCTGAGCTCACTTTATACCTGAGACATGGGAGAGTGGGTTGCTGCAGCCGAACCTGCCGGAGCCACATCAGGTTTGAAAGGGTCAAAGTCCAAATCCAGCAAAGTCTCCTCCTTCTTCACCTCCAGGACTTCATTCTGTTAAAAGAGATGAATAGGAGTTCATGGAAAGAGCCAGGTAGAATGTGTCACTGAGAGGCCCAAGCCATGTCAGCACTTGATCCAATGCATCGATAAAGCCTAGCCACACATAACTCATGTCCCTGAACCACACCCTCAGATAAATTTCCCATTGAGGGGAAGTACTGGAATGCCACACAGATAAAAGGAATCTCCCTTTTGGTTATTTTAAACAATGTAAATCAAAATATTAAACAGATTAAAAGATTACACATGACTATAAAAGTAAAAAAAAAAAAAAACAGATATTAAAGTTTGAATCCAGTAGCATAACCCATTGCTACAGTGTACCTCAGTGATGCTAAAACTTAGGAAGTGATTCATGGTGTTTCACACCTCATGTCCCTCATCCTCCCCGTGGACTCCATGAGTGCACTGAATACAAAATGTGCCCCAGATGCACTTATGTGTAAGTACCTGATCCAACTGCTAGCACTTTTTTTCCTGAAGATTATGGAAACTTTATGTGGAACTGTTACAAGTTAATTTTGACATTGTGTAGTCTGCTGCCATCCTATCCTCTCTCTTCTTCCTAACTGTGAACTCAGTGTGACCAGCCACCTTGTATTCCATCCGTATCATGATGAATTGACCCTCAAACAAGTTGAAATGCATCCTGAAGTCAGGGTGCTTTTCATTAGGAATTATTACCCCATTCCTTGATTTAATTATCATATCTATTCCACCCCTCTCTGTCTCTGTCTGTCTCTGTCTCTCTGTCTCTCTGTCTGTTTCTCTCTTTCTCTCTCTCTCTCTCTCTCTCTCTCTCTCTCTCTCTCTCTGTGTGTGTGTGTGTGTGTGTGTGTGTGTGTGTAGAATAGTAAAACGGGAGAAAACAGAGAGTGTCGTGTCGGTCAGTATTTCCTACAACATGACCCCTCCAACCTTTAGCTGTAAAGCAGGTAAGCAACTATGGCACAGAACGAAAGTCTACCATACTACTATAAGATTGTGTTAGACATTGACATCTGTGTACCAGTTGCAATGGGATACAAGGAAATAGCATGGGCTTGAAGTTGATTTAACCTGAACTCAAGCTACAAAGTAAAGGGCAGAGCTGAGACAAGGTCTTCATAAATTACACCACAGTGGCAGGAATGAGGGCAGTATTCCACAGCCAAAAGACATGTTTTTGATATTTGGTATGTTTTATTTCTGAACATTTTGTTGTGTAGAAATTGAAAGGTTATATCAATGGGTAATGCACTACATAAAATTGAAGTGTTTGAAGAAAGATTTTGAAGGGCAGGAATTGTTTGTATGACTGGTCAAAGAAACCAACTTCAGAATACTGAAATGCAAGAACAGACAGGAGGGTGGCACAGGTAATACTTTAACATCCCACATTCGTTGTGTAGGAAAGCTGCATGTGTGTCAGGCTGTGGGCTCCCTTTCCAAGGGAATAATGCATTCTTATAATCCAGGTTAAAACTTTACATTTACTGTTTATTTTAATATTTAGGGACAGATTTTTATTATATTGGTGTACATTTTTTTAAATGTAAGCATTTTCCATTAAGACAAACTTAAAAAATACTTTTTATTTCACTATGTGTCCCTGTGGCTATGTTTTCTAATGATGTATGTTCATTGTTTAGGGTGAAAGTTTTCATAATCATCTTCTAAGTCAATCATGCTTTGACCATATTTACTCCAAACACCTCTCGTTATTGCAGATGGGTATCATTAGACTATATTATATAAATGTGTGAAAAGAAATAGACAATGTATACTTTTTTTAATTCTAACAGTGCCCCACACAGAATTTTGGAGACTATTTGCTGACAAAAGCATCATATTTCCAACATAGCAAACAGTTTATTAGAAGAAAGAGGTAACACAAAGCAAATCCTTTGCTTCTATTAGACGCAAACTTGTCAATCAGTCCTAGTCTATAAAAAGGGAGAGTTAGGCAGCACCAGGAACACAGCTCTTGTCCGTTGTACTGGTGCTTTCTTAGGTTTATACACAGGTCAAATCTCAGTAGTATGTACATTTTAAATATGTGCACCTTACTGTATGTTAATGCACAGTATATTGACTAATGAAGAACCACAAGTAGAAAGAGTTACATCTGCCATGATGCAGCCTTACAATGCAATCATCCTGTTGTTTATCAGGATGGAATCGAGTCAAATTTACATAGATCATTGTTGTATATTTTTAGTAAAATATTCAACAGACTACAAAAATTTAAATTTTCCATACCATATTTTGTTTCACTATTTAAAGAAAATAATATGATCTAACATAATGGCTAAGATGTTACTTCTAGGAAACTGAGTTATACTTTCTAATTTTTACCTTGGGCTTTGTTTTATTTTACAAACTTTTTAAGTTAATTTTGTGTCATTTTCAGCATGTAAAGCCTACAAAGTAATATGAACTAATGCATATTGCATTTAAAGCTATAGCAACAGGGCATTTAGATATGAAACATGTCAAAACTAAGCCTCATAACTTCATATGTGCAGAAACAGTCACACACAGAGTTGAATCACAACACGTTATTTTAATGCGACAGACCAATGAGGGCATTGGTATTACTTCTTCTAGAGATCGCTTTCCCCTTTTGTTAACACATTTTAAGAATGTTTATTATGCATTACCTGAGGATACAGCTATATCACTCCTGGGTATATACCCAGAAGATGCTCCAATATATAATAAGGACATATGCTCCACTATGTTCATAGCAGCCTTATTTATAATAGCCAGAAGCTGGAAAGAACCAAGATGTCCCTCAACAGAGGAATGGATAAAAAAAATGTGGTACATCTACATAATGGAGTATTACTCAGCTATTAAAAATAATGAATTTGAGAAATTTTTAGGTAAATGGATGGATCTAGAAATTATCATCCTGATTGAGTTAACCCAATCACAAAAGAACACACATGGTATTTACTCACTGTTAAGCAGATGTTAACCCAAAAGCTTAGAATAGCGAAGACTCAACTCACAGACCACATGAAGCTCATGAAGAAGGAAGACCAAGAAGGGATGCCTCAGTTCTACTTAGACCCAGTAACAAAAATACTCAAGGGAGCAATTATGGAAACAAAACATGGGACAGAAACTGAAGGAGGAGCCATCAGGAGACCATTCCACCTGGGCATCCATTCCATGTACTGTCACCTAAGCTAGACACTGATGTGGATGGCTGGAAGTGCATGCTGTCAAGAACATGATATAGCTTTCTCCTTAGAGGTCTGCCAAAGACTAACACATTCAGAGGACTTTGCTCACAGCTAACTACTGATATGATCAAGGATTTCCCAATGGAGAACTCAGAAGACTGAAGGAGCAGGAAGGGTTTGTGACCCCAAGAGGAAAGCAACAATACCAAACAATCAGAGCCCCCCAGGGTCTAAACCACCAGCCTGGGAGCACATAGGGAGGGACCTACGACTCTAGCGGTATACATAGGGGAGGACGGCCTTATTGGGCATAGGTGGGAGAGGAGATTCTTGGTCCCATGAAAAACGAACACAGAATGGGGGGGAATGTGAAGGTGGGGAGGGGGTTGTGGGGGTGGGGGGGTAGGTGCGGGCACAGCCTCATATATCCCAAGGATTTTCATACCTCCAGAACTTTTTAATGAGGCAGAGAATGTCAAATGGGAAGCTTAAGGCAGAAAAGAGAAAGCTTCTAGGAGCAAGGCCGATTAGGAGCAGTTTGGCATGAAATATAAATAGCTGACACTTAACAAAATAGCCAATAACTTCTAACAATGAGCAAAGTTGTGGTGTTTTGTCAGTACATATGAGGAAGTCATGGCTGGGGAAACCTAATTTCAAAACTGGAAACACATAAGGAGAGTGTTGCAGATGTACTGCTGTTAACCTGAACACTGGCATTAACTACAGCCCACTGACAGGATTTAAATATTCACACTCTCACAATGGAGCGAATCTTACTCATGCAGAACAATGTTGTCAAGTGCTTTCCCTACAACATTTATTATAGAAAGATTTTAAAGAGTAACAAAACACCCTTTTATCTGCCAACAGACTGACCATTTCCCTCCTATTTCCACAGTTGCTACACTTAGGAAGCCTGCAGTGTCCTGGTAAGTTGGCACACAATGAGCCCAACATTCTAGACAACCAATTCCCTAGCTATTATGTTTTTGTTTTCTCAGAAGACAGTTGAACAAAGTCATTCTGAGTGCTCCAGCATGGCATTGATGAGTGTCTTCAATAGGCTATGACTAAGTGTGAAAGCCAATAGGGATAGAGATGGCAAGGAAGATGGATGGATGCTTTACTTCGAATGAGCTGTGAGGACTAGTGAATTGACAGAGAGCTAAACTGATTGTGTGATGAGATCTTAGTATGGGAAGGGAAACTGCTGAATAAACTGTCCCCTCTGACTAACATGACATTTAACTGATGTAATCCCATGAAGCTTGATATCAGAATGTTACTGACATGTACACGTCGAGAAATTAAACACTGTGTGTGGGAAACAAAACAAGACAAACAAAAACTTGCTCTGGACCAAGAATCTCTAAGAAAGTCTCTAGTGACAGATAAGAATAGATTTAAAACCACGTTCTCAAGGTAAACTAGAAAGCAGTTTAAATCATTTTCTGAAGATAAATGAGAGAGAGAGGGTAGAATCCTCTATGAGTGTACCTAGATAATGGGTGTATAACATAGAAAGAGGAGGCGTGTACAGATCACACCCATTACCTGTAATCGATAGCTCCAGCTTTGCAGAGAAAGTATCAGTTTTCTTTATTGATATATTTGGTAAATTAACTACACTTTAGTGGAAGGACACATGCCCAAGAATATAAGGACAGTACAAGTTGAATCTAATTAGGAAGAGGAGGAGGAGGAGAAAGAAGAGGAGAAAGAGGAGGAGGAGGGGGTAGGAGGAGGAGGAGGGAGAGGAGGAGGAGGAAGAGGGGGAGGGGTAGGAGGAGGAGGAGGAGGAAGAGGAAGAGAAAGAGGAGGAGGAGGAGGAGGAGGAAGAGAAAGAGGAGGAGGAGGAGGAGGAGGAGGAGGAGGGCAAGAACAAAAAGAACAAGAATGAGAAGTCACCAGTGACTTAGGTAGATAGCGAAGGGTGTGGATCTTGGTGGAATTAGGGAAGGGTGAATTTTATCAAAATATACAGTAAGAAATTCTCAAAAATTAATAAAAAATTAAAACATAATAAAGGACTTGTGCATAGGATTGTAAGTGCTTGGGAGGAAATATTTGGAAAGAATAAACTTGTCTTTCAGCAGTGTATTTTTGTGAACAAAACTTCAGAAAAGCAGGAAAAGCATTTTCACACACTATGGTATGCCTGTGAGCATGGAAAAAGCATTTCTTACAGAAAACTCTGGGCTATATATAGTTAAGGTTTGGGCCGTTAGAGGGCTCTGCAGGCTTAGTGGATTTCTGTTTTCAGTTCAAAGGACACAGTTGGGAAAGTGTTGCTGCTAAGGCGATTTTCCATCAGACAGGATAGGTTTTGCTTCTTCCATTTGCAGCATCTGGCCAGGATTAACACAAGTATTTTTCTTTCTCATTAAGTGCATTATAAAAATAGCCATCTGTGGCCATAAACGATCTTCTAAGTGTCGGATGACTCACTTAGCAACAATCCAAGGCAATACTAAAAGGATCATTCTGCAGTAATGTAGGGCGAAATCTTTCAGATAATTCTCAGCTTTCCAGTTTTCAATACTTGCAATTACTATTTCATTTCTCATCAAGAATTGGTATCTTTCCTCTCTTATCCAGTCACCTGTGCACTGCCCAAAACATTATTACTTAGATTTTACAATCCATTAACTTAGAGTGTACGTTTCAATATACAATCTGTTCAATGTATCTAATATTATAAACACATAACATGCATGTGTTCAAAAATCCTATATGAACCATTTGAAATCAGACTGTTTTAAGTGGGGCAGTTATAAATGGGCCATCATAACACAGCCTTGGATTGGCTGGACAACTCCACAAACAGAAGCTGTTAATTCATTGTGGCAGCCAGTTCACCATTGCTGATTTGGACCATGTAGACTTCTAACTGATCAAAATAGTAGTTCTCAGAGTGAAATCCCAAGACTAAGGGACTGCTGGAGATATGTTCAATTGACACTCAGGCTGCTTGTAGCTGCAGAAGGACAAGCAACTGAGGAAATTGTTAAAGGACTGCAGAAAAGGTAGTTTCTGCCTATTTTAAATAAAACTAGATTTTTTTTCCCACTCAATAACCCAAAATGACAAACCAAAATATGAATCCCATTTCACTTCTCTGCACATCTTGGTGTAAAACGAGGAGACATTTGGTGAATTAGAAGCATTGGATTTCAAACTCTGTGATCCAGCTATTGGAGGCAGGATACTTCTCAGGTAAAAAAAAAAAAAAAAACCAAACCAAACCAAACCAAACCAAACCAAACCAAACCACAGCTCAAACAAATGAACAAAACCAGAACTCCTCTTCTTTCTTCCTTTTAAACTAAAACAGATTAAATGACAAGGAACGCCCGTCACCACCAATGGACTGCCATATGTCTCTGGCAGGTAGTAATTGCAAATTCAGCTGACAGACTAACACATGTGGCACATAATCCATCAGTTACCGCAGGCTCCAGTAGAGCGGTTCCATGATGTACCACAGAAGGTGGTACACGGCCCAGACAAGCAGCTCTACTTCTAAGCTGTAAGTCTTCTATCCTGAAGGACTCCCTCTCCCTTCCGCTAGCCAATTATTTTCTGTCTCTTCCACTCAACAGTAGTAGGTGAGTTAAGTACTTACAGACTCTCTTGGCATCTGTAATTTTCCAAAGTATCTTGATTCTCCCTCTCCCCACCATGAGGGTCCTTGTAACCGAGCCAGAAACTTCAAATAAAAACACTTAAAAGGAAAGAACACTTCTGGACCTCATCTTTGCTTCAGAACTACTCTGTGTGTCACCTTCCTGCCACTTAAGTAGTCTCGTCTCCTAGACAAGGTGTCCTCAGCTAAGTACACAGGCTTCTAGAGGACTAAAGTCCCTACTTGTGATGGAACTCAGATGGAACTATTGGCTGACACAGGTTAAAGCAACTGAACAAGGACAAGCCATACTAAAATGTTAATGTGGAAATAAAACTAAAAAAAATGACTCTGGCTAGTAGAAAAGGTGCAGACTGATAAAGTCTGGGAATTAAAATTCAGCTTAGAGTCAGGGGTTAGTACATCCAGCTGGTATGATAGTAATGTTAAGTGCTTTTATAAAGACAATATTGTGACATAAAAATGATTGGTGAACTGAAGTTGCTATATTAACACTGCACAACTACACAACTTGAATTTTAAAACGTGAAACTGATAAATCCTCAAGGGAGTGGTAGAAAAATTGAAAGAAAATAGGGGGCATGCAAGGTTATGTCACAGTGGTAGGATGACAGCAACTCCTCTTCATTGTATATTTTTCAATATACTCTCATATATATATATATATATATGTATATATATATATATATATATGTATATGTATATATATATATATATTCAATGAATGTAAAGAATTTTCAAATCTTATAATCTTGCATTTAATAATCCTTTGATTACACAAAGCAATAAAGCAAGCACAAGTTACAAAATTTTATTAATGGCTCAGATAGCTGGTACTTTCTCTACAGCTGATGTGAGAGTTCCTTCCACCATGGCCTTTGACGGTCGTCCCAGCTGCCCTGAGCACTCACCTGGGAAGGTGTCGTCACATTGATTTCTGGTACAAAGTTGTCCTCAAAGAAATTGATGATGTTCTCCTGCTGCAGTTCTTTTGTTGGGGTGACTTTAGGCAGAGGTGGGACAGGAGGTCCTTTCCTTGTCTAGGAAGTATCAAATACAAACATGGTAGCCTTCAAGGAAGTGTTAGATAAGCACAGCTATGTAAGCAGACTGACAGCTAACGGAAACTGATCTATACAGAGGTGTGAGCCTACGTGATTCAAGTCAAGAATGCCGTCCACTTGGATGCCTCTCTGAACACTGGAAGTCTAATTGGAAGAAGTCAGGTCACGAGATGAGTCTAGGCATCTCAGTTTTAGCACTGCTCAGAGCTGAAGGACCTATGATCTCACCTGGAAGTCATTCTTCCTCTCAGTTCAACTACCAATGATTTCTCTCAAAAGAAAAATAAAGGGGGAATTTCAAAACAAAAATCAAGGTAATTGGGTTTTTTGTTTTGTTGTTTGTTTGTTTGGTTGGGTTTTTTGTTTGTTTGTTTGTTTTTTCCAGTTGAATCAATGAGATCAACCAGAGACAGCTTCCACTTCATTTTCCACTCCAGGATTTTGAAATGAGAACTTTAGAACCTACTACAATATCTTCTTACAATTTTGTGGCTTCAACCACATTCACAAAAGCTTATACTGGACCATGAATATTAAATGTAGCTACAGAAATATCATGTTCATACAATGCATGGAAATCAAAAGTGGTGTTTTTGTTCTCTTTACTTACCTTTGCCTAGTCCTTATACTCTCTTTAAACATGTACCAGGCTTTCAGTGAGTGGCCACTCACGTGTAACCCAATGTGAGTGACGGGATACCTCACAATACCCCAGTTCTGAGCAGTCATTGACTCTAGTAGAACACTTGAAAGAAGATTCAGTTCAGAAAGAATATAGAATGAATAGAGCTTTGTAGATATGATTTTTTTTCTTTTGCAAAGCTAGTAACTGCTTAGAGCATGGGGCATCCAGGCAAGTGCTCCATCACTAAATTGATTCCCCCAGCCTCTGAAAGGCAGGAGTCTAGGAGCAAGAGAAGGTAAAGATGAATACAGTCCAGAACAAGAAGGTAAGGATGGGGCTAGAAAACCCTAAAGAATCAATCACCGAGTACACAAGGAAACACAAAAATTAAATAGCAAAGCGGACTGACTCTACAATGTCAATAATACTATCCGCTGTCTCATGCCTTAGTCTTGCCACAGAAACTTTCTATAATGCTTGGTCACCACGGGAGAACCCCAGAGAAAGTCACCTCCCCATGAGTTCCCCCATGCTCATGGTGTACACATCATACCTGCGAAGGTGATCTGGGTCGCACTGGGGCAGGAGATGCAGGCGCTAGTGTGTGGTTGGGACTAGCCGTTGGGCTGGGCAGGGGTGAAGGCTCCTCTGGGGGTGATGGTGTCTTTGCAATTCGAAGAGGACCCGAATCACTGGATAGACACAGGGGATTGAGCAAGAAGCCTTCTGAGAACCAGGATTCCTAAAACTCAAGATTCTTTAGCCCAGAGAAATCCTGAAACTTAGTGTCACTGTTTTTTCATTCCCTACCTCCAGGTTAATTCTAGTTGTTAATAATAGTAATGGATGCTGGAAACTGGCACCACTTATTGCTTCCTGTGAACCAGAGCTAACCATGCCCCATCTCTCTTTTGTCACAACAGCCATGCAATATTGACGTCACTTTAGATGTATAAATGGTGGAGTATAAATAGGTTAAAAACAAAGAAAAAGAGACACTCAGATATTTGCATTTAGATCTTAGCATAAAAGTCTTGTTCACTCCACAAGCCAAACAAGCTCTGCCTCCCAACATAAGGGGTAGTAAGAAAACCAGCTTCATTTGTGATGTACAGCAGAATCATGCCATGCCACAATCTATAGAAAGTTAGCCAGAAAGCTGTGATTTTTAAATTTCAAAGGCATCTTGGGAGATGGTTAATAAATCTTTTTGGGGAGTGCTTTTTGAATTACATTTGGAGAGTTACAAAATACTTCTTTTTGCACTTTAAGAAACAGTGACTAACTCAAGACACTTTCAAAGTGCCAGCAGACCACATGACAGGTGAGATTCCACAACTTCCTAAGAAGCCACTGTGTTCTAGGCACCTTGCCAGAGGCTTGGGAACAGCTTAACATGATGACTAAGATGGCGTGTCCTACTCTCTAAGAACATCTAAAGACAACAGCAGAAGGAACAAGGTCTGTGACCTAAATAAGACTATAGACACAGCAGCATGATCTACACATTCAGGAGCTGAGGACGACAGGTTCTTTTAGAGACACTACATGATTGGGGCTCTGGGCCGGCAATCATGACCTCTGACTAGCAACAGCCCAATCTATGCACTAGTCTAGAGATTGCCCACAGAGCTAACTCACCACCTCGTTCTGCAAAGGAACGTTTTTTAAAAAGGAATAAAAATAAGAGACATTTGTTAAGTGGCTGTAATCCTACTTCTTGCTTTAGCTGATTATGAAACTGATCTTTGCAAATGCTTCTGTTGACTTCATTTCCATGGTTGGGAGCCACTCTTAACATGCTTTACTTCTATAATTTCCAAAAGGCAGTTTGATATTCTTGTTCTTCTTTTATTCCTAGCTCAATAATGTAAAAAACAGTGTTGGACCCTTAATTCTGTTTTTTTGGGCGGGGTTGTTTTTGGTTTTTTTCCATTCTTTTAGGTCATGTCTTCTCCTTGTAGAGGAAAGACACACTTGCTGCTCTGGCAGGTAAAGCAGGGGCTATAGTTATGGACACTCTAAGGAGCAATACATGATCAAACTAGTAACCTTCAGACAGTACCGTGGAGAGGTTGGAAACTGCGTGTCGAAGAATGATTCTGTACATACATTCCTATGAGTGTTTATAGTGACTGGAATAGGAACTCCAAGAGTAAGGTCTCAGAACTGAACATCACCTTTGAAATAACTTCATTCCATTGGATCCTACTTTTTCCATAGATATTTAAATGGGCTTTTTAACTACAAAGGTTATTGGGCTTTGGTAAGGAAAACAAAGCAAATTGACCATAGAGGCATGTAGCTGAAACCTAGGGCTTCTGACTGCTTGCTCAAGGCTTACTGGGTGAGATAAAAGAGATTTTAAAATCATAGGAGAAAGTGGACATGTAGTCAAACCAAGACAAGCAGCTCAGCTGTGCCATGGGACCCTCAGTCTCTGACTGGTCCATTCAGAACAACAAGCAACGGAGCAATAGCAAAGCCGAGTTGCAGGGCAAATAGCAAAGCAGTGGTGGAAAGAGGGTGGATGGCAAGATCTCTTCCACTTCTTTCCTTTCTTCAGTAACTGAGAATCAGCACAAGACTGGAGGGTTTTTTCTTTTTTTTCTTTTTCTATTGCAGATAAAATAACATGTAGAAATGAGGACTGTCCCACACTGTTGCTCTCTGGTCCCATGTAAATCAGAAAGGCTCACTCCTGCTGTGATCGGTAGCATCTTGAGGTGAGTGAAGGCCAGAAGTAAATGTAAGAGCCAAAACTCTAAGGTTGGGATCACTCTCCAGGCGGAAGGGCTCCTTTTAGATTTTTATGAGGTGAATTGAACAGTATAATGTGGTGTCCAGGCTCCAGAAATCTCAACACACAGCACATCACTTGCACATGCATTTCAGAGGACCAGTGGCCTACCTGGGAGCTCCTTGAATGCTGAAGGCCTTGTCAGCATGCTGATCACCCAGTTTCGTCATCACTTCATAGAGCTTGTGGCAAAGCTAAGGGGACAGAGGCCTGTTAACTACAGGGTATCCTGGTGGCCACCCATGCTATTCTCCCCAAGAACAAACTTGTTTAGTGAGAAGCTACAACTCTTCTGAGAATTAGATTACTCTCAGAGTACTTGAAATTCCACATACCAAATTTGAAATCCACACCTAAGCTGAAATAACTTTGTTTAGTGAAAACTTTAGTGCGGGGGGGGGGGGGGGCTGCTAAATCAATCAAATATGTATTCTTATATAGGACATGAAGCAGAAATGACAAGCTGACTACCTTAAATCTATTAAAATATAGTCCCATGGCTCTCCTGATGGACTAAGAAGACAACAGAAAACGCCATGGCTGGTGCTTATCTAAATAATGAAAGACCAGTCTTTTCACTAATTTAGTACATCACTTGAAATTCCAACTTTTTAACCAACAGAGGAGGAAACAAAATAGTAGGACTGTGGTAAAATCTTCAAAACCAGTGCGAATAGTGCACATAGTAGTGACACAGTACTGCTACCACACCCATGTAAGGGTGAACTAACTGGCAATTCTGTGCAACGCCCTGTGCTCCCTTTACATTGCCTTCCATAAGAGCAACAGTCACCATTACTCACCACTGCGATTTCCTTGTGAAACTTGGCCTCAAGGCTGGAGACATTTTTGAAAGTATTGACGTAAAAGCCAACTCGTCTACCGAAGGAAAACACAAATAAAAGACATATTAGCAAAACTGGTTTTTAACTACCAGGAAACAAATTAAGACTACGTTTCCAATACAAACTTTGAAAAATATTGAATTAAATAACATCCTAGAGTAAACCAAACTGTTCTCAGCCGTTGAGCACACAGGCAGCTCACTGGCAACATCTCAAACACATTTGGAAGGGAAAGTTATAGGAAGGGCGCTGGGACATGAGGCAAATTCCATTCTTTTTTATCTCAGTTCCCTATATCTGGACACTATTTTACTTTATACTTTTTCCTTTAGTTGGTAACAACAATTTTCATTCATGTTATTGTTTCAATGGCATTGTCAAAAATAACTGAAGAGTCCTGATTATTCAACTATGTCTGAACTCTCAATAAAACACTAAGTAAGGTCTTGGACAACAGGAAACCTATGATCTTCTCTTGCTTAAGCTGAGCCTTTCAGTGCATAGGATTCCAATGAGAGGGAATGGAGAAAACACCAGAGTTGGTGGAACCAGGAGTCAATGAGGTGCTTTGATTTGTTTCTTCATTTGATGCTCCCCACAATCCCCTGCGACAGTGAACCTCATTTGCTAGAAAAAGTAAATGGGGATTAACTGTCTAGGACCATGCAGTTCTTAGGTAGAGAAAACCAATACTTAACCTCAAAAGAAGGAAATGTAATTTAAAAATACCATAGAATGCTTCACAAGAAATTTTCAACCATGACTTCTGCTATTTCCATGTCAGCAAGTTCTGCTTAAATTAGGTGTTTTTGAATTTAACTAAAATAGGAAAAACTTGGAGCCAAATGTAAGAACTCAGAAATGAAGTGATAAGTAAATGGGAAATCTGTCTCGTGAATCAGGCACTATTTTTCCGTGCCTTATCTTGTATCTTAAATCCCTGCCACATTACATTTATTTCCTCTACCCACAGTCCCCGTGTGACTCTGATTTCACATATTTTTATTGTAGCTGATATCAAATCATATATTTTACATGTACATGAACGCAGATGGTTATTTATATCCATGGTTCTGTATACTGTAGTTCAACCATCCATGGGTCAAAACCATCAGAAAACAAAGAGCATCTGCACTGAAGAGAGACAATATTCTCTCACCATCTTATTCTTTCAACAGTTTACAACAAAACAGCCATTTACATAATGTTGTAGTGCATTAGGTCTTCTAAGTAATCTATACATGGATGAAAGTGCATAGGAAGACGTGAGGAGGTGAAACACAAATATGATATCACTTTATTTTACATAAAGTTTTGTTTCTCTTAGGGGTTCTGGGAACTGATTATCCACAGATACAGGGGACACATATATGTGTTTACACATGTACATATACTTATACATACTGAAATGCAGAAATAAAAACTCTGGCATAGTGTCTTTGGAGAACAGTAAGAACTAAAATCAGGGGCTTAATTGATAAGCATTTGCACCATTATATTTAAATGAAATTATAGAAGCAAAGTATAAAACCACACAGGAATGGAAAGATGCCACAGTAGTCCATGGTGATTAAATATAAAAAACAAATAGATGTGGGGCACAAACAGCTAAAAGAGCCCAGCTGCAAACATCTGCTTGCAAGGAAACACATAGCCTGGCCAGGAAGATGGGCCAAATTTAACTTGAAGATGGATACAGAGTTCATAAAAGTTGATTAGTGAGAACTTTACATGCCTTTTGCTTTGATAAAAACACCATGATGAGGACAAGAATCAGTTTATTTTGGCTAACAATTCCAGAGTGATAAGAATCCATAATGTTGGAAACAGCATGGCAGCAGCAGCAGCAGCAGCAGCAGCAATGGCAGCAGTTATCTACAGGACCACATCTTAAACAGCAAGCATGAAGCAGAGAAACTGACTGTAAGGTGAGGTCTTATGCTCTTATCGACCATCCCAGGGATATTCTTCTTCTAGCAAGGCCTCACCACTTGAACCTCTCCAAACAGCACTATCTACTCTGGACCAAATGCTCAAATGCTGAACACTATGAGGGCCGTTTTTCATTCAAGCATGCCGGTGTTTTGACTTTCTCTTTTATTACAGTAAAATTTCAGAAAAAAATCAATATTTCAATTTCTGAGAAATGCCTGCAATTCTCAGAAACTACGCAATTCTCAGATATTTGGACGCTGAATATATGATTTGTGTAAGCCCATGAATACACTGTTACCGTCAGGATACACCAAGGGAATTCTGCATGTCAGGTGGAGGAGGCCACTACTTCCTGTGCTCCTACCACCTCACTGCATGAAGATGGGGAGGGGAATTTCTCCCAGACGCTGAGTCCGATCACACCCATGCTGCTAAATATTTAGCCTCTTCATATGACAGCTGCAACCCTATCCCATCTACTCTGTGTTCGAGTGGGTCTCAGGGATTCACTCTCTCTTTCACTCAATCCGAACAGAAACACCACAGAACTCTACATGCCTGTGTAGATCTACTTAAAAAGCAAGTACTCATACCAGGGCCCAAGTATCTTGTTTATTCCTATTCTTCCACATCTGTGCCAGACCCTGGATCTTCACATGACTCTCATGGCCCCATCTGTGATTTAGAGGAACCCAGTGTCATACATCTAACTTATCCCCCCGCCAAAGTCACTTTTTTTTCATTTGCAAGCACCCATGTCCCTACTTTTAAAACTTATGTAATATTGATGACTTTTGGGGGTTTTGTAAACTTTTTAAATTCATTTTTTCATACAATATATATTAATCATGTTTTCTCCTACACCAATGCCTCTGAAATCCTCTGGACCACACTGCCTGCCCAATTGTATGTTCTTTCTCTCTCTTTTTTCTTCTTCTCTATTCTTTTTCAGTTGATATATCTGTATGGAAATGACATAGTTGGTAATTTTATTTTTTTTCTTAAATTGGATATTTTATTTATTTACATTTCAAATGTTATCTCCTTTCCCGGTTTCTCCTCTGCAACCCTCCAATCTAATCCCCCCTTATCCTGCTTCTATGAGAGTGCTCCCGGACCCACCTACCCACTCCTGCCTCACTACCCTAGCATTCCTCTACACTAGGGCATCCAGCCTCCACAAGACCAAGGGCCTCCCATTGATGCCAGATAAGGCCCGTTCAGCTCTTTTAGTTCTTCCCGTAACTCCCCCATTGGGGTTGCTGTGCTCAATCCAATGGTTGGCTGCGAGCATCCACATCTGTATTGGTCAGGATCTGGCAGAGCCAGGAGACCGCTGTATCAGGCTTCTGACAGCAAGCACTTCTTGGCATCAACAATAGTGTCTGGCTTGGTGTCTGCATGTGGAATGGATCCTCAGGTGGGGGAGTCTCTAAATGGCCTTACCTTCAGTCTCTGTTCTACACTTTGTTCCTGTATTTCCTTTAGACAGAAACAATTCTGGGTTAAAATTTTGGAGATGGGTAGGTGGTTCCATTTTTCAACCAGGGGGCCATACCTAACCTCTAGATATGGTCATGGCAGGTTCTACCTCCCTTTTGTGAGATATTTCAGCTAATGTCATCCCCGTGGGGTCCTGGGAGGCTCTTGCGTTCCTGGTATCTGAGACTTTCTTGTTGCTCCTCGCAGTTCCCCATCCCCTATTGCTACACACCTCTGTTTAATTTTGTGACCCCCTGAACATCTCTTCCATATCCTCACATACCTGATTCTGCTCCTCTTCCCCCACCTTTACTTCCTCCCAAGTCCCTCCCACCCTCTATTTCCCTTGATTATTTTGTTCCCCCTTCTAAGTAGGACTGAAGCATCTACTCTTTGGTCTTCCTTCCTCTTGAGCTTCATGTGGTCCATGAGTTGTATCGTGGGTATTCCAAGCTCTTTGCCTAATATCCACTTATTCATGAGTGCATACTATGCGTGTTCTTTTGTGACTGACTCACCTCACTCAGGACTATATTTTCTAGATTCAACAATTTGCCTGCAAATTTCATGAAGTCATTGTTTTTAGTAGCTGAGTAGTATTTCATTGTGTAAATATACCACATTTTCTGTATCCATTCCTCTGTTGAGGGACAGCTGGGTTGTTTCCAGCTTCTGGCTATTATAAATATAGCTGTTATGTACATAGTGGAACATGTGTTCTTATTACATGTTGGAGCATCTTCTGGGTATATGCCCAGGAGTGGTATAGCTGGGTCATCAGTTAAGTACTATGTCCAATTTTCTGAGGAACCACCAGACTGATTTCCAGAGTGGTTATACCAACTTGCAATCCCACCAGCAATAGAGGAGTGTTCCTCTTTCTCCACATCCTCACCAGTATCTGCTGTCACCTGAGTTATTGATCTTAGGCATTCTGACTAGTATGAAGTAGAATCTCAGGGTCGTTTTAATTTGTATCTCTCTAACGACTAAGGATGTTGAACATTTCTTTAGGTACTTGTCTGCCATTCAAGTTTCCTCAGTTGAGAATTCTCTGTTTAGTTTGGTTCCCCATTGTTTAATAGGGTTATTTGGTTCTCTGCAGTCTAACTTCTTGATTTCTTTGTATATATTGGATATTAACCCTCTATCAGGTGTAGGTTGGTAAAGACTTTTTCCAATATGCTGGTTGCCGTTTTGTCCTTTTGACCATGTCCTTTGCCTTACAGAAGCTTTTCAATTTTATGAGGTCCCATTTGTTAAATCTTGATCTTAGAGCATAATCCATTGAGGTTCTGTTCAGGACATTTTCCCCTGTGCCCATGTATTCAAGGATTTTCCCCTCTTTTTCTTCTAGTAGATTCAGTGTATCTGGTTTTATGTGGGGGTTCTTGATGCTCTTGGACTTTAGCTTTGTACAGGGACATAAGAATAGATCAATTTGCATTCTTCTACAAGTTGACCGCCAGTTGAACCAGAACTATTTGTTGAAAATGCTGTCTTGTTTCCACTGATGATTTTAGCTTCTTTGTCAAAGACCAAGTGACCATAGTTGTGTGGGTTCATTTCTGGGACTTCAATTCTATTCCATTTTCAATGGAATATTCAATTCAATTCCATATTCAATTCTATTCCAGCCTGTTACTGACCTAATACCCTGCAGTTTTTAATCACTATTGCTCTGCAGTAAATCTTGATATCAGGGATGGTGATTTCCCCAGATGTCCTTTTTTTGTTGAGAATAGTTTTCGCTATCCTAGGTTTTTTGAAATGAATTTGAGAATTGTTCTTGCTAACTATAAGAAGAATTGAGCTGGAATTTTCATGGGGATTGTATTGTGTCTGTAGATTGCTTTCGGCAAGATGGCCATCTTTACGATATTAATCCTGCCAATCCATGAGCATGGGAGATCTTTCAGGTTTTCTTTGATTTCTTTTGTCAGAGACTTGAAGTTCTTGTTGTACAGATCTTTCACTTGTTTGATTAGAGTCACACCAAGATATTTTATATTGTTTGTAACTATGTGAAGGGTGTCATTTCCCTGATTTCTGTCTCAGCCTGTTTATCTTTTGAGTATAGAAAAGATACTGAGTTATTTGAGTTAATTTTATATTCAGCCACTTTGCTGAAGTTTTTTCAGCTGTAGGATTTTTCAGGTGGAATTTTCACTTAAGTATATTATCATATCATCATCAAATAGTGATATTTTGAATTCTTTCCAAATTCTATTCCTTTGACCTCCTTTTGTTGTCTAATTGCTCTGGCTAGGATTTTTATATTTGAATAGACAGGAAGAGAGTGGGCAGCCTTGTCTAGTCCCTGATTTTAGTGGGATTGCTTCAAGTTTCTGTGCATTTAGATTAATGTTGGCTACAGGTTTGCTGGATATTGCTTTTACTATGTTTAGGTATGGGCCTTGAATTCCTGATCTTTCCAAGACTTTTAACATGAAGGGATTTTGAATTTTATCAAATGCTTTTTCAGCATCTAATGAAATTATCGTGTGGTTATTTTTATTTGAGTTTATTTATGTAGTTGATTCATCCCTGGGATGAAGCATACCTGATCGTGGTGAATGATCATTTTGATGTGTTCTTGGATTCTGTTTGAGAGAATTTTATTGAGTATTTTTGCATCGATATTCATAAGGGAAATTCTGAAGTTCTTCTTCGTTGGGTCTTTGTGGTTTTGGTATCACTGTAACTGTGGCTTCATAGATGGAATTGAGTAGTGTTCCTTCTGTTTCTGTTTTGTGGAATTGTTTGAAGAGTAATCGTATTAGGTCATCTTTGAAGTTCTGATAGAATTCTGCACTAAAATCATCTGGTACTGGGCTTTTTGGGGGGGAGACTTTTAATGACTATTTCTCCTTCTTTAGGCGTTATGGGATTGTTTGGATGGTTTGTCTAATCCTGATTTAACTTTGGTACCTGGTATCTGTCTAGGAAATTGTCTATTTCATCCAGATTTTCCAGTTTTGTTGAGTATAGGCTTTTGTAGTAGGATCTGATGATTTTTTTTAATTTCTTCAGTTTCTGTTATTATGTCTTCCTTTTTATTTCTGATTTTGTTAACTGGGATATGGTCTCTGTGCCCTCTGGTTAGTCTGGCTAAGGTTAGTCTTGTTGATTTTCTCAAGGAACCAGTTCCTGCTTTTGTTGATTCTTTGTATAGTTCTTTTTGTTCCTATTTGGTTGATTTCAGCCTTGAGTTTGATAATTTTCTGCCGTCTACTCCTCTTTTGTGTATTTGCTTTTTGTTATTGTTGTTCAAGTGCTTTCAGGTGTGCTGTTAAGCTATGAGTGTATTCTCTCTCCAGGTATTTTATGGAGGCACTCAGAGCTATGAGTTTTCCTCTTAGCACTGCTTTCATTGTGTCCCTTAAGTTTGAATGTGTTGTGCCTCCATTTTTATTACATTCTAAAAAGTCTTTAATTTCTTTCTTTATTTCTTTCTTGACCAAGTTATCATTAAAAAGAGCATTGTTCTGCTTCCACATGTATGTGGGTTTTCTGTTGTTTCTGTTGTTATTGAAGACCAGCCTTAGTTTGTGGTGATCTGATAGGATTCATGGGATTATTTATATATTCTTGTATCTGTTGAGGCCTGTTTTGTGACCAATCATATGGTCAATTTTAGAGAATGTAACATGTGGTGCTGAGAAGAAGATATATTCTTTTGTTTTAGGATGAAATGTCCTATACATATCTGTTAAATAAATTTGGTTCATAACTTCTGTTAGTTTCAATGTGTCTCTGTTTAGTTCCATGATCTGTCCATTGCTGAGAGTGGGGTGCTGAAGTCTCCTACTATTATTGAGTGAGGTGCAATGTATGCTTTGAGCTTTAATAAAGTTTCTTTTATGAATGTGGATGCCCTTGCATTAGTAGCATAGGTATTCAGAATTGAGAGTTCGTCTTGGTAGATTTTTCCTTTGGATGAGTATGAAATGTCCTTCCTTACACATACACACACATACATACATACATGACATAAACTTGGTGGCTTGAATTGTCATAATGTCTATTCAAGTTTGTAGTTTGTTTTTTATACTGAAAAACTACAGTAAACATTTCTCTTTATCAGAAAATAATAATTAAAAATAAACCCCCACAAAACCACAAAAACAGAAACTAAAATAAATAAACATAAGACCATTAAGACAAAAAATGTCCAAACAAAACAAAATGAGATAAAGTGTCTACAAAATACCACTGAGTTTATTTTGTGTTTCCGAACTACTCCTGGGCCTGAGGCCTTTCCTTAAATGTAATGTATAGCTAGTGGGATTCTGTTGGAGAAAACTACTTTTTTTCTTTGCTAGCAGGTATCAGTTGCAGATAACTTCTAGGTTAGGGGCAGGAGCCCATGTTCCCTTCCCCTTCCCAGTGCTGGGATGCCATCTATATTGAGCCCATGCAGACTCTATGCCTGCTACCATAGTCTCTGTGACTTCATATGCATCAGTTCTGTTGTGTCTGGAAGACACTGTTTTCTTGGAGTCCTTCATCACCTCTGGATTTTACAATCTATATGGCTCCTATTCCACATAGATCTCTGTGCCGTAAGGAGAGGAAGATTTTGATAAAGACATTCCATTTATGACCAGGTACATCAAACTCTCTCACCCTGCACATTAGATCATTGTTTCCTTATTCTAGACAACGAAGACTACTGACTCCAGTCTATTTCAGGCTGGAATCATGTAAAACAGCCCTCAGACCTGTCTGACTAGTTCTATCAACGTCCTCATACTGCTCCTATCCACCACTCATCCCAACATTCTCTAGCTAAATAACCTCCAGCCCTCTGCCACTGACTCTGTCCTGCTTTCTCCCCACAATTCCTTCCTTTGAATTCACTTTTCAATCAATCTCATGTCATATCACATTAATAAGCTTCCAAAACCCAACTCTGGAGAAATGTCTCCGGGGTTAAGAGCAATAGCTGCTGTTTTCAAAAGACCTGAGTTTAGTTCATACCACTCACATGGCAGCTCACAGCCATCCTAAACTCCCCCCAGTTCCAGGGTACTTGGTATTCTCTTCTGGTTTTTATGGATACTAATTATACATGTGATACCTAGAAATTTATGTAGTCAAAATATGCATACACATAAAATAAGACAAAAATTTAAATTTAAAAATGTTCCAAGAACCAAAAAACTGTCCAATGCCCAGTCCCTTTGTTTGTTTAATTTTTTTGTTTATTTTTTTATTTGTTTAGAGTGCGTGTTATCTGTGGGGGCGGGGGGGGGGGAGACCTCGTGCTAGGGTGCATGTGAGGAGGTGAGAGGACAACTTGTGGGAGTTGGTTTTCCATCACGTGGGCTCTAGCAATTGAATTCAGATCAAGTGCCCGGGCAGTCCGTCTTGGCTTCCTCCTGTCCAGCAGGGTTATGAAAAGTAGTCAAAACTGCAGTCACAAGTGTGAGACATTTACGCACTTCAAGTCCCCTCCCCCAAAACCACAAAGGCAGAATAGGAGGGGTCTAGCTTTCTCTTTAGTTATCACACTGAGGTGCTCAGGTCACAGAGAAGGCACTTAATTGGGAAGTTCATCTGATTCCAGCCAACCATATCCTCTCCCCTTTCACCAACTCCCTTGCCACTGGTTTGTGGGTCTACTTAACCCTCACAATCTGAGGAGAGAGCTTAAGGGTCTGAACTCCAGACTCAACAGGTCAATGCCCAGTCCCTTATTTGTACACTCATTAGCTTGGAATATTTGTTCACCAAATACCAACTTCAAAAGTTCCACTTAAGCATTCCCTATAGAGTCCTCCTTCTTTATAGTAATTTATCACCATCTTCTTTCTATGAATCACAAGTTTGGTTAAAATATAAACATAGGTCAGGAGGTAGAGTACCTACATGTGCGTTTTGAGTGAGACTCTACATTCAATTTCTGGCAAATACCCCAGAGTAGAAAATAAATAATGCTTACAGGTTTTTATTGCAACCTATATATTCTTCTATGCAGTAGATTATTTCTTTTAATGTATGTGTGTATGTGTGTATGTGTGCATGTGCATGTGTGCACGTGAATATGGTGACCAGAGGTAGATAGATTTCTCACCTCATTCTTTAAGACAAGTCTCTCACTGAACATGGCTAGACTGATGGCTAGTGAGCTGCAGTGAGCCATCTGGATTCCTCTGTCTCTATCCCTTGTGCTTTTTGCTAAAAGTGTGCCACCACACCCAGCTCTATTTAGCACTGAAGATCTGACATCAGGTTTTTTTATGCTTGCATGGCAAATACTTCACTGACCGCACCATCTCCCCAGACCTTACTACTCTTCTTTGTGCGTCTAAAAGTTTAAAATGATTTTCATTGCATAGAAACAATAGATTATAAAAGAACCAAGAGGCAAAGAACAAACTAAACACTAGCATCAAGCTTTATATCATTCACCCTTTAGATTCAAAGATGCAAACAGGTGAGTGGAAAAGGGTATGCCATATAAGCAACAGAGGCCTGGAGCAGGTATGAGAGACACTTATTAAGAGAAATAAAAGGATGCTTTACAGCACGATATGGTGTGCACACATACAATCCCAGAGCATAGGAGGTAAAGGCAAGAGAACTGGGAATTCAAGATAATTCTTTGCTACAAAGTGGGTAAAAGAACAGTCTGGGCTACATGAGACTCTATCTCAAAGTAAGCAAACTAAAATTTTGGGCATTTTATAGAGATAATATCCTCAGTAATATGCACATTTAAAGAATGGGTAAAATATATATTTTTTTACAGAACTGAAGAGAAAAAAATGGACCTGAAAATAGTGGTTGTCAATAACTCAGCTTCTTTAATAAATTAGCTAGAAAACAGAGAAGAGGGGACCTGATGAACACTACAGCACAACTGGACACAACAAATAATTTCTTCATGGCTAAGATGAGTCCGATGCAGGAATTCAAACATCCATCACTGAGTACATGCAGTTTCCTGCTGCATGTCAAATCCTGTGCACTTCCCCACAGGAGACACTTAAGATTAAAAGTACTGACTTCAATTTCAGGCTTGAGCAGTGTAAATGGGAAGAGGACTATGTACGTGTGAAAATCACTAGTGTGTGCAATTTCAGTTAGAGAGGAGCTTAGATACAAGCAGCAGGAAATTAAGCCAGCAGATGTGTTTAATCTCTTTGGGGCCGCCAGCTATTTGGAAGTAGGGGAGGAGACTGAGTAATACAGCATGTCAAGCAGAGTTATGTTCGAAGGCCTGGTGATCTGGAACTGCTAGTGAGGACCAAGGACCATAAGGCATCACTGCTTCCAGCAACATCATGGTTCTAGCACAGAGTAGTGAAAACTGAATAAACTATATACATTCCATTCAACATCATAACACTCGTGGAATGCCTGTAAATGAGAGCCACATTTGTTGTCTAAAACAGTGTTATAACTCAGGTTAAAAGCCCAAAGAACAAGGTCAGAAGGTAAGATGTGATCTTAGAATGCTGGAAATCCAACTAAGAGCTGAAGGATTCTCGCTGTAAGTTTTATGACAGGAGAAATTCTCCTAGTGCCTCCGGTTAGAATTTTAAGCCTCCACTTCAGAAGCTTACCAAGGTCTAAACAGCTTCTAGATACACATGTCTACTTAATTAAAACGAGATACAACAAAATACGGACAAATATTTTCCTCCGTCTCCACAAACATACCTCAAGTACTCAACAGACTTATGCAGCAAGTGGCTTCTATATTGGAAACCATAAGTACAGAACTTCTTCTGAACAGGACAGAAATATCACAGACACAAAAGAAAGCCACAGACAAAGAAAAGTGACCTAAAGGAACGCTACACATAGCTGGAGTAAACAAGATAAACATGTTTACCTGGACCACAATGACGGTAACTCTTCCTGTAAGTCAACATTGAACTCTTCAAACACTTTCTGTGCTTTCTGAAACTCCTCTTCTGCCTAGAAATGACACACAACACATTTACACATGGGGAACCATTTCTGTACATAAAAGCATCACTGCATATAAAAGAGAAAGAACCTTATGGTAACCTGAGAAGATTTTTGAGTGGAGATATTTGTTGAAATCCACACCATTTTGTAATTAAATGGGCAATAGAAAGAACTTGAACATTGGAAAGTTTGACAAGTAAGTTACAATCAAGCTGAGAAGGTCTCATACATCATACTAGGGGATTTAGAAATTTTTCCCAATGGGATCCATTAAAAGAGGTAAGCAATAGGGAACCTGATCTAGAGATGCCATGTTGGAAGGTGAGTTAGCAGTGATGTGTGTTAGGAAAGAAAAAGTAAGCCTGGAATTCAACGGAATCATGGATAGCTGGCCTCGTTCAGTTGGCAAACTGCTGACATACATGCCTGCAGTGGCTTGAAAGTGATGACTCCATAGTCTCATGCATTTGATTACTTGGTCCCCAGTTAGTGGTGATCTCTGGGGAGGCTTGGAAGGTGTAGGCTTGATGGAGGAAGTGTGTCATTGGGGGTAGGCTCTGAGAGCTTAAAGCCTTGCTCAAGTTTCTGGGTGACCTCTATGTCTCCTGCTTATGAATTAAGGTATGAGCTCCCAGATTCCTGATCCAATTACCATACTGCCTGCTGCCCTACTTCCCTCTTGTGATGGTGATGGAACCATAACCCTCTGAAGTGCTAAGCCTCAAATAAGCCTTTCTTCTACAGTTGCTTAGGCATGGTATTTTATCACAGCATTTAAAAAGTAACTAAAATTTTCTCTGGGAGTTACAGTGTTGGCATCTCACCTGAAACTATATTTTATAAGTATTTTCCAACCATATAGAAAGAAGTGCAGAAACACTCCTTGGCTTCTTTGATCTTTCAACACTGCAAGAGGCTCAAAGTTATTCTGGTCACAATGTGTCAGTAAGGCTTACTCATGTTATCTCACTTCTAATAACAAAGGAAAAAAACCGTGTTTTTAATTAAAGTGGCTTAGAAAACTATAATTTTGCTTGAATTCTGTCCTGATTGAAGTCTTCTTTAAAAGGGGAACATCTCATTTTTAAAAGCAAGGCTGCTATATGCCTTAAGATTCAGAGAGTGATGTTACTCACTGCATTAATTCCTACCTTAGAGATCCGACTCTCATCCTTCCTTTTGGAACTCTGCAGAGCCTCCAGGTGATGGCGAGCACTGTCATAATCCACAAGCTTCCTGCTGCGCTTAGCGATGCGATTCTGCCAACATGAAGAAACACATGAACTGAAGAGGTGATGTCAGTCTCTGACTGCCAAAAGTCAAAGGTCAAACACTTTCTATGAATGAAGTAGCTGAGGGCTGTAAACGAATCGTATTTACAAATGTATATATGTGAGCACAGTTAAAGAACTGTGCTCTACATATCTACAGAATTCTGTTCTCTCCTTCTAGCACGAGAATTTCTGAGACTGAACTCACATGGGTTATCAGGCTCAGTGGCAAGCACCCCTACCTGCTGAGCCATTTTACTGGCATGAAAGGTGAAGATTTTAACAGAAGATTAAGTTGAGCAGGGATAAGTCGGGAGAAGACAGCTAGAAATCAGAATAAAGCTTCTAGTCCATTGTGCTTTAAAAAGCAGCCCTTCTGATAATGATGGGGCCAATAATTGAGCATCTTTGGAGTTACTCCAGTTGTGGTGAGACAGCCACTAGGCAAGAATTGCCTCTTTCCATCTACAGACAAATTTACTGTCCAGAAAAGGACACACTTGCAGAATAGTCGACTGATTATATCTGCCTAGACAGAATAATCAGCCCTTAATAATTTTGCATCACTAAGATCTGTCAGATGATCCTGGGTCAGAAGGCTGAAGATCAGATGCTCCAACATTTTGTAGTATAGGAACTGTCCAGGTGTTCAGCGGTCTCTATAAATTGGCTAAGATTTAGAAGCTATGCTTTGTGCTTCCCATAATTTCAGTTAACTCAGTCATTCTGGATTTCTGACGGGGTTGAAAACTTATAGTCTTGTAGCCAATCCTGGCTATTTACTTTGAGAGAAAAGATTTGAGTGGATGGTTTTCAGCTCACATTCATTCTAAAGCCAAGTAAAAAGCCAGGTTCAGAACTAAGTGTTTTAGTTAGGAGAGATGACAGAGGTTCTGGTTAGGCAACAAAATGATGGACTGGATATTAGGACTATCTTGTACCTCACTGGTAAAAATTGGTATAATTATGCTCTAATTGTATTTTGAGAGAGTTTTATTTTAACAGGAAGGGTGATATGTAGGAGGAGCTAAGGTGAGAGGAAGACAAGGAGTAAGGAGAGGAGGAGAAGAAGGAGAGGAGAAGCTAGGCGATGAGAGAGAGAGAGAGAAAGAGAGAGAAAGAAAGAGAAAGAAAGAGGGGGACATGGAGGCAGATGTTCACGTGTCTCCACCAGTCAAAGATAGTTGATATATCTAGGTTGGGTATTGGGTTACACTTCTGATTGAGCATTACCAAACTTATAAAGTCTTTGATTAACATTTAAAAAATTGTATAAAGGCAAAAAGGAAAAGGGGGCATGGGATAGGGGTTTTCTATGGAGGGGAATTGGGGAAAGGGGATGGCATCTGAAATGTTAATAAAATATCCAATTAAAAAAAAAAGAAAAAATAATGGGGCCAATCATGAACTACTAACAGCATGTTTCCATCAAAGACCCAGAAAATCCTGGAGTTGCTTTGGGAAAGTAGACAAACTGGACTATCTATTAGAATCTACTCTTATTCCTAATATGCTGCAGTCTACAATTAGAAAGTTACACTAGGTTTTGCATTATGAGTATACTAGCATTTATGATTATAATATAATATGATTATAACAGCAGTTCCCTAAGACAGATTTACTACCTGAGAAATCTCTTCTCAGTATATCATGGCACTTTATGTATTAGAATCTCTAGAGCTAATACAACATTTTGAAAATGCTGGTGTTCAGAACACAGGTACACCCATGTCCACCACATTAAGGAATTTTCAAAGCCTTGGTCCAGAAATCCCAAACCACTAAGTATGGAACAAGTTTTTGATCAGGACTGAACTTTGATCTACCAGGACCATTTTCATTTGCATAACCCCAACTTGCATAGGGATCATATAGCTGGTAATTATGTGCACAGTAGCCCACATTAAGCTCCCAGGAATGTGTAGCAGCCAGCATAGGCTGTTCTCCTTTATATGGTACAAGTTATGTTCTAGGAAGCTGCCCATAAGTAAGCTCAGTCTAACCATCAAAGGACGTTTTCAGGATGAAGACCTCGACAAGCTCACGCAGCCACTGTTTCAGCCCTTGCGAAAGTTGGTAAATCTGAGTATGGAATGTTATTGGTTCCTAGGCATTAAATTTACATTGACCTTACACTAACTGAATGTCTTCTAACTTTAGCTCTTATTTTGTACCCTACCTAGGTGTTTCTCTCAAGATTGAATGGAGAGAGAGGAGAGAGAGAGAGAGAGAGAGAGAGAGAGAGAGAGAGAGAGACAGAGAGAAACTATAACCATGATTCTAGGCTGAAGCTCCGTCAGGTAAAGTGATCCCTAATGATTTGTGTCCATCCCCTTCAGGGGTCAAACTACTGAGACAAAGGACCCAAAGAATTAACATTTAACCTAAATTTAACACATGGAGGAGGGACAGCTAAAGCCCTAGCCAAAGGAGAAACTGGCCTCATGGGAAGAGATTTCTCACAGCTCCAGCACACCACCCCACAGTTAAACCAGCTTGTACATACTTCCTGGCTTCTGTGTCTTATATTCTAGAAGGGTTTCTCATCACCTCAGGAAAGATTGAAGCCTGTCTCCTCTTTACAGCGATGCACAAACTTTTCATAAATCCGCTTTCTTTTATCAACTTCTACTTCCTTGTTTCTTTGAAAACACAGGGAATCTGAGCATCAAGTTTGTGAACCTAAGTGCTCAGTGATCAAAGTACAGATTCGAGAAACTCATAAACCTAGAAGGGAAACGTGCTGACTTGTAGATACCGAGACCTGTCAGAGTCAGGTATTAAGATCACTAATAGCAAAAAACGAAGAGGGGCGAATGAAGGGAACATGAGCTAAGCACACCAATACGTGTAGGAAAATGAGAGAACATAACCCCCTCTTTTATATGCTGACAGAAGAAGTGATTTTAAAACAGTGTAAGTATACTACAACCATAAGAACCATGGTGGGCTAAATTTTAATAACCAAACAAGGTACAAAATAATGGATTAACTGTAAAGTACTTAAAAGAAGTTAAGAAGTAAGAAATCTCCAAGTCAGATTCCACCCAAGAAAACTCCTAGAAATGAAGGTGAAAGAAATATTTTCAGTCAAAAAAAAAAAAAACCCATAATACTTGCCAGCATAGTGCTTTGAAACGGAATTGCACATGAAGCAGTAATTACTATAAAGGACAAAAATCAAGGCTCATATATACGACTGCCTTCCTTTCCTCTTTATTGCATAAAACATTACGAGCCATTAAGAACAAAACCAAAACAGACAAAAAACCAGAAGTAATGTATTATGAAGCTTGCAACACATGTGAAGGTAAACGTAGGTAAATAAAAGCACAAAGGGAAGGCAAGGGAGCTAGAGTGCATCACAATCTTCGCAGATGATGGAAGTGGTTTGAACTGGATGGAGCTAAATACGGCAGTGGGAAATATATGTGTATAAGTGAACGGGAATCACTAAAATACTGAGTAAAAGAGTTGGATTCAATAAAAAATAGGGTAAAAATATGCTGAAGTTTCAGACATAAATTCAGATTCTGAGTTAATTAGCCTGAGAAAAGATTCGATATCCACGTGTTTTATGTCTCCGCAACTTTCTAGTTGCACCTTGCTGGTCTAATAATAAACACCATTTCATTTAAGAAAGACCTCTTAAATTGGATACACTAATAAGAGGGAAAACAATGTTAATAAGATATTTGTGTTTTTACATAACAAAGTAGCCACCCATGAGTCTGCTCAGCGTCCTACAGTACAGATATGGTAAGGGATATTCCAATTTTACTCAGAGAGAGCTGAAATTTGCCTAGAGCTGTTCAGCATGTGTGACCCTAACAGGAAGCAGGAGTTGATGAGGTGAGAGAAGCTACACACAAGATGACAGCTGACTCTCAGGAGTGGAGGGTCTGGTGAGCACCTGCTAGAGGCAGCCTCCTTCTGAGCGTTCTCCTGTCTAATTTCCTGTCAACCCTACCTGGCTCCTGGGACCTCTGTTAATAATGTCCCTTCCAATGCCTCCATGGACTCTGCTAATTATTCAACATAACTTCTCCACAGCCTGTGGACACTCATGACAGGCAGATTCAGAAAGTTATTCAAACTGAGTAACTTCAGATCTTTATATTCATTCCAATGATAATTTTCTGTCACTACCATTTCCACATGCCCATGAAATGCTTCAAGACACACCCAGAGTAGCTTTATGCTTGTCACTGAGCTAGCCTAGGCAGGGGAGAATGAATCCCTGCTGCAAGACTCACAGACCTTTTTTGTTCAAAAAGTGATAAAGCCCATTATTTTTAACAAGCACCTGACTGTTTCTATCTAAGGGACAGAAGCTTGTGTAGCACTCAGTACCTCAGAGCTCTTCTGTACGGATGTGCCTCGGCCCCAGGAACATCTTTATTATCTTCCAAATAGCAAATCATTAGCTTTTGAGAATAGCATTGGTCTTTGGAAAGAGCTGAAATTCAGTTAGTACCATGATTCGGAATGAGGTACAAGAGTACAGTGGTAATCTTGGTTTTGCTGGAAAAGGAAGTGAGGTGAACCTTGTGAAGCATTTCACTGTGGAATTCGCAAGGCCCTCACAGAAGGTAGTTTACTAGGGTGGAAGTAGATATTTTAGGATCTGTCATTCACTTGACACTGATAGTTTTGTGCTATAAAAACAAATCAATTGTATTTACTTTCCTATATGACATTTTGGAAGTTTGGAGCAATAGATGATAGATAGATAGATAGATAGATAGATAGATAGATAGATAGATACTCAAACATTCTTGAGTTAACTCAGATTAACTTTTTCATACAACAAAAATTCTAATTAGGTACCCAATACTAAATTTAAATAATTCCTCTCCACCTTACATTTCTGTAGTTTAGAAAACAATTCATTACACTTTTTAAAATTCTCTGGCAATCTCAATTTGGAATTCATTTGGGCACAGTAAAGTAAATACATGCTTAATTATTCATGCATGGGTGCCAACTTAGAATTTAAACTATATTTTATAATAATTCTTCACAGCCATAAGCCCACCTAGGGTGGGGAGCTGTGAGTTTTTATTATAATATTGATTTTAGATGTCAGCATTACACAATGGGAATCATAACATGGACTGCACTGCCAGTCACAGCTCAAATGTCATCAACCTCATGAATGGTACTTCATAGCCTTCTGTGATGGGCTATGGGAAATGCTTGGGAACTAGCCTGAGGTTTTAAACGCATGCAGTCTGTTGATTTTAATGGGAATCAAGGAAGTCAGTTTTGCCTCATGCTTTGAAAAGTGTTCACTCAGCTCATCTTACTCATAGTGCTACTTTCCATCAGAACCCTTCATTGCATATTCACTAATTATCATTTTATGGCCATAGGGAGTCTACTCCGACTTCTAAATTGGACTCATTGAATACATGTAAAACTACAGTATAGCTATTCTTCACTCTTCAAACTGTCTCTGTCCTGAGATACCCATGATATTTCCTTAATTATTTGTCATGTTGCACAGGTTTTCAGTCCTCTGCTTTGGGTGACAGTTCTGTCAATGTAGCTTAAGAGTAAAGGAAAAAGGAGAGGAGACATTGATTCAGCCTCTTCAGATGACACATGTAAGACCTTACCATGCACTTACATTCAGAGTAGCATGAGGAAGAACTTAATCTGATTATTGGCAAATACCTACCCATGCTGCAACCGGAGGATCACCCTTGTGTGTGAATTCAAAACTAGGTGCCTCAAGAAAGGGGCTCCTTGGTAAAAGTTCTACTGAGTATTAGATCATGTTGACTGCAAATAAGCTGAAGTGAACAACCAGTACAATCGATTCTGATTTTGTTTCAACCCTGTAATTCTATGCATCTTTCCTTTGTAATAATATACATGTAGGAGACATGAACATAACTGCCTATCAGTAATATAGCACTCATTTTTTTCTTCTAGAATTCAGGTGCCTTTCAGTTGTCTACTTATCGAGCCAATCCCAACCTTACATACTTAAGTCACACTATGAAAACACAACAGAGTTAGACAAGTTGCAAGTTAACTTAAGGTTAATTTTTAGGTAGAAGAATACTATTTTTTTATTCTCTTCTGACTTTCAGGTCCTGAACTTAGGGAGATTGATCTATCGTGCAATAGAGGCAACGTCAGAAGATGGAGGAATGAAGCCTGGTTTCTGTTTCTCTCCTGGATACACTGATTCAAACTACAAATAAATTTTCTTATGAATAACAGAAATTAGTTGAAAGGCTTCTACATAAGCAGCAAGTGCAATATAAATCCATGGTTGGAAGACACTCTATAAGCCTGTAGCCACTCACCATAGTTCTCTTGCCTGGCATAGCCCAGGGCATGAAGCCGCTATGCCCTGACCCCCAGCTCTTACCTGACTAGAGACTCTCAGACCTTCTATCTCACAATAAACTTTAGCATGGTATCCCTCGTCTGGCTCAGTCTTAAAAGAGTATTGGGACACTAAATACTCAACACACTGAGAAGCCAGTGAGATCCTGGATGACACTTAAATCTACATCAGAATTAGTCACCATCACTGTCTCTCTAAGCTTATTACAAACAAGGCTTTTTAAATGTCCAGACTCCTTTTCCTTCGGAAAGAAACGTTCAGAAAGTGTGTAGTGGTCCCACTTTTAGAGAGTCTGCCTGTGGAAGTGGCTTTAGTCTCAGCACTGAAGAGGTCCAGCTCTCTACATATTTGGAGATTGCACAGAGCAGATGGATTTTGATAAGTACACAAAATATATTCAGTCATAAAAGCATAAAATCTAATGTGAACCTTCACAGCTTCCATTAGAATGAATGCCAATTTTAAGTGTAAATTAAGATTATTAAGTTGTATAGATTTTGGATCTGGTTAATTTTCAGGTGTTTTATTCTTGTTCGTTGGCAGGGTTTTTTTGTTTGTTTGTTTGTTTCTTTGTTTGTTTTTAAAAGAACAGGAAGTGGGCTGTACTACAGAAAGACTGACACGTTTCTCAAAAACTGACTGGGTGACTATTAGGATCATTCCAAGAGAAGACCATCAAGAGGAGCATATCAGAAACCAATGAGAATGAGGATAAGAACCTCTTTAGAACAAAGGATGACATGAAATAATGCAAACACATTAGAATAGAGAAGGCACATTACTGTGCACGGTAAGTTTTCAGCCTGCCTGAAACCACCCCCACTGAGCCTCTGTTTATTAATACACAGTCTGTTTCTATCACTATCCTTCATGCCTCATATAATTCCTTATTCTAAATTATGAGGACCTAGTAAATTCTAGTAGTTGCAACCTAGAGTCTAATGTTTGCTGATAGTCAGGTGGCTGTTCTGTGGCTGTTCTGTGTAATGTACAGAAGCCTGTACAGAGACTCTAAAAAAAATGAGAACACAGGGAAGAAATCTCTAGTGCTTGTGTTAACAAGGGGGAATCCATCATTCAGATTGATTTTGTTGACATGTGGCCACCAAGAGGAATATATTTGGAGAGATCCACTTAAGTTCTTGCCCAGCAGTCCAGAAATTCCCAAATGCTCCTTATTCATAGTCTGTGGGAGCAGCAAACCTATCCCTCCCTCGAGTGCTGATGTGGTAAAACCATCTCATTTCACTGTGCAGCTAAAGCCAGTGCATTTCCTAGAGAAAGTTTCCTGGTATTTGTTCATGACTACACAGAAGGCCAGGCCACAGTGGATTTGTGCAAGAAGATGCCCCAGATGCCCACTGATGCTGGTTCATAACCTCCTCACCCTGCTAGAAGGTCAACATACCTTGACTCCATTTTGAGCACAGAAGCAAAAGGGCTACTGCTGCACATCTGCTGCATACAGATGTTTGTTCAAACCCAGCTTTAGCTACAGTGACAGTTCCAGATCTACAGCATTCAACCACTCACTTCTTTATTTACCATTGCAGGGGAGGTAAGAGTCAAAGCCATTGTTTTAAACATAATTCTTTCACATCCGAAAAGGCTCATATTTTTATTTTAATCTGAAAATTTTAAGAACAGCAAAATGCCTAGGTGCACTGTGACCACATGTGAAACTAACAGTAAACAGGGAAATATCATATATCTCCTTGAATTCACAGTTCAGATTCTCCACTCCCTGTGACTGTCATTTATTCTAACAAAAATCACCTCATAGTACATATAGAAAGGTTTGAATAGATTTTAGGTATTTTATTTCTGATTTCGAATATACAGGCTTGAAAAGACTTCGGTAAGGAAAGAAGCACTGGAGTGTGCACTAAGAGGGGCAATTTGATTTCCGTAGCTGCATTTTATTTCACAGTAATAGATTAAAAATCCAAGCTTAAATAAATGAAAAGTTACAAATGTCTTTCCTTTCAACTTGAGAACTTTTAATTCCCCTCTGTTGCCCTGATTTTAACAACTTTATGAGACCATTCAATTATTTCCTTCACACACAGAGAATAAAATACCTTTATGTCAGGAAACTGGCCCAGGTAGGTGTCCAGTGTCAGCAAGGACCCATCCACCAGCTTTTGATGGAAGTCTTCCCACAGCACATCACACTTCTGAAAGAGAAGACAGTGACTCCATAATCCCAGACACATCTCACTGAACTGCTAAAGTCTCTAAAATCATATCCCATAGTAAGAGATACTTCCTGGGATATTAGAAGAGATGATATGGTCTATTTGGGATGCAATAAAACTTCAAGGCAACTTGGTCAGTGTTCTAGTTAACAGTACAAGCAGGGAGCTTGGCTTGTTTAAGTACATCACTGATTCTGATATACTGAGGAATGCAGAGGCTTTAACAGGCTCCCAAGTCACAGTAGATGGGCACTGGTGTAAAAAAAATTGAGAAAAACTCCTGTGAGACAGCTAACTTTTCTGCAACAATTGATGAAATTAGAGTCATCCCAGAGAGAAACAAACAACAAAACACAGCTTAAATATCATTTAAAGAATGAAGAGAAAATTCTATTATACTGAGAGGCTCTTATCAACTATGAGGTATATAGTAGATTTTTTAAAAAGTCTCTGGTATTTGTCAGTTTGCCATGTCATACTTGGGCTGTTACTTACAAATATGATGTTTTCATACAAGAAAAATGTAAGATGGCAAAAACACTTGGTAACTGCATTTAAAAATGGTATGTGGGAACAGTTTTGCCAAATCTACATCCTGAAAGATTTTGGAAGCTACATTATATCTAAATAGAGCCCTTCCAGCTGAAGGGGCTGGCAGCCCCATGGGGCCAGCAACCAGGGTCTAAACTGCCAGCATGAGAACACACATGGAGGGGTCCATGGCTCCAGTTGTATATGTAGTTGAGGATGGCCCTGTCAGGCATCAGTGAGAGAGGAGGGCCTTAGTCGGGGGAAGGCTGGATGCTCCAGTGTGGGGGAATTCGAGGACAGGGAGGCGGGATTCGGTGAATGGGTGGGAGCACACCCTCATAGAAGTAGGAGGAGGGGGGATGGAAAAAGGGGTTAAGGGGAAATGGGGAAAGGGGATAACATCTGAAAGGTAAATAAATAAACTATATAATAATAATAATAATAATAATAATAATAATAATAATAATAAAAACAGATAATGGAACTGGCTGTTGCAGTCGAGCATTTAAGACTTTTTGTCAACAATTTAGTATTATCCATATTACAGGGATTCCATATAATCATCAAGGACAAAGTATTGTGGAAGGGGCTCATGGAACTTTAAAGCAATAACTTCATAAAATAAAAAAGGGGAGAGGTATATCCCCATACACCACAAATTTATTTTAATTGTGCTCTTTTTATTTTAAATTTTAAAAAACTTGGATGCCAAGGAACTTTCTGCTGAGTGTTATGGCACCCCACAATTATGCATACTTATACCACTTAGTGGTATATAGCATGATCCCAATCAGGTATCTAATATGGGGAAGAGGGCATTTTTGTGTTTTTTCTGCAGGATGCTGAAGGAGCATGGTGGCTGCCAGAATGATTGGTGAAACATGCTAATGCTGGGACAAAGAATGATGCTGACCTGTAAGCTTGCTGAGTGCCCTGATAATGGTGACTGGGAAGTTGTTTTGGAGATATGTTCCTGACCCACTTTTGCTTTTTGATATCCCAAATGGGACAAGCTGCCTTGCCTCAAGTTTTTAAACCTTGTGGGACAGAGCATCAAAAAGAAAAGTTATAATGACTCTTGTACTTTTCTTAAATGTGACGAATTATTCAGACTCAATCATGAAGTGGTCTAGAAATCAATCCAATATTGGAAATAACAGTCTTCATTTGGAAGACTGGATATGGATATTTTCAGAGACATATTTGGAACTTAGCTGCAGTTCTCTATGATGTTATGTTAACAAGAAGGATCTGGATTTCAAACAAGTGTCAGTGTATGTGTTAAGGCTCTTTTGTCAAGTTAAAATTACTTTTGTTTCTTCTATAGTATTTCTTGTAAGTTGCATTGATTGTACACTTTCTAATTGTGTTAGTGTGTTGAAAAATGGCATGTCAGTTATGGAGGTCTATCAACCAGCTTTTGTTTTATTGCCCTGAGCGGTTACAATCTATGGTATGTAAGAGAAAAGAGCCATTGTTATTTTGAAGAAAAGTAATCTTTAACCCATACTTCAAATAGTTTTTAGAATCACCTTCCCTCACACTATAAGTTGTGGATGGCTTAGGCAGTAAAACTCCAGGATGCTTTTTTAATATCTCATCTTGGTTTGCATCATTCCCTGATTCATGCCCTGAGGTGGTGAAGTGGAATGTTGGCTGAGCAGTAGAAGTGTTCTGGAAGTCACTCAGGGACTGCTAGAAGTTGCCATTTAGCTCTTACCTCACCAACCATCTTTACATCTTCCCGACCATACCAGTCTGGTTCATAGACTTCATGCAGTGATTCAGTGAGCTTCATTGAGGCCTCCTGCATACCTGGCATTAGAGAAAAACAGTTCTGGTTACATGGAACAGGGAGGCATTTCTCTCTTCTCCCCCAGTTTGTGAAGTCACACAGAAACTCCTGTCATGGCACACCTACATCCTCCCTTGAGACACTCTGAGACTTATATTTGCTCTCATGGTATATCTTTTCAGTTACTTACACAATGGTAGCAAAACATTGGGTCTCAGAAAACATCAAGTGACATCGTCTAAGAACTGCAACAACAGTGTGCTCTAGTCGCCTGTTAAAGGAAACCTAATAAATATTGTTGAGTATACAAAAAGATTTAGATAGGCATTTGGAACATTGGATTGATGGTCTTTATCCTATTCAAATTATTGGAAGAAGGTTCAGAATTTAAGAGTAATGAGCCATCTCATGCCAAATACCAATGAAATTGTGTTACTCCTTGTCAGGGGGAGCCTTGCTTATACAGTGAAGGCCTAAAATTAGCAATAGGCCTAAGTCAGCATGCTAACACAAAGTCTTGGTCTCTGTGGAAAAACACTAAAACAGACAGCTACAAGATATTGTAAACAGGCAGCTTTGGTGGAAATTTACCAGCCTGGATAGTCATAGACCCTGTGGATAGGTAGCCTTGGTGGATAGTACCAACTTAGATAAGGAAAAGTGAGTCATAGGCAGAGTCACAGTGACCTGTTCCCTGAACCTTCACCGAGCCAATATCCTGTTCTGGAAGATCTCTGCACTCCCCCTGAGAACACCTACACTCTTGTGTCATCCCCTTACCCACATCCTGCCTTTATGTGTATATAACCTGTGTGTGAAAAAGTAAAAATAGCAATTTGATCAGACTATAGGCAAGCTGCTCATTCTTTGTGTTCGCCTGTTTTCCCCATTCTCTCTTGCAGGTTATCTCCCTGGGCCCTGGGGGATGGGTCAACTCCTAATATTTACAATGATAGTCATTATAATTAAGAAAAAGTTTAAAGACACTTGCAGGGTATTTGGCATAATTCTAACATTTCTCAGGATGTTTTAACTTTGCATAATGAGATTATAAATTTAAAGAATGCTGCTCTGATGAGCTTTGATGCTACAGATAATGCTGATAAAATTATCCATGGCTTGAGGTTAGTATTTCCATTTTGGTCAAGCTTTAAGAATGGCATATATATTTTTGTTTGTGAGCCTAGTCTTTAATGGCTGAGCCATCTTGCAAGATGGTACAACCACTCTGGAAATGAGTCTGATGGTTCCTCAGAAAACTGAACATAGCATTACCTGAGGACCCAGCTATACCACTCCTGGGCATATACCCAGAAGATGCTCCAACATATAACAAGGACATATGTTCCATCATGTTTATAGCAACTTTATTTATAATAACCAGAAGCTGAAAAGAACCCAGATGTCCTTCAACAGAGAATGGATACAAAAAATATGGTACATTTACACAATGGAGTATTACCCAGCTACTAAAAAAGATGAATTTGAGAAATTCTTAGGCAAATGAATGAAACTAGAAAATATAATCCTGAGTGAGGTAACCCCATCACAAAAGAACACACATGGTATTCACTCACTAGTAACCAGATATTAGCCCAGAAGCTGGCAATACCCAAAATTCAACTCACAGACCACATGAAGCTCATGAAGAAGAAAGACCAAGTGTAGGTGCTTCAGTTCTTCTTAGAATGAGTAACAAAATACTCAAGGGAGCAAATATGGAGACAAAGTGTGGGACAGAAACTGAAGGAGGGGCCATCTGGAGACCATTCCACCTGGGTATCCATCCCATGTGCAATCACTGAAGGTAGATGCTGATGTAGATGTCAGAAAGTGCATGCTGACAAGAGCCTAATATAGCTGTCTCCTTAGAGGTCTGCCAGAGTCTGACATATTCAGAGGAGATGCTCACAGCTAACCATTGTACTGATCAAGGGTTTCCCAATGGAGGAGTTAGAGAGAAGACTGAAGGAGCTAAAAGGGTTTGTGGCCCCATGAGGAGAGCAAAAATACTAACTAACCAGAGCTCCCAGAGTCTAAACCACCAGCCTGGGAGCACATAGGAAAAAAATCCATGTGCTCCCATGGGATGTAGGGGAGGATGGCCTTGTCCCGGCATAGATGGGAGAGGGGATCCTTGGTCCCATGAAGGCTGGACGACAGGTGCAGGGAAATTTGAGGATGGGGAGGTGGGAGTAGGGGGATAGGTGGGGGCATATCCTCATAGAAGCAGGAAAATAGGGATGGTATAGGGAGTTCCTGGGTGGTGGCAGTGAGAAATAGTGTAAGAGGATAACATCTGAAATGTAAATAAAATATCCAATTTTTTAAAAAAAGAATGGCATATATAGCTTGATCACACTAACCCTTCTTGTCCTGGGAATACCTTTATTCTTGCCCATCATGTGAAAGTTTGTCTTTAACAACATCAACAAGTTGGCAGCCAAAGTACTTGACTTGAAACTGAAAATGGACCCCTAGACGGAGTTATTAATTTAACAGGCTGGCAAGTCAAGGACAGGTAAGATTCTGCACAGAGTCTTAGCAACCTAAGACATAAATGCATTGCTTTTGATAATGCATATTCCATGATGGGTAAGGAAGGCATTCCTGTCAGGAACTTTCTTCTTAAGATGACAAATAAAGTATATTTATCTCTCAAAACTGTAAATACAGTTTTAGATAAGGCTTTTTAGAAAGCTTTGGCTTCATTAGCCTACGGGTCTAAATTTTCTTTGCACATTGGTAGGTGGCAAACATGCTTATTAATAATAGTCATGATGTGAAGCTTCCATGACCAGCAGAGGTATAAAGCACCTCTGAGTCTTTGCAGACACTACCCCCTTCCTCCTCCTGACATGGCCAGACTCAGCAAAGTATAGAGGATAAGATGCAAATGCTGAGTCTACATGGACATGCTTATGAATGACACTATAATGATAGGCAAACAATAGCTGGAAGACCCCACCTGGGCCACATTAATGTCTAGGCCTTTATCACTTAGAAGTTGATATGGGTTAATGCAGTAAACCAAAGATTGAAATCATTTGTAAACTGAAAATAACTACATCATCATTGGACAGACAGAGAACAGTTCTGGGTTCAGTAAGGAGCCTAAATGGACAACATAGAAGAGGTCTGAGATGATAGAATGTGTCCTGGAAGAGTGTGTGAAAGCCAGTATATAATTTGACATTTAACGTTAGGTTTGACCTATCTCCCTTGGAAGTGAACATAGATAATGGTCCTCACACCCCTGCGGTTGGGTGTGCCCTGCAGCATAGGAGGTGAGAAAGCCTGTAGTGAGGAGTGCACTACCAAGCAGTCTCAAGATGCCTTTGACAATGAGATTTGAAGCCCATGTGTCTGAAGACTCTTGCATGGACATTCTGGAGCAAAGGCAGAGAGAGTCAGTGAGGAGTAAAGTCTCTGTGGAGTTGGAGGAAGCATAGGCATACAAGTACAGACAAGACAAAGGTGACTTAGAACCAATATTCAAGCATTTGAAGATATATTCTCTCATGAAAAGGTTACCAGTGAGATGACAACTACTCCATCCCATATGACATATTCACTCTGACCTCTCTACATGCAAACTTGCACCAAGAAACATACTCCTCCATTTTGTAACAAACAAATACTAATTGTATTTCTATAATCCCAATGACAAGAGCTCTTGGGATTTTCTTTAAGTTTTTGTCTGGGTCTGATAAAAATTATAAATAGATAAGAAAACAGGTTCTATACAAGTTGTGGGATACCACTGTCAGTGAAATGACATTTGTGGTGAAAATGTGTAAGACTTTACTCATTGATGCTTTATTACAGTCATGTTTCTATTAGTGACTGTCCATTACAGGGCATATACACAGAGAATTTGGAAAGGCACCATTGTAACATAGAAACAGGTTCCAAGAAGTCAACTCCATAGGTAGCAGGTAGACTGAGACCCAAGTGGAGAAGAGCTAGCCTTTCTTTTAAAGTGCTCAAAGACTATGGGGAATTTTAACAGTTGGGAAATATTTGTATTTGAATGTGTCTCTCAAAGTTTAAGAAACTTAATTCTCAGTACAAAGCAGTGTTACAAAGCGAAGTCTTCAAGCAGAGACTTTCAGAATGCTCTAAAGAGTGGATTAATGTTGCTCTTGAGCTAGTAGGCTCATTTCCAAGAGCACAGAGGCCTTAGGAATGAGCTCCTCGCTTCTCTCTCCCTTACCCAGGGAATGGTTGTGCTGGGTGTGGCAGAGGAGCTTTCCAGATGTAGGACTTTGCATCTAAAACTTCCCAGGCTCCAGATGAGCCAATTCAGTTTCTTTTCTTTATAAATTACCCTAAAACACAAAACCAAACTAAAACAAAGAAGTTACTCTGGTGACAGAATATAACATAAAAGAGCAAACATCTAAAGTCCAGTTTCCCTACAAAGTAATTTGTTAACCTTAGAACAGAATCCATGTTGAAATCTACTGCTGGCAGTTAATATCTAATACATGATATAAGATTAGTAATTTATAAGCTTGTATATCAACTACAGAGTATCATATATAGGAGGAATATTTAGTTTCTGCTAGATAGGAGCCTCTATTCAAAATGTTGGGCTTTCTCCAAGGCATTTAGTAAAACAGATTTGCATCTGAAGCCAACTTTATGAGCTTATGTTTATCCTCTAAGACTAATGGTCGATACTGTACTCCAATATGAGTATTCCTTGCTTTTGTAGCCTTGGGGCAAATGTTTTAGTTAAAAATAAGATAGCTTATATAGAACAATAAGCAATCACTCTGATAATCCTGTAAAATGTTGTCACTGGGATCACACTACATTGGGTAGCAGTGCTCCCTGCAAGACCCACACACTATGTATCCAAAACCCCAGGCCCAGGAGAAGAAGCCCCCCTTTCTGTTGTTGGTCAGGAGTGTTCAGAATTCTTAAAACAATTTAGGCTGCTGCCAGTTTCATTGATTGCCTTCCAGAACTTGAAGGTAAAATTGTATTTTTCAAGACACACCACACACTCCAGACACTGGACTTGGAGGAATCAAGCTAGAACTGACCTGGGAGCCTCCTCCCTGAGAAGTAACTAGCTCTCACAGTATTAGAGATGCCATTCAAGCAGCAAAAGGAGAAAAACAATCAATAGTCCTACCAAAATATAAAGCCTACAAACTCCAGTAATAACAAGAAAGATAAGATATCCCCAGGGGAGCAATAGCACTTTTTCCTTAGAGGCTGCCAACTACTATCTAATAGGGCTTAAGGCTGTTCCAGGGGAGAGAATTCATGCTTGGGACTATAAACCTACCAGTGATTGGAGGAGTAACAGATCCTAGTGGATGGAAAACCTAAAACTGCCAAGTTTCTAAATCAATATGGTTTCAAACTATATTCTAAAGACATATCCTTACACCCAGAGTGAGTTATCACTCATCAAAGAAGCTTATTTTATGCAGTAGACAGAGACTGCTACAGAGATCCAGAGATGGTCAAAATGCAGAGAAGAAGTGGCCACAGGAAAACAAACTCCAATTGGCACATCGACAACACAGCTTCTATACCTGAGGTTCAGTCAATGCCACAGGAGAGATGGCAGAAAGAAGGTAAGAGCCAGGGCTAGGGAACTAGTTTCAAGATAGTGTTTGTGAATGCAGACAACAGCTCACTGCTTCTCCCAAATTCTCTCAGCTCCCAGAAGCCTCTGGGGGCTGATCTCATTTCTTTGTACTGCTGAAATGCTTTGGTGAGGTTGTATGCACTGCAGTACTCTCACTTTGTCAGCGTTCTCTGTGAAAACAGAAACTGACCTCTAGGGAAATGTCTTCGCAAAGGCCAGTCGTGACCTATGTAATGCATGCGTGTGACTTGTGTTTACGTGTATTTCCCAATCCAAATATGTTCAGATGAACATGACTTATTCATAACACTGAGGAGAAAAGCTGCCTGGGATATCCTGCCCACACCACATCATCCTTGCAGTTCACAGTATCATAGGCAGCTCTGAGAAGCACTCTGAGAAGCTTACCAGGCATCTGCTTAGACATTCATCCATCTTTAGCCAAAGTAACTTCAACACAGAACACTGTGGAACATAACTAGTTAATGCCATCCAATCAGCAGAAACCAAGAAAGGGCAAGCTCTAATGATCCCCTGTCCTTCAGAGAGATGTGGCCATCAGAAGCAGGTAGGTGCTACTTTCATGGACCACCCAGTTTCCTCACTGGAACTAATGCCTCACTTAAGGGGATTCCATTCTACATCATACTAAAGAAAAGAATTATGCTAGTCTTTTCCTGCAGCATTCTCTATATTAATGAGATAAAAGAGACCAACTTATACTCAATTATTTAGAAGGAGAACCCTTGTCATTGTCAACTTAAGCATTCTTAGATGAGTCTTGAAGATGGCGCTTTCATGTCACAGCCCTCAGAAGTTCTTTGTTACTTTCTGATTTTGCAGTGTTGGGGACGGGACCTAGGAATGGATGTTCAACTACACAAGTAACTGTTCCACCAACAAACTATGTCACCCTTAACACCAGTTTACGTTTTCATTTCCAGACTCTTTCACTAAGTCGATCAGGGTGGCTTTGACCTTATGATCTTGCTGCCTCAGCTTCCCAGTTTAATTTTTCTCTAGCTAATTTTTTTCCTCAGGTATTTTGTCATTAAAAAAAAACTTTCTCTACTTAGTTTACTAGGTCCTTTATATCTTAGTACAATTGCATTGAATAAATTGTCAAAAGTATGGTAATTTCAATTACACATTGACTTACATAATCAAATCTCTTGTTCTTGGTTTATATCTTTCGGGGGTATCTTGTAGAGACCTCATTCACCCGAAAAATGAGGAGTAAATACTTTGTTTTAATCTAATTTTGATATTTATCGCATGTTAATACTTAACTGGTTATTTGAACTAGGGAGTAGTGAAATGTAAAGTTGGGCCTTCGATGTTTGGAGAGTTTCTCTAACGCTCCTTATAAGATGCTTCATCCTGACTGCACACTTCTTGAAGTCTAATCTATGGGGTATCACATCTTCTGGTGCTCTTGGCTCTGACTCAGAGAAAGACTGGTGATGACTGGAGAGCAGCTTAGCTGAGGGGAGCAGCTTAGCTGAGCAGAGCAGCTTAGCAGAGCAGAGCAGCTTAGCTGAGCACACTTCAACACCCATTCCTCTCACTTCCCCTTCCACTAGCCTCTTAGCTTGCATGACAAAGATCAGAAACCAACACAAAGGCCTAGCTGTTCCCATTGAGGAAACAATCTAGCATATTGGCGGGACTTTATAAACAGTGTGGGGGAGGGGGGGAGGAGGGGTGTTTTGTTGGTGGTGGTTTGGTTTGGTTCTTTGCAAGTCACAGGCCTGTGTTCCCTGTCCAACCTCCACCTGTTTTTGCTGCAACTTCTTTCTCCTCATATTGAGAGATCTTTAGTGGGTCTGTGAGTATCATATTCTTGGGACCTAACTCCCTCCGAAGGGAAGCCACCTGCAGCTTTGCTTCAGCAAAGTCTCCAACTCACTCTGTCTAACAAGCCTTCCTAGAAATTTCTGGCATGTGGGTGGCATTTATTCTTAGTGTGCAGCAGAAGGGCAGATGTATATTTGTCCTTGTGTATTCTGATTGTCATTTCAATGGCAATTGGAGGTGGGTGGAATAAAACACCTGTGTTAAGTACCCTACTTGCCAGAAAGCCAAGTGGCTTCCTTGTTATCACTCACTCCTGTCTCCTACAAATTCCAAGAACAACTTGTGCTCGGAAGCAAGCTGTAAACAACACACATACACATTACCTTTGATTGCTGCTAAATATCCTCGGAGTTCTCGCTGAAGTCTGGTACCCTCCGCCTGGAAAACACACAAGTACCGAGATGCTAAAACATCTTTTCTATATTTTACATACAAACATGTAAGAAGCAATAAGATTCAGTGATCACTGCCAGAACCTTATTATTGAAAAAATATACATATGCAAGCACAATCGGAACAAGATACTATGCCCATCCATCTTGGTACCTATAAAGGTGCTAGTCAGAAGAAAAAAGACAAATAAGATTTTGCTAAGAGTAGAAAATGGGGTCCAGCAGGCAAACTTCTGTGTACTCACAAGTCACAGCTCCTTTTAATTTAGAAACATGGGGATAATGACACAGATTTCATCACCTCTGTTTATCATGCTGCTGGCTGTTGTAGGTCAGTCTGGTGAGTTGGAAGGCAAATGCAGAAGCACAATGCTCTCCACAAAATTTAGCCTTGTGATGATGCTACAAACTTGCAAAAATGAGCCTTTCCACCTTGTGTTTAAAGGGAACAAGGCTGGCAGTCATATTTGCTTAACAAATTAATCCGATGATCATGCATATGATTATAAGGCATTATCCAACACAAAGCCTAAAGTATCTAGGCAAAATATGTATATCATACATAAATGACATTTAGCCCTAAACACCCATTTAAAATACTTGGAGACATATGACTATGAAATATCATAAAAACATAAAAATTATTTTTAAATACACAGTGGTCAATACAAAGAAATTGACAAAAATGATTTACCTGAAGAGCATATTGGACTCAAAGTACATCTTAACAGAGTAGCAATAGAGTGCAGAGAGAGTGATATTGTTTCTGTGAACGCTGTGTAGCACAAAGGGAAAGTGTATATTTGAATTAATCTCACACTGATTTTGCAACTTTGTATACTGCTAACATCAGCTAAGGACTGAAGGTTACTGTCTTTACTTGGACACCTAAGTTTCAATCAGAGTAGTTCCGTTCAGGATGGGAGAAGGAAGTCAAGTTTTAAATAAGTGGCTGCCTTCTTAGTGTATTGACATGGTGTAAAATAAACATTCTAGGGTTCTTTTGACTTGATGAGCCATTTAGAATCACAGTGAAGGAAAACTGTACAAAGCTAGGAAATGGTGGGTGGAATTCTAAAACAGAAGAGTAGCAAAGCATTCCACAGAGAAGCTCAAGAGAGGGGCTTCTCATGACATACAGCTGAGGTAAGGTGGAGAGTGAAGAGCTTCAAGAGACGCCACAGTCCTCAGGACTGCTAAGGCAATTTTTTTTTTAAATAAAGGACTTTTCCCACTAAAATCTAAATCTAAATACAGTAGGTCACTCCTGTCATATTCCCCCTTCACTTTCTACACAGGCCATAACTCACATTCAACCCTGGTTTAAAAGCACTTAATGGAAAATTCCATAAATTTTAATTTGTGTGCTGTGGTGATTCGTGCCCTGATCTCTCCCTTACAGGAACATCAAACCCTATGTTTTATGAAGGCATCTCTGTTGTATACGCTTCAGACCCTTTCCTCACTATTCTTGTGTTTTAAAAAACGTTATCTTACAATGGGCCCTGAGAGAGGGAATACTCATTGTGGTGGTTTAGATATGCCAGAGAGAATCTGTAAGTTCTTAACACAGAGTGAAAAGATGAGAGGTCTGAACAGAAAAACAAACAAACAAAAAAAAACAAAAAAAACAAAACAAAAATAAAAATCAAGAAAAGAAGTTGGATGAAGTTACATGACCTTCGAAACCATGAAAAATTATTGTTGTCAATCTTCTACCATGTCTCATTTATAAACATGTAGATTACAGGTGTGCATTATGGGAAAAACAATATGTACAGATTTGATATAATTTGTGGCTTCAGAAAATTTGGTCTGTATCCCCTCAGAAAAGGAAGTGTTATATATAAAAGATGCAAAATATATATTTGGAAAATTATATTATTGCCAAACTCTCATAATTTTTAATAGGAATAGGACTTCCAGCTTGTACTCATTGGTTTTGTGTCAACTTGAAACAAGCTGGAGTTATCACAGAGGAAGGAGCTTCAGTTGAGAAAATGCCTCCATCAGATCCAGCTGGAAGGCATTTCCTCAATTAGTGAACAAAGTAGGAGGGCCCTTTGTGGATGGTACCATCCCTGGGTTGGTAGTTTGGGGTTCTATAAGAGAGCAAGCTGAGCAAGCCAGGGAGAGCAAGCCAGTAAGTAACATCCCTCCATGGCCTCTGCATCAGCTCCTGCTTCCTGACTTGCTTGAGTTCCAGTCCTGACTTCCTTTGGTGATGAACAGCAATGTGGAAGTATAAGCTGAGTAAACCATTTTCTTCCCAACTTGCTTCTTGGTCATGATGTTTGTGAAGTAATAGAAACCCTGACTAACACACAGTTTAAAACACGAGACTTGATTATAGAAATTTTTTGGGCCATGGAATGTGAGTAGAAGTGCTGTGAAGCACTAACATGGGAGCCATCATTCAGCCCTCACATGTCTTTGCTTTGAGATCCACAGTGTAGCACATCAGGCAGGGGTAAGAGGGCTGCTGCTTGCTTGCCCTGGGTCCCAGAGAGGGAAGAACATGCAATACAGCTAATTTTTGCATTTCCAAAAGTTAGAACCATTTCTGTAGAAAGCCATGGAAACAGTGTGACCTCAGTGAAATGAAGGCAAACTGCCCAATTAAATGAGTCACAGAGAACACTGAGGTGGCTGACCGGTAGTTAAGGCAGAGATACAAAAACAAAACAACCAGTAGGTCTGCTAAGCAGAAGGGCATTGCTGGAATTCGCAGAAATCCGGAAAAGAAAGTGAACTGGACATGTTAAGGACGAAGCAGATAGAAGATAATGGCCTCTCCAACAACAGAAGCAGATGAGATTGTCCTTATAGAGAAGCCAAGTTTCGCATCCCTAATCCTAGAGATTAGATTTAGAGAACCAAATCTGACTTCAGATAGTCTATTCTCCTGGAAAGATTTAACCCCCAAATAATCTGAAGCTGAAAGTTCTAAAAGGTGACAGTTTAGTAAGGTTTGGGTTCCTCAATGCCATACATCTCAAACCAGCAAAGTGGAGAATCTGGGCTGTTGTCAGTGGCTTCTCCAGAGCACACACAGAAGAAAAACATGCTACAGCCTATAGACCAGACCCTTACGGATACCTCTGGCTTTTAGAGCCTGGCTGTGCTCTTCCTGGATCTTTGCAACAGCCGAAGGTTAGAGATAAATAAGGGAAGCCTCACGTTACACCAAGAAAGATGCTTTGCCCTCAGCATCTCAAGCAAATAGAATGCAGAGTCAGCTGTGAAAATGGGTGGCCATCAGCTACCAAGATGGTTCAGCTCATCAGGAAATAGCACAAGTGCCATAGCAGGAGATATCATTCACCTCCCAAGCATTCATAGCACAAAGTGTGCTGGATAAAATCCACAACTAAGGCACTGTCTTTCCTTTGAAAACAAGAAAGAAATTAAATTATTTATGCTCAACTCCATACACTGGATTCATCTTACCAACAAGAGAAAATTTTTTTAATGAAATGAGATTCTAAGAAGAGATTATTTTTTAATGTAACAGTGAGGAAAAGTTCAGGCTGTACAATACCAGCTTAAATAGATGAGTTCAATTTAAGCAGAAAATGGAACTAATTTAAATGACTTTTTTCTTTCTTGGTTATTAAAATGTTTAATTTCCCCCACAAGGGCATGTAAATCTTTCAGTAACAACCCAGTTGAACTCCATATAAAACTCTGCCTGATTCCAAAATGTAAAAGACTTTGCAGGAAACTTCTTCGCCTCCAGTATGTGATGGGGCAGCTTCTTTTGCATGTTGAAATTTCCCTCCATCATTGTGGGTGAACCATAGACAATTGTAATAAACTCTTAGTATATGCATGCATGCTTACTTCATATTCATCTGTAATATATGCCAGGATCCCTGTCACTGATTGTGTGTGTGGTCTAGCAGAATTGTCTGATGTTTCTAAGGCTTGGTTGTTGGTAGCTTATAATAAAAAGGCACAGAGAGGCATAACCTCTTTCCTGTGGTCCTTTCCTGTTCCATCACAGTCTAGTCCATGACTTTCCTTCCCCATTCTCTTTCTCTGCACTCCCCTTGCCCACATACATTTTCCCTGTAACACAGCAACACCTATCCTCCGGAGAATACTTTCCCTTGATTTATTTCCAGTGCACTGGAGTCTCTTGGGTATGTTTTTCTCATTTATTTCTAATGATTTCTCCACTTTCTCCAATGTTATCACTGTATCTCCACAGAACCCAGACCTCAATACAAACTCTCTTCAATTTAAGTTAAAAAAAATCTTATCCCACTACTCAGATTTCACTGACTCTGAAGCCAGTCTGTATTCCTCTTAGAACTGTTACTGAACTCAATCATGAATTTTGCATTCTATGTGTGTAGAAAATATATTTAAATCCTCAAACCTGTGGCACTGTATGCCTTTACTTTTCCTAACTAACAAATAGTATTAAGTTACTGTTTTTGCTTTTTTGATCACAATCTCTTCAGGGATCATGGAAACAGGAGAGCAAAGAAATCTATTATAATTAACTCACATGTATTTCTTAGCAAAAATTATTCTTCAGACAAAACCAAGAAGGATTTGCTACCTACAAAGTCCCTTATAGTGCCAAACACTCCAGTATTGCAGCACAGTTCCGATGTTGGTCAGAAGTTTTTTCTTCTTTCAGTTGAGTCATTTATCAGTTTGTCAGTAGCTGCCTGCTATTTCTCAAGGCCAGCTGGTCTCCCAGCTTGCACTTTCCCACACACACAGCCTAAGGGAGTTAGAGTCCCTTTTCTTCCACATTAAACTTTCTCACTCACTCTCCTCATGGCGTCTCACACTCTTCCAGCACAGGGAGGAAGAAGCCACTCCCTCAAGTTGCCTTCTCCTCAGATCTCTTGGAAAAAATGTGAAGATTTCATAATAGCGGTTGCAAATATTAGCAGGCACACACAAAGTACATATGGATTAAAAGATCTCTGCCTTGCTGATATTTACGACATCTTGTTCTTTCTCCTGTGTGCAGCTTTCATCAACACACCCCCTAAGGATCAGTTTGAAGTTAAAAATCAAATTAAGAGAGAAACACTGCACATTAGCAATAGATATTTCAAAGATCTTCATTAGTACAAAGAAGTCACATTTCATGCTTAGCTTAATGTGTTTTTAAGTTGCTGTTCAACAAGTTAGTCCAGAGTAACAAAAGCTCATTAATAATTTGCATTAATAATCCATTAAGGAGTGCAGCATTGTGTGAAGTGAGCAGTACCCAAACGAACAACCAGTCTTCAAAACAGTTTCATCTGTAAGAGTTTTCAGAACCTTGGACAGCTGCCACCTCCCAGGGAGCACTGTCTATGAAGTAGTCATCTATGGAGTACCTAACAAGCAGTGGTAAAGCTACTGAAACATTAAAAGACAATGTCTGTGAAGTACCAAATAAGCAGGAATAAATGACATTGGAGGAAAATGCCATGATGTAAGCTGGCAGTGACAGGTGGGCTTTCTATGAAGAGAGAGAATAAGAGGAGCTGCCAAAACTTTGACAGACTTCTACGTCTTTGGCTTTAGAACCAAGTCTCCATTAAGGAATAATAAATAGCATTTGAAAACTAACATTGACAAATTTAAAATACCTGAGAACTTAACAACAGTAAATACCCCAGGAATCAACAAAGGACAATTTTATTAGCTTATTTTTATCTCATTTAGACAGAGTGCCCAAAACACCATGGAGGGTGAGGTTGAAACTATTTGTGATGTGTACAAGTTCACATATATACTGCACATAGAGAAAATTAGGTGTCGTTAAGTCACCTCTCTAATTAAGCATCTGTAAACTCACATTTAGAAAAGGGGCCTTTGTTTGAAACAGTAAAAACAGATACACGAAACCTGGACCTCAGAAGACAAAACTTCAAAAGGTACTTTCAGAAGATTAAATGCCACTGTCTCCTGCAGGATGAGCCTACATGAATTCCCATCATTAAGCTTATTATTTTTGGCCTTTTTTTGACATTTCTCTCCTGAAAATGGTTGAAGTCATACATCAAAATTAGAACTGGATATGATTTATAAGAGTCCAGGAAAGTTAACTCGATAATAAAAGCAATGTTAATAAAAAGTGCTTTTCATTTTTTAGACGTAAATGAAATGATATTACATTAGCGAGGAACTGAGACTTCATGAGGTCATAGTCAGTAGCTGACCTGACAGGAGGTTAACAAGCCATGCTACCTGAATCCACAGGTGATGAAACACTCAATGCTGCTGAGGAAGCTAGAAATGGAGTCTTCCCTAAGGGAAGTTTGGGTGCTGCTAAACTTATAACAACATTGCAAACATAAAAGTGACGATACAACTCTGACACATTTTTTTGCACCTCACACTGAGCACTATAGAGTAACAGATGCCATCATTAAAAACCATAGTCTAAGGCTGGAGAGAGAGCTCAGTGGTTAAGACTAATAGCTTCATGACCAGAGGACCCAGTTTTGATTCACATTATCTAAATGACAGCTCACAATTCTTTGTAGCCACAGTTCCAGAAGATCTGACATCAGGTGCATAAGATATACACAACCATTCATACAAGCAAAACACCCATGTACATAAAACATAAATATGATGATGATGATGATGATGATGATGATGATGGTGGTGGTGGTGGTGGTGGTGGTGGTGGTGGTGGTGATGGTAACCACGCTCTGCATTTGGTCACGGCTATTGTGAGAGGGAGAATCAGTTTCCTTCAGGGACAAACTCCTGCATAGGTTGTCCAATCCAAAGTGGTCATCCCTTCTCACACATACACGGGCAAGGTTAAAATTATTCAGTGTCAGGCACATATGCATATCTGCTTATACTGGTAACAATAATAATTAAAGAGATATTAATTTGAAAGGGAGGTATGGGACACTGGAGGAATGACAGATGAGAGGACTAGGAGTGACATAGATCCCATGGTCATATGTGAAGTTCACATAATAATTTTAAAAACAGAACCCAGTTATATTTTTATAAAAGTTTTTCTAATGGTGTAGATATTCTTTTGGTAGATACTATTACTAATGCAGAGTCTATAAGGTAGACGAGAAGCCAGAATGCCTGGTATTGGAGACCATAGTTATGGATCTATGGAGATGCAGGATGGAATAGAAAGAGACAGCAAAGAAAATATCTTGCTTTTGTAACTATATATATTATTTGTGGCCTAATTTCTAGTTTTACTAGTCATGAACTTAAAGAATACATGAAATTGGAGGTAAAATTAAACACTTTCTGAATCTTTTGGCAACACATAGAAAATTAATTAGGAATCATTTGTATGATTTCTCCATTAATTTTCATTAGACCAATTAACTTGAGTCAATAACCATGTGTATCAAGAACTTAAATAAAAGCAAACCAATGATGTCATCACAGCTGCCACTGAAATAAGCTGCAAGATATGACCAGCTGCCCTTAGGTCATTTGAGTTTATAAGTTATGAACCTTCGTTTAGTGTGCACACACATGTTTGGGGGAGAGAGAGTGGGAGATTTGTCTTGTAAAGTGCACTAGGGTATCATTTAAATATCTTTTCATCGCTTCTTAAATACCTGGATCACAATATTGAATAGATCAGGAAAGGGGTGTGTGAATAAAGGAAACTCAGCAGGCACTCCACCCCAGCAGTACCTTACTTCCCGTTCAGTGACCTTTACTGTGTACATGAATGGCAGCTCTACCTATCAAATTCTTTCATGACTAAATTGACAGACTTGAAAGCTGCATAAAAAACAACTGCTGTGTCAAGGTAAGAAAATGCGTTAATGAGGGGGAGGAAAGTGCCTTGACTGTCATTACTCCAGTCACAACAGAATAGCTAAAATATTCTTGGAGCCTCCACTTACTAAGTCTGAATTGTGAGCTATTTTCCCAGGGTTTCTATTAAAAATACCATATCATGGGATCCTAACCAACAGAAATGTAGTTTCTCACAGGTCTCTAGATCGGGATGCAGGGAACTCAAGCTTTGGTTTGAGTCTCAAGTTTTATGTTTGGTCTTTCATTGGCTTTGAAAAAGTCACTCTTAGGGCATCCTCACCATATGCATGTACTCCTGCAGTTTCTGCCTCTTGTCTTAATACCCCTGATGACATTGGTTTAGGACTAAGCCACATGACCTCATTTAACCTAATCAACAACTGTAAATATATCAACCCAAAATACAGGCACATCTCTAGATCCTGAAGGTTAATAACCACATATGGATTTGGGGAAAGCAAATTTCAATTCATGACTCAACAAGGTCCTCAATAGAAGGCATTCATATGGCAATATATTTACAAAGTCTGACATTACTGGGTTGTTCCTTTATTTCCAGAACTGTCCCAAATATCACAGTTCTGTTATTTCCCATCAACTCCAAAAGACAGCTGTGGAGTTTAGAGTTTTAGAAATAAAGGTTTTCCCTTTTAGCAATAAGAAACTGGGAACAGAAGCAGAAAACTTGACCAAACTAATGTCTATCTATTAGACAAAAATGTATTGTTTGACTTTAGGTAGTCTGGGCTATTCAGCCATATGTGTGCATGAGTGCTGAGCTCTGGTTCTCTACTAGACATAGGTGACTACAGTGAAACATGAGACCATCCAGGAAGAGTGAACTCTTGATCAATGAGGAGACCCTAACTGAAGGCACCATTTCCTCTGTTCCTGGGCAGTCCTCAGTTATTACTTAAGATGCCAAAATTGCGTACTTGGGGTTTTATTTTGTTTGTTTGTTTTGAAAGTTCAAGAGTTTACTTGACATAATTTGTATAGCATCATGACAAGGTGCTTTGATCCTATCATCTGGATTTAAAACATGAGCTTTGGTTCATAGGAATCATAGCTGGATAGGACTTCTGGTTGCTTCTTTCTTTTGGAAGTATGCATAGTGTTTTTGGCAACCATGGCTGCTCGTCTTCAGAGGGGAGACATGCAGGTCAATGGTAAACCATCACCCTTCCCAACAACAGCCTCAGCATCTGTTCTTGTACCCACAGATAAGCATACCCCTCACTCCTCAATAAGGAAACTTGTCTTTTCAACAGATGGAGACCATTACAGTAAACCAGAACAAATCAACATTGTAGAGACCAGGCCCAATAGATACACTTACAAAATAATCCCACACCTAAGACTCAGGGAACATTGGCAAAGGGGAGGAGGAGAGGAGATTATAAGAGCCAAAAAGGTTACTGAGTTTTCTGTGAGACTGTGCCTTCTAGTAATATCAGAAGCTACATCCACAAAGTCTAACCAGCACGAATGCCCATATGTGAGCTGGCAAAGATAACACCAATGCAAATGATAAAGTAGCTGGGGGAAAGCTCCTGAGGCCACAACTTTACACAAAGAACTACAGCAACCAAGGAATACTGAGAGTTGGAGAAAGAGTCTTCTCTGGGACAGAAAATTGTAATTGGTTATCTAATACCAAATGGGCAGGCCTGAAAACAAGCATACAAGCAACATCAAAAGACTGATCAGGCTCTCTCCCGGATCTGAGGCCTGAAGCAGACACCTGCCCGGTCTGCTTCTGAGGGCACCGGATCCCTCCTGACCCATCCTTGAGGGTGCAAGGAACCCAGAGCAGTAGAGAATTGTATATTGCAGAATGCACAGCCTTGGTGTATCTACTCATCAAGCAAAATGAGAGGACCTATTCAAACCTCCGGTGTCTGGGAGTTCCATCTGGCTGCAGTGAGGACACAGCGTCGGAGGCCTATCAATTTGCTCTTCCCCCCACCCCTCTTCTGATGACTCGATGCCCGTAATCAGCTTGAAGAAGTTAAAGAAGAGTCAACGCCCCTATTCCCCGGGCTTGGGGACTAAGGTGGTTAATATGGGGCTGTCTCTCTGGGGAACAGCAGTGATTTTGTTAGAACAGGGAGGATTAGCTAGGATTTATGACATAGCCATAACCTATTGGTAGAAGTCTGTATAATTTAGTATCAAGATGAAGTTACAATTTCTTAAATGGTACAAAATTCACTTGGATTTCAAATTTAAGGTTTTCATTGGTATAAGCCTCTCATCCATATGAAAGTGAAATGAATATAGATACTCTCATGGGCATTGTGCCTGTATAACACATTTAGAAATACAAGACTTAGACCCAGTCCTCCTTTAACTTTTTTAACTGACTTGGGATGACTAGCCTGTGAGTTAAGGGACTACAGCAACTTCATGACTTTGAGTTTATTGTTAATGTGTTTTCTATATTTCATTTAGAAATAGCTGAGAGGAGATAACAGACAGCAGTCCAGGTTACCTTACATGGATAGTTGGATTTCAAAATGTCAGAAATCCATAGAATTGATGTCACAAATATTTCTATATTAATGTTCATTTTGATTAGAGACCTGTCTGCTCCTGACAGCTTCCTGTCTTGGATTCTAAGAAGAAATTGAGCATCATTGGAGTTACTCCTGTTGTGGTGAGACAGCCACCAGGCAAGAATTGCCTCTCTCCATCTACAGAAAAGGACACAATTGCAGAATAGTCGACTGATTATATCTGCCTAGACAGAGTAACCAGCCCTTAATAATTCTGCAGCACTAAAGTCTGTCAGATGAGTTTGGGCCAGAAGGCTGAAGATTTGATGCTCCAACGTTCGGTAGTATAGGGGTTGTCCAGGTGTTCAGTGGTCTCTATAAATTGGCTAAGTTTTAGAAGCTATGCTTATTGCTTCCCATAAATTCAGTTAATTTAGTCATTCTGGATTTCTGACGGCATTGAAGACCTATAGACTTATAGCCAATCCAGGCTATTTACCTTGAGAGAAAAGATCTGAGGGGAGGGTTCTCAGCTGACATTCATTCTAAAGCCAAGAAAAAGCCAGGTTCAAAACTAAGTGTTCTAGTCAAGAGAGACGGCAGAGGTTCTGGCTAGTCAACAAAAGGATGGACTGGGTATTAAGACTATCTTGTACCTCACTGGTACAAATAGGAATAATTATGCTCTAATTGTATTCTGAGAGAAAAGCTTTATTTTAACAGGAAGGGTAATATGTAGGCAGAGCTAAGGGGAAAGGAGCACCGAGAGGAAAAGATGGAGTAAGGAGAGGAGAAGATGAAGTAGATGAGAAGCTCAGTAATAAGAGAGAAAAAGAGAGAGAAAGAGAGAGGGGGCATGGAGGCAGAAGTTCATGTGTCTCCACTAGTCAAAGATAGTTTACATAGCTAGATTGGGTATTAGGTTACACTTCTGATTGAGCATTACCATACTTACAAA
>JANHMN010000006.1:40855765-40869308 GCA_030674055.1 Rhabdomys pumilio
CTCTCTCTCTCTCTCTCTCTCTCTCTCTCTCTCTCTCTCTCTCTCTCTCTGTTTCTCTCTCTCTCACTCTCTCACACACACATGCACATACACACACATGCACACACACACACACACACACACACACACACACACACAAGTATGCATGCACATGTATACACACAGACACATACTAGATTACAAAATAAACTGCTATGGCCTACCTAGAGAACTCATGTACCTCTTGCCTTTCCAGGCCCTTACCAACACATATTTTTTATCTCCTTCAGACCAGGGGTCCAACTCAAGCTGGTAAGCCCATCCACCCCTGTAGAGAAAATCTTTGCTCAGAACAAGCATCTTTCTTTGCTATGACTATTGTATAATGAATACATCTCAAATTAACAAATACTATCACAGCAAGTTACAGTGAGTTTTGTAACACTTAGTATATTATTTGTTCTTTTTAGTAATATTTCTTTATTCTCACTGAGCTTGGAGAGTTCAGTTGGAAATGTATCATGAGAAGGCACAGAAGTAATTTATTTTTCTAAGAATAATTGTGATTAGAGTATATCCCTACACTAAACTGAAGAAGAAACAATACTAGAAAATCGTCTCATGATGACAGAAACAAATAACACTGTCTAAAAAAATCTGATTTTTCTTTTTTTAAATTTAAATATGTCAAAAGAAAGAGTTCTGTTGACTAAAGCAAAGCTTAGGCAAACCAAGAAGGATGTCAGAATGGTGTATCAGCTTTTCTTCAGTGCCCAATGCCCTGTGCTCTGAAGGCTCATTGCTTATGTCTTCTAAGGTATGAATGCCTTTGTTAGGTGATTAACTATAGGGAAGTTATTCTCTACCTAATACCTGAGAACAGTCCAACTCTTCCTCAAGCCAACTACGACCACACTTGTATACGCCATCCAACCTTCTCCTTCCACTTGGGTGCTAATCTGGTGATCATCCTTATGATGAATTAATACAGTTTTCCTCTGAGAAGATTTCATTATCAATTATATTCGTCATCTCAAACAACACTTTTTTCTTTCTCAGTTGTAGTCTTATCTTGCACACTAGCTTTGCTAAGAAGCAGAGCATGAGAACTGATCTCCTCAAGGCTCCCACCATCATACACACTACTCAGTTTGTCCCTCACTTATCTGTGTTTCCATATTGTTGACTTTCTTGAGAAGACAATATATTCTACCTATTTATTACATTTTGATTTGTAGTGAGATGTAAAATCTTTGATTTTTACCTGTTTGAAACTTAAAGTTTTCTAATGTCCTAGTTTAGCTCTTGGCATAAAAGATAGTCAAGAAATACCAAATGGACGCTTAAGCATGTGCCCAACACTGTTCTAATTATGCCTCCACATGATGTCACCTATCGAATGACCTACAAAAACCCTGGAAGCTGCTATGAGAGTAGATTGGCATAAATGTTGTAGCCTTTTGTGAACTAAGTCGATGCTCAGTACAATAGAGCCCCTGCTGAAACTAAAGTGAAGGATCCTACAGGAACCTTCCAGAGATGCAGGAACTAGCTGATAGCTGATGAAACTGAACCAGGAGATCCAGTGCCCAGCAATTATGCTATCTGGTAGTTTTAAAATAAAACTGTCTAGTGTTTTCCATCTGCAAAGCAAGGTGGACAGAGAAAAAGCACAGCTGGGGCAATAACTACTAGTTTGGCGAAGCTAGCCGAGAGGGGCCAGTGGAGTGCCGACAGCAGCTCCCAGATTTTCTGGGTTGGGGGATAGTTGCAATCAAGTTGGAGCAAGGGGAACCAGGAGAGGTCAGAGTGTGGGCCGAGGCACAGAGCAAGGAGTAGTGTTTATAAAATTACACACAACACCTCCATCCGTCAGCTCTTACCTTCCATTTCCTGTTCCACATGTCCCCTGAGTGGTGGTGTTGGGGGTGATTAATAGAGATAGCTGATTTAGGGATGAACATTCAGTCTTTTATTCTCATCATCTGAAAGAGTTATGTATCTCCGCATTGACTACTGCTTACCTAATGTATTTTTTTTTTAATGCTAGAAATTAAAGAACAGAACTAGAAGTCAGTGACAAGAGAAACAAGTTGCTGTGTAGATAGATGACTTAATTAGATATATAATGATATGTATGGCTCTTTGAACAGGGAATACAATATGCGCCAGTAGATCTTTTTGGGACCCATAGTTGTAAGGTAGCTTTGTGTCAGCTGAGCCCAAACCATGTAGACATCCTCCTGTGGGTGTTTTGCTCGCAAAAATTAGGATGAAGGAAGAAAACAGTGACAGCAAAGAGAGAAAGTGATGGTGAATGAGAGAGGAGGCACACAATGTGCAAAACAAGAAACACATGCTCCAAGGAGGCAAGTCAGAACTGGGATGTGGCATGTGATGGCAGCCACAGAGAGTTTCTTTAGGTGACTGAGACCGGAAATCTGTTTTTAGAAGTATGACAGTCTAACAGACATTAATACACAGATAAATAGCTGTCATGTAAAAGGATAGAAAAAGAATACATTAGTGAAGTGAACAGAGGAACACACTCTGGAAGGACTGGGAACCATCAGGTCAATGGTAGCTTAGGAACAGATCTTTTAAAAAGAGGGACTCCCATGTGGACATGGCGAACTGGAGGAGAGTAGGCAGTTACAATGAGTCAGGTGCACTGGAGGATGTAGAAAGAACTCAGAGACAAGTGTTTTATTCCCCAGGGGACCCTAAAGACATACTGACCACAACCTGTTCACTGTCCTCACTTAAAGACAGCATAGTGTCTGGAGTCAAATGTCTCCCTATCATGATCCCTAAAGAGAAAAGGCATTTGCTTGGCTGGTGGCTGCTGAGTTCTGCCAAATACTAGACGCATAACTGTGATTTAATCTCCAGCTAAGGCCAAAGAAAGTTTTAGTGTTCTGAATGTAAAAGGAAGCCCAAACTAATTCCAACGACAAGTAATTTGTATCCAACAGAGCAGGAGTTCAAATGAAGATAAGACCAAACAAGTTGTTCAAGTCACATAGATACACATGTAGGAGGAAGTCAAGGGACCAACATAAGAAGAGAGGTTATATATTTCCTGTTTTAAAATATACGCAAGTAGTGACATATTTTGAAACACAGAGAAATTTCTAATAGAGAGGATTCTGGAAAAGTGCAAAGTAAATAGAATGCATTCCTCCTCATGTCTTCCTTTACAAGCCTTCCTTAGATGAAAAGCCATCACCCCCACAGTTTCTTATTGCTTCCCCAAACCACTGACTGCTCGTTTTGTGCAGGAGATGTCCTTTGGCCACAACTGTCTGAAGAAACTTGTCTTGCACATTCTCTGCTGAAATGTCACCAGAAGTCAGTAGCACTGTTAGAAACAGAGAACAGTCTTCCCCATTGCATTGTGGGCACAGAGATAGCTCCAGGTAAAAACCTGGGAGTTGCTGGAGGCCATCAAGCAACAAGGTGAAACCTGAATATCAGCCACTTTGTTACATCCTTGTGGCATTCTGCTAAGTAAGCATCACAGATTTGGTGGCAAGCTGTTTCACATGTGTTGACAGCTGTAATTTGACAGAGCCCTGCTATGCAGTGTTTACGTAACTTAGATATTTTATTTTCTACATTCCACGGCTGTAAGCGAGTTATTTCTTTTTCTCAACATGACCTGGAATAATGCTTACTGCAGTAATGTACTCCAAGCAGAGAACAGAGCAAAGCGTGTTCTAGAAATAACAAACCTGTAATTTGTACAAGAGCTCGACTTGCATGGGTGAGCCCTCATCCCAAGACTTGCTACCCTGATTTCTCTTACTGGTCATGATGGAGCAGGGTAATTAGAGTCAACTCCAGCATGCTGTAGAATTTGCTGCTTCACTTCTTTGAAAAATTTCCTTTTTTAAAAAAAATGGGTGTAACTGGTTATAAATGAGCTTTCTGGGATCTTTAGGGTCACTGTATTGTAGACATCTCAATCAGGAATCTCAATCCTTAAAACCAAGAATTATATTTCAAAGTGTAAGGCAGCGGTTTTCAACCTGTGGGTTTTGTCCATTTCGGCAAACATCTATCTCCAAAAATATTTCCATTATGATTCATAATAGCAGCAAAGTTACTGAAGTAGCAACAAAAATAATGGTATGGTTGGGCGTCACCACAACAAGAGGAACTGTGTTAAAGGGTCACAGCATCAGGAAGGTTGAGAATCACTGCTGAGGACAAATACAAACCTTGCATTTTAACTAATTCATCTAACTCTCAACGTTCAAAAGCCGACTACCTCAATCACCATGCTTAACATATTTAAAGGCCCCGTCTCCAAAGCCATGATGTTCACCTAATAGTATCCACAAGTGTGTGAAGAAGTGTCTAACAGCTTTCATGCTCGGCTCTTACCACATTAACTAATAACTTTTTAAGACATTAATAATAATAATTACAATTCATTATAACTGGGTATATAATAAAGCTTTTAAGTTCAATATAATGTAGCCATGGGTAAGCTTTGTACCACAGGAAATTTTTATAGTCTTCATTATAAAACTGAATTAGTTAAGAGTTAATAAGCAAGATATTTCCCTGTTGCAAAGGCAGCATTAGCAGGAGCGAAGAGAGCTAAGATGGGACCAGGGACCCAAAATTCAACATTGAAGAAGTTAATGAAGACACTGCCCACACAAGGGGGACCCTCGGCTGGAGAGCTGAGTAGCTAGGGTTCCTGGCCAGCAGTCCTAGAGAGTAGACAGAAGAAAAACAGACACTGTGTGACCATCCCACAGTACTTAGCACATGCGGTATTACTATACACTAGTGTCAGAAAAACTGTTACAAGAACAAAGTTGTACAAAGAAATATTTACATAGATAACACTGGGTAGCAACTCTCAAAGGAGGTACGGAAGCATTTCCTTTTGTTTTCTACAAAAGTTTGTAAAATTGATGCTCCTCTAAGTATCTTCGCTCTCCAGCAGAACAACATGGGGTTAGATGCTTCCTTATCAAACATTAAATCACAAATTCACTTTCTCCAGTGTTTACATTTGTGTTGCCAATCCTATCTTAGTAGTTTGTGGCTGTAAGGAAACTGGCCCACTGTGGTTGTTAAATGTGTAAATACAGAGTTGGAGGCAGTATTCTCTTTCTACATTTTAACTGGTTACTGGGTCTACGATGAGAATCTTTCACTTCTCAGACTGGTGATTTGTGTCTATTTGTTGTTACTCTTGCTGAAAGATTCATCAACTCTATTGATTCCTGTTTCCGAGATCCGGCGTTTTGTTTCATGTACCATCTCACTGCTTTCTGACTCTCAGGATTATCGATTTCTCTTCTTATCCTTTTTACGTTCTTAGTCTTCCTTGCTTCAGGTTTATTTGGCACTTCTAATTTCTTGAGGTAAGAATTAGGTTAGCAATTTGTGATCATTTCTTGGTTCTAGCATATGCATTCAATCTTGTTAAGTTTCCCTTCTAGGGAGGCTCCAATTCTTGCAGAGAAAGTTTCCTACCATCTTTAAGGTTTAATAATGTATCTGACTCCCCCAAAAATACTCTTTATTTTGCTCCAATAGTCTAAATCTAGAATGCTAGTGCTAACTAAAATCTCCCTTTCTAAACTACAGGACCTAGAAAACCCCTTAGTAAATTAATTGTCACTAAAATGCAAGCACTAGTAAATCTGTACTTTAGCAGGATGTCCAGCTTCTGTTGGCATGACAACTGTAGCCTTGGGAGCTCTATCTCTGAACTTGGCAGCATGTGAATTACAGACAAGTCCTTTCCACTGTTTGATTCTGGGAAGATAACACAGTACATGACCAACAGACCTTTTCCATATGTCAGGATGCTAAAACTAGCCACTTCCCATAATGTTAGAAGGTTAAAGGACTGACCAGAGAAGACAGCAGAAAACTCTGCATGAATAATGTATCAGTTGTGTCAATGTACAGGCCCTCCATGTACTGTCCCTGGACGAGTATCATTGATGGTACTTCGGAGTATGTCAGAAATGCAGACTCTTAAGGCTGTCCCCTAGGATTTAGTCCAGGGATCTATATTGTGCTAAGGCCTTCTGGATGGTTCTGAAGAAGCTAAATTCTGACAGACACTGCTCTGGTAAGCATACAACTCAACAAATGAGGTTCTTACTCCCTATCCAGAAGGTCTCATGACCTGAAAGGAGGATTTTTGTCTGACTGGGACTGACTAGGCTGAGATTGAGAACCAGATCATTATGCAGAGCAGACCTGATGGAGACACATTTACTCAAAGTAGTGACTAGCTCAGAAAGAAAAGGTCATGGCTCATAGTTAAGAAAAGGTGAATGTACTAACATATTCACAGTATGGCTGGTTTTGTTGGGATAATGTTCCAAAGGTATGTAAAAGGCCTAGCTCCTCAGCCTAACTGCCATCCTTTCAGAGCAGAAGTGCACCTTACCATAATAAAACAGTAAGTTTCAATCCCTATGTCAATGCATAGGGCAATGTACCTTTTATTCATGTGCCTTTCAAAATGTATGTTTTATTTTTTTCTTTAGAATCGTTGATACAGATCTCCCAAGTTCTTTAAATATGTTGTAAAAGTATCTTCATTGACATACATAACAAACATCACTTTCATCTCAGAACTCCTCTAGGAATGTATCAAGCAGTCAAGTATCAGCAAGCAAGCATTCAACTTCAGAGAGAGACTTCAAGTCCCTTAGAGAAAAGTAGTAAAGCAGGATCTGTGACTCAGGAAAGCTAGGAGCTGCCAGGGAGGCCCTGGGTCTGCAGCCTCAGCAGAAAAGAATGTGGGGTCCCAGGATTTCTTTTCTTCTTGGTGTCCACAGGTTGAGAGCATCTCTGATCAGAACACCTAAAGTCTGAAAGACTCTGAAATGGAAACTTTTGTACAGTTTTGAGTTCAGAAGTAATTCAGATTTTGAATTTTCAGATAAATGATGTTCAACAAGTAAAATCTATACAAATATTCCCCAATTTAAATGTCTTGAAGATCTGAAACACATCTGATTCTAAGCATTTCACCAAAATTGGCACTCTGAAAAGTGCTGAGAAGGGAACAGGAAGGACCCTGTCATGGCCCTTCAAAGAGGAAATGAATACACGTGAATCCCAGATCTTTCTTCCAACACTGCTGTTGGATCTGGCCTGGATGAATGCGCTCACATCTTTACCATCAGGATAGTTGCAGTTCTGTATCCAGTCAACCCACCAGCCCTTTCATTATAGTTAGTCAAGTTGCCAAAAGTGAGCTTCTTAGCAGGTAGGGTGAGTTCATTAGGCCGGGAAAAGAAAGGTCAAGTTCCCTCCTTCCAGAAGCATTTCTCCACTTATTAAGGGATCTGTTAGCAGGAAGCCAGGTGAACTGAAAATAATTGGTGCCCAGACCAATCATTTCTACTACTTATTAGAAGCTTTAATAAAAGAGAAAAAACAGCAAAGGTCAGAAGGGACTTCTGGGGAAGAAGAATTAGCATCAGATTTTGTTGCTTCCTGCTGGATTAGCTCTCATCATGGAAAATTCTGAATTCTTCATAGGATACATCACTGATGCTATTTGCTGTTCTATCCTCATTTCTCCTTCCCTCTTCATCCTAATTAATCAAGTTGAAATCTGGGTCACAAAAACTACAGTTGGAAATCCAACAGACTAATAAAGCCGTGCAAACAAATCTTTCACTTACAATCTGTCTCACACAAACCATTTTTTAGGAAAAAAGATGAGATTTAAAAAAAAAAAAAAAGAGTGGTGTTGGAATAAATTAAATCTAAGCTCCAAACCAGAGTTCAAGGATATACCTCATGCCACTTTTGTTCCAGCATACACTAGTAAGGAAATTACCAGCAAGAATGCCTATTTTACAAAAGTAGAATTTTAAAACGTCTAAAATTTTGAGTGTCATGTGGCTATAGTATACAAATAAAAATTTGATACATGGTATATTATCAGTCACATCACTGGGGATTGAAAACCATATTTGTTGGGAAAACATAAACTCTAGGTTGTCTAGGCTAGATAATGCCTTTGAGATTCAGATTCAGGAAATGATACACCATGATACAGCATTAGTAATACTAAACTCTGTAGAAGTGACTATTGTTTTGGTACGTCATTCTTTCTAAGTATTTGCACATAAGCATCACACCTTTTCCAGCATATGCAAAATATGTGAACTGGTCACTCTGTTAGTCAGATTATTTTTAACCATTGTGACCAAATAAATACTTGAGAAGGAAAAAGTTTTTAAGTAAGGATTTCTTTGGGCTCACTGTTTCAATGGTTTAGTTCATGGCTAGCTGGCTTTAGTGTTTCTAGTCTGTGTTAATGCAGAATATCAGAGTAGAAGCAGGTGGAAAAACTAAATCTCTCACCTCATGGAGACCACAAAACACAGAAGAGTGCCTGAACCCTAGATAAAGGCTTCTTTCTATCTTCCTTTGTTCCCTAAGGCCTCTATCAATTTGCTTGTTTCACTCATATCCATGAAGCTTCCTTCCCGCTTAATCTCTTAGAAAATAGACCAAAATTAGAGGTTTGGTCTACTAATCTAGGCGCTTACCAATCAAATCAAGTTGACAGTTAAGATTAACCATTTTAATAACCAACAAATTTTAAAGGTAAAAGAGAACTTGCTCTCTGTAAAGCAAAACAATTTCAGTCCCCAAATTTAGTTCTCAGTATCGAGAACTAATTTTTTTCATGAAAAATTAATGAATCGCTCTCTTTACCTCCCTCACATCCCCCTTGCCTTCTTTCTCTGCCTCTAATACACAGAGAAGAATAAGGCACCCTCTCTCCACTCTGTGATAAGGACTCCAAAGAACTCTTTTTGAATCCAATAAGTAACACTAAGAAAATATGCAAAAAATGGATTATATTTTGATAAAAATATTTTCAAAATGAACCCAATAGGACTCTCAAAGACTCCTTGAGAAACTCTATGTCCCTGTACAATCTATATGCTTTATCGTTATAAAGTATAATTGAGCTTTTATTTTCCAAGCTTTTTGAGTTAGCCAATATACAGGCCTTCTAGGATGATTATCTGTGAGCTGCCCCATCACATTTGACAGGTGTATGCAGTGACAAGAACAGAGGTGGACAAGCAAGGTAAAGCCTTTTCTCCAAGAGGCACAGACAATTTACCTGATGTAATTAATAGTACAGCAAACGATGAGTTTCTCTAATACTTAGACAAAAAATATTTCTAAGCTGAGTCAATTTAAAAAAGAGAGAAAGAGGTCAATTTTAATTATAGTTGAAAAACACAGAGTGCCACCTACACATGGAAACTTTACAGAGCAGGACTCTTTCCCAGCTAGGATTCTGAGTAAATTTAAAAGGCCAGAAAAGTGTAAACAGAAAATCCAATGTCAAAGGCTAATTGGCTCCATAGGGATTTCCAAGACAAGATTAAGTTTTGAAATGTAGATCGAAAGTCCTCAAGAAAGGAAGCTCTAGGACTGAGTCATTTCTTCAATATAAATCTACTATTTGAAAGCAGACATTAGTGATTGTCTGCTTTCCTTGATGATGCTTTCCTTGATTGATGATCGTTTTCTTGTGGAGTGCCATCCAAGTTCAGGAGATGAGGGAGAATGGTACAAAGAAAAACAGATGTTGACACATAAAACTTGCTGTCCTGGGAGACACTCAACACAGTTTACTCAATAGACCCATAGCCAACCTATCTGTTAGATTCTTTTTTCCATTCTTATCATTCCAAGTTCGCTGCGTGCTTTTTCTCCACTACTACTCCCTTGTTCTCTATGATGACTTACCTTGGTTGTCAACTTGACTGCAACTGGCACCAATGGAAGCACAAGCTACTGGGCATACCTCTGAAATATTTTCTTGATCAAATTATTTGAAGCAGAAAGACTCACCCTATGTCTGGGCAGCACCTTCTGTTGGTCACCCAGATAGAAGGATATGGAAGAAGGAAGCTTTGTTTTCTGCCTGATTGTCCTCACTCACTGTCTCTATACTGTGACAATTCCTGAGTAAACTTAAGACCATTAGCTCTCAAGGAATATTCCAGGCCTTCAGTGCCAGATTGAGACTGAAGAAACAACCAGCCTATAAGACTGCACAATTGCTGAATACTTCGCCTCTCCAGGGTGAGATGGCATTGTTAGAATTCCCAGACAGCATCCTGTGAGCCATTCTGAAATGTCTCAGGTTCTATCGGTCCTAACCCTTTAGCGAACCCTTACTAACTCATTGTCCAATTCCTTCCCCTTTCTTATTTTTAAATAGAACAATATTCCCACGGTTTATAGCAAGTCCTATCTGCATATGCAAAGCTTTAGTTTTAGAATATAATTAGCAGTATTCAGGAATATATTTTAATAGAGACTAGTCTACATGGCTCTATACCTTCTGAGTTTTATAACCCAGTTTGGCAAGAAAAAAAAAAGTTGTGTCTCCCATTAAGAGAAACAATAGAAGCCTGGCGCAACAGGAAATAAAGAACCTCTGAGAGCAGAGGTCTTTACATAGTGCAAAGTTGACCAAATAACTGCAACAATCTTCCATTGTCAATTGTCATTCCCTGGGTCAAGATGGCCTTGGACCCAGATAGCACCACCAGCAGCATTCATCTTAACATTGGTCCCATGTGCAGGCCCATTTCCAGAGTCTTCAGGCCCTATTTTCTTCCTGCCTCCTTCCTACTATGAGAGTGATATTTAAGTCAAATATCAAATATCCACGTCTTATTAATTAGAATAGGCCATTTTTAAAAAGCACTTTATTCATGTGTCTGTTAAACAAGTGTCTATAAAAGTAACAAATATCACTTCCTTACTCAACCTTACTTTTTACTATCATCTCCTATGAAGAAGAGTCTAAGTACACGTCATTTCTCTAATTATGCACTCTTGTGAAATTTCAGTAGCATAGCTATGTCATGTATTTATGACTGTAATGCATGTTTATTTGTGCTTTAGGCATCAAGATTTTAGTTCTATTTTACCCTCTGGGAATAAGTTTTAACATCTTGGAACGATGCAGTTTCTGTCAAAAGTACATAATCTTTTCTTTATATGTGTGAAAAAGGGTTATGGACACCTGTGAAGGGGTGTTGTGTACATATGTTTGTGTGTGGAGACAGGGGGACAACTTAAGGTTGATCATCCTCAGAAATTCCACACATGTCCTCTGAGACATGTCTCTCTTTGGTCTGGAGCTCACCAGTTAGGGTGAACCGGATAGACAACCAACCAGCCCCAGGGATTCTCATGACTGTCTCCCTAGCCCTGGGGGTACACATGTGTACCATCACATCCTGCATTTTGATATGTGTGATAAAAATCAGACTCATATCTACTTGCTTCTGAGTTAAGCACTTTACTGATTGATCCATCTCCCCAACCTAAGAGTGCATGGTCTTGAAGCATTATTAACTGAGATCATTTGGTAGACATGTTAATGCCTCTCTAGGATTCTGTAGGACATGGAGTTCCAAGACTGCCACCTTTCCTTCAGCTTAGTCATTTGCATTGCAAAGGTCCAGGGTGGCAGTGCTTGATATCCTGAAACTGTGCTCCAAACTCGCTGTCTGCAACCCCTGCCTATCTTCTTGTCTTCTGCAGAATATAGAAATATCAAGTATCTTCACATTGGGTTAGTCCACTTTGTATTGCCAGAGACAGGATCACAAGCTAAGTAGAGTATAAAGACTTGAGATTTATTTTAGCTCATAGTTCTTGGGTACTTCTGGTAATGACAGGCTTACTTGCAGAGATCTGAGGCAGCTCAGAGTCAGAAAGAAAGAGTTGTCAAGAGTCAGAAAGTGTGTTTCTCTCTGGTTTCTATCCCTCTTCTAAAGCCACCCAAATGGCTTTTTATAATCCTAACCACTTCTGAAAGGCCTTCCTCTAAATACTGTAGTAGTGGATTAAATAGGAACCTCCTTAAGACTTTACAGTAGGGATTAACTTCCAATACCAGAGCTTTGGGACTCATCCAAACCACAACATATATGAAAACACAAACAGTTTTTCCTACTGCAGAAACTTAAGAACTGGACTCACCTCTTGTCTTTTGAAGTTCTGGACATATTCTTCAAACTGTTCGTCTTTTGTTTCATCAGCTTTCCCCAGCTTCTGGAGGACCTAGTTTGTGAATGAAACAAAATACTTTGGTTTAACAGTAATTATGGAACAGGACCATGTGCTTTTTCAGTGTAGACTACCATCTTTCACTAAGGGTTCTGAGCAGAGTCCACCCTCGGCACTGCTACGTTTTCTGTTGAGGGAGTGTGCTTGGTGGCTTTGGAGCTGAATAGACTCCAGTTTTAGTCACAGATCCATCACCCACAGGCTGTGTGATTTTGAGCAAGGGTCATGCAACACTGCATTTTTTTGCTTACATATGCATTCCTTTAGGAAGCTGTGCACAACTTTAAAATTTAAGCTAAGCTCGACTTGTCATTTTATCCCCAGAAGCTACCAAAATGCATGATGCTTAATGGGTAACCAGATATGTCTTATTCGGTGAAGCAAGACTTTATGACTGAAGTGTGCATTCTAGGGATGACATTTAATTCTCATGAACATATTTTGATACTCCCCTCAATTAAATAAACACTCCAAGTGACCATGGGTATAGTTCTAAGCCCATGATAAACATTGGCTACTCAGAAATACAAAACAAATAATTCAGGAGGGGTGTTTGTCCTAAAACATTTGACAGTCTAGTAGATTTCATAAGGCAGATCTACAAAAACAAGTCAGAGACTGTCTATTATAAGCAATACAACGATGTTTAGAGTATTGTAACAATATTCTGTAGAGCTCAAGGCTTCAGACAATACTCTGTAGAAGGTTTTTCATCTGCTGTTAGCAAATCCAATGGACAGAAATGTAGTAGAGTCCATTTAAGGCCTTGAAGGGGTCTAAGCAGATTCACAAGAAGAAATATTATGTCTCGAGCACAGTACAAGATGCCAAGAGAAGCATTTTTAAAAGACAAATAAGCCATCTGAAGATAAAGCAGACAGAGGTGAGTGCTATAGTAGAGTGTGGCAGCTGATGTCGAGTGTCCTTATATCTCATTTTTTAAACTCTGACTTGCTCAAGGACATGGAAACTCCATAAACACTGCCTTCTAGAAATTTGCCTTGTGACATCCTGTGGCATTATAAAATGTCATTTAAAAAAAAAAGAACTCTACTACACAGCTCCACATTCATCAAGACACACAGAATTAATGCCTGTGGGGAGTTCAGCTCCAATTCAGAGTCATACTACTATTTTTGTCATTATTATTGTCTCAGAGATAAAGAGAAGCAGCATAGGCCACATTTGCAGCAGAGGCAAACTTGAATAACCAAGAAAGTCTCAGGATCTCGTCTTCCCTGTGTTTTCTTTCTAAACCTCACAATTTTAAGGAAGGAGATTTTGACATTAACTGGTGCTTTACTCATTTTTGCCTTTTCATTAAAAAAAAAGTTTTAAAGAGAATTCTACCAAATTACCTTTGACTACCCAAACATACACACATATGCAGATACATGTACAGACACATATACAGACACATGTACAGACACATGTACAGACACAT
>JANHMN010000006.1:40869318-40912930 GCA_030674055.1 Rhabdomys pumilio
GTTAGGATTGCATAGCTGGGTAAGTGGCCTCTTGGAAACTTCTAGGAAAATGAACTTTCTGCAATCTAATGTCTCTGTCACCACCAGTGTGGCTTTTTTCTTTCTCAGAAGAAACAAGTAAGACTCACATATCCAATCTAATATTCTTATTTTCATGGACAAGATATATTAAGGCCACTGGGTTCTACAAAATAGAACCCAGTCTATTCTTGTCTTATGGGTTGCATGACTGTAATAGTGGGAAGATCATGTATGGACTCCTGCTTGAAGCTCTTCACTGAAAGTTCATACCTTGATTCCTTGTGTTTCCTGTTTGAAGACTGATATGATATAAATGATAAGAGACTAGAGAACAACCAGGAAATAGTTCCTACGTGTAAAAAGAGTTCTCATCTTCACAGTTTCATTGAGAATAACAGAGGATATAGAACTCTGAGTTCCAGAGATCCTCCAGTGCTGGCTGTCTTTGGTTTTGTTTCCACAGAGGAGAGGTAGAAAAGACAGAAGTTGGGGAAGGTAACTTTTCCAGGAAAAAATTTCACTTTGGTGGCCACATTGAGAACTTGGTGCATTCTCTCTCAATTGACCCTTAACACAGCCTCCTCATCCGTGAGCTAAAAATAAATAAACTGAGACTTACAAAGAATAGATGTCTGTGCAAAATCACTTCTTTTGTAAGTAGCATAACCCATTCACTACAATGCCTTTCCCATGAAGACAGTGTCACCCCTGGGCTTTGGCACTGTAAAATGGAGACATAGAATACCAATCATGAAATATCAAGGAAAATCTTTACTAGCTTTCAGATTTACTAGGCTCCCAAGAGAGGTCTCCATGGCAGGTGTTGAATTGTTTGTCTTTCTTTCAAGGTCTCTCAGTAGATCTCCAATATGGATTCCTAATTCATCGTGAACCAAATCTCAGACTTTTGTCATGGGTGGCAAAGGTGCAATGGCCTCTGACACTATGAATAGAAGAAGAAATGTTGGATACAGGCTGTCACATTGTAATGCCTCAGAAGTCCTATTGTATCAAAAAATAGGGACCCATTCTACATGTGACCTTAGAACAGTTATTAAAGGTTTGCAATTTGTGCATGAACAGAAACACATGTGCATCTACATTTTTTCCTTTTATTGAAAATAGATTTTCTCATATAATATATCCTGATTATCATTTCTCCTCTATTTTTCCCAGTTCCTCTCGTCTTCACCTCCCATCCAGATATTCCCCCTGTCTGTCTCCCATTGGAAAACAAAAACGTTTCAAAGGAATAATACTAAAATAAAATAAAACAAAATAAAGAACTGTCACATCAGACTAGGGTAAAGAAAAGAGTCCAAGAAAAGGCACAAGAAATGGATATAGATGCAGAAACTCACTCATTTGCACACTCAGGAATCTCACAAAAACACAAAACTGGAAATCTTAATATATGCACAAATTTTATAAAGATTTAAATACATATGAAAATTAAAAATAAAAAAATAAGCCCTGATACAACATTGTAAGACAAGGAAACTCTAAAGATGCCATCAAGTTCATTTTCTGTTGCCCATCTGCTGTTGGGCATTCTGTCTACCCTAAAAAGTACTCTTTTCCCCCAGTGAGACTCCCTTAGAAAAACCTAAATTTTCATTGGCAGGTAATTATCAATTGAAGACAGATAGCTTCAGGATTAGGGATGGGGACATACAACGCCTATAATTTAAGATCTAACTGAATTTTTGTATCTCCAATGTTTCTTTAGTGAATACTTCATCCCTACCTTGACATTTTGACACCTTCAACCTACAAAATTCTCTCTTCTATCGTACAATCATGATGCTTTCTAAATCCTCCATGAATGTTTCCCAGTTCAAGTGGTACGGTCATCATTAACCATAACCATTAACCATTTACCATAGTGACAAAAGTGCAGTTACGGGCTTCTAGTTATTTCTGTAATAACTCCTCAGTTGATTGAGCTTTACTGTGTTTCAGGTTCTTATCCAAAGACTAAAATGGGTTCATTTAATCCTTGTCACAACCTTATGGCATAAACTATCAAGTTTGTAGTGAGAATAACTGAACAGTGAGAAGGCACAAAGGTTGTAGGAGTAGATTCTTATCTAAGGGAGAATTCTCATCCTGTCTACACCCTTGCTCTGAATATAACTGTCTATTGGATTTCTCTTTCATGTTTCATTTGTCTTCTCCTCCAAAGATCAGGTCTCCTTAATAGGCCATATTCTCCATAACCTTCTCAACACCTGTGTGTCACTAAGTCAATCAAGAAAAATACAAGATTAATAAAAAAATTATTATAATTTGAGTTATCGTTTATATTTATTTGTGTCCTGGCTGACTTTTGTCAACTACTTGACACAAACCTACACATACCTGGGAAGAGAGAATGTTAATTTAAAAAATTAATGTGGCCTTAAGATTGGCCCACAGCAAGTCTGTTAGAAATTTTCTTAATTAGCAACTTGTATGGGAGGGCCCAGCTCACTCACTGAGGATCATACTGTCCTTTGGCTGTTGGTCCTAGGTTATAAAAGAACATTTGAGTTTAGGAGTTTAATTTCATCCATATTGATAGTTTCCTATTTGAAAACAAAGGTATTTTCATCATTAACATTTGTTCTTGTTTTTCAAATGACAAATCGTAGACACAAAGTCCAACATGTACTTTCTCTCAGTGAGATTCTTCATTACTCCCCAGGACTGCATTGCTTCACCCAGGCTCACTGAGCCTGTTCCAATTCTACAACAAATCAAATTAAAAGCCAAATGGAGAGGCAAAGCAAGAACATAAGTCGAAGTGTTTTGTGGTAAGTTCTCTCTGTATCCTCTCCAGAAGTGATCTCATGAGACTGAGTTGCAAGCACTGTCCCAGTGGCGTGGAACTTATATTCTTTCTTAGGGCAATTACTCCTGCATAAAGTGGCCAAGCATATTATTACCTAAGGATTTAGAACTGTAGTTTCCATACTTTTTCCATACTGTATAAGCAAAATTCTAACCAAGTTTTATATTCTCAGAGTGGAAGGCAAATTCACTACTGAACACAGCTGTGGTTGGGGAATAAGTGTTCTGTTTAATATTTTAAATTAGAAATTGAGCAGTAACTTGGCAGCTTTTAAAAAAAAAACATGACATTTGAAGTCAGAGGGAAAAAAATCACAATCTTCCTTTTACCATGGAAATGGCTTCTGTTAATTACAGGAAAAGATCAAAGCGGGGTCCAGCCATGCTGATGCCTGAGCCCCAAGGAGCAACACCAGTCTTGTGATTCAGAAGTGGAGAAGCTGGATAAGGGCAAATTAGGCAGACTGCAAAGAGCTTCAGAAGGAAGGCCGTGTAGGGATGTCAAGGACAGGTGCTTGCTACTAGCTTAATACTGAGACCAGAGTTACATATTCTGAAAAGAACTTGGAAGTATCAACCCCTGGACACTTCAGAGGAGAGTATCTGTGGTGAATGATTGTGACAACTAGACAAACTTCATGAGCTGCTGACTCACGCTTTCTTTTTACTAGACTCTGAATGTCAATGGAAGAACTATAAAGTTAAATTATTTTTCTTTGTGTAATGAGGCACCTTCTCATAACAGATGGAAGGGGGTCCCTGGAGTGCATGTTCTTGTTACTCTTCCTTTCCTGAAAATGCTCCGCTTGACTCTATTATTCTTATGTGTTAGTTATATCGATGCAAACCTGAACTGTATCAAGCACAGTTCTGAATGCCTTCATTTTAAAATTCACTTAGTCCTCTCCACAATCTAGCGATCCAGGTTACTATGATTGTCCTCTTTCATTGCTAAGGCCACATGAGTGCATACAGCTATGTGGAGATTTGAAACTCAGAGTAATCGAGAGCCATGAAGCTAATGTGTAACAGCTTAGATTCAAAGTAGACAGTCTAATGACCAAGTCAGGTCCTGTCCTCCCTGCACTAACACACTGAAGGCCGCAGTAGACAGCAGAGGGCAGGCTAGTAGTCATACTTTCTCTCGAAATTTAAAATTTTCCCTCTACCTTAGAGTCTACCCACAGCCAGAATGCTCATACAACAGTGTTTGATCCATAGCCTTCTTAAATAGAAGCCATTTGACATCAACTCCATCCAAATAGATTATTATTTCAACTCAGATATACTATAATGGAAGCAAGTTAAACAAAATATATGTCCTTTTCATTTTTACTTGGAGAAAACTTTCAATTAACCTCTATTAGTAACATGATGTACTCGCTGTTTCTATGTCAGCTTGACACAGTTTAAAGTCATCTTGGAAGCCAGAACCACAACTGAGAAAGTGCCTTCACTGGATTGGCCTGTGGGCAAGCATTTTCATGACTGATGATGCGGGAGGTCCCAGGTCATTGTGGTTGCTGCGCTCCCGGGGAGGTGGTCCTGAGTGCTATAAGAAAGCAGGCTGAACAAGCTATGAAGAGCAAGCCAGTAAGCAGCACTCCTCTATAGCCTCTGCATCAGCTTCTGCCACTAGATTCGTGCCATGTTTGAGTTCCTATTCTGACTTCCTTCAGTGATAGAGTATGTTGTGAAACTGGGAACTAAAACTGAACCCTTTCCTCCCCAAGTTGCTTTTTCTCATGGTGTTTTATCACAGCAACAGAAACTCTAAGTAAGACACAGACCCAGGCTGACATCACATCTTTGTACCAACATTATAGATCAGGGCACAGAGCGTGACTCATGAGTACAGCAAAAAGTGATCCTGGAAAAACCACAAAAGACAACTTTACTTAATATGTGCCATCAAGTCAGGATAAAGTCTCCCCATCAGGGCAAGCTGAAATCTCCCCAGAAGCATGATATGAGGCTTAGGCTCGCCAAGCTTCTCATTCTTGTGAGACCTGGGTACCCAGAGGCAAAGTCTTCTTACTATACCTGTCCTACCTGTTTTGACAAAACCAAAGAATCCCACATGCTATGGCACTTTCATGAGCTCCCTATGCCCTAAAAATCTTTACCTCACAGAACATACCCTCTTTGAAGGCCTTTTTCACTGATTAATGAGGGAAATACATAATTTGTTTAAATTTCCAGAAGTCAAAGAAACCACATCTGCAGGCAATAGGGACAGATGAAGTAAATTACATGGAGGTGGAGAATACACGTGAACATAGTTGTCTCCTACATGACACAGTTCATAAGCTTGTCATACTTTCCCCTGTCATAAACAGCTTGTCTAGCATGACAGACATCTTACAAGGTTTGCACTACTCAGCCCAAACTGCTTCTCTGATCCAGCTTTAATTCTTTTACTTTAAAAATGGGGACTTTTACCATGTCAATGCTGGCTGTGAAGGTTTTTTGTTTGTTTGGTTGGTTGGTTTTGTTTTGTTTTTTAAGAAACAGCCAATGTCTCCAATGGGAGAAGTATATGACATGAGGCAGCACAACAGACTAGCAAAGAGTATACTGGTTCTAGACGCACAACGTACATCCCAGACCTGCTATCAGACAGAGCTGGACAAGGCTCATCATTTTTCTATTGGGTTCATTTTACCTGCAATTAAGCATAATAACACTGAGAGTGGACATCTGAAGACCCACTGGGGAAACACATGGAAATGTTTATTTCAATGATTGCCAACCAGTGCTCAGAAATATTAGTTATTAGAATTGTTGACGCCGTAACAGACAGAATCCTAAACAATACTTCTTTGATGAAGACAGACAGACCTACAAGAGGAAGCACACCTACACAGCAGCCCTTGAATAGACACCTCAACAAAAAAGCAGGCAACTATCTTCCTCAAGGGATGGAGACTGATCAGGACCTCTCTCTCTACAAAGGGTTTTAGGTCTTACATCTACACATAGAATGCAAGAATCGAGGAAGGTCTTGTAACCACAGCTAATGTATTATGTTTTATGCCAGGAAAAAGGTCATGATTTCCATTGCAAGAGGAACCACTGCTTTAAATTTTAAGAGACTTCCCAGGCATAGTGGGGAAAAAAAAGGGTAAGTAAAAACTCACACAAAACTGGACCCCACTTTTGAGGGATGGATTGCCCATGCAAAGACTTTGACTTTTCAAAGTCTGTTTCCTTGTTTGAAAAAATAGGCTAAGCAGCAACTCTGGAAAGGATTTTTTTTTAATTACTATGCAATGTGTCAAATGCTACCATGACAGTTTTGAACAAAGTATATTTATGGTTCTGCTCCCCACCAACACTGTCCCCCTTTTGTGTTTTCTCATTCATCCTCCTCCTCAGATGCTGTTCCACACCTCCATCCTTTCTCCTCATCAAATATTTCACTCTTCTCCACTCCTTTCTACATTTTAAGACTCTGTACATATAAACAAATACACTATAGGCTACGTAGGAGCCACATATGAATTAGAACCTGTCTGTCTGTCTGTCTGTCTGTCTGTCTGTCTGTTCGTCTGTTTGTTTATTTTTGTTTTTGTCTTTCTGCAATTCCCGGAAAGTTAAAGAAGAATACAAGCAAAATTACCAACTAGAATCTGAAAATGTTTAATGAAGTTAAAAATTTCTTCTTGATTTAGTAACTTTAAATTCCAATACAAAAGGGTTATATGACAGTTCGGTGACTTTCAAAAAACTTCCACATATTTTCAACATTCTCTCTTCGGCCTTCTGTTGTGTAGACTAATACTACAGGGGTAATGAGATACCATGGAAACAGGACCAGCTTTGATTTTAAGGATGAGGGGCCAGAAATTCTCTTCATGAAGCTCAAATAAACTTCTGGAGGATTTTCTAACTCAAAGCACCACAAACATGCCAGCAGCATTGCTGCTACCAAGAGATCCATGGGCATCTCAAGCTACAGATAGAACCTGGCTGGTGACTGCTGCTTATCTCAAGGAGCATAGGAGAGAAGCTGGTAGCTGCAGAAATGGAATTCCCCTGTGACTGAGCCAGTGCTACCCAGAAGAGTCAGTGTTTACAAAGGGGCTACTCAGATATTTCATTCTGAGTCCAGATAATCCACAGAGTATGGATTAAGTCTAAGAAAAATGAATATTATTACTAGTGGATTTTACTATAGAGACTAAAATAATTCAAAGGAATGGCTTGTTTTCTTATTAAGCAACATGTTTTCTCATTCATTCATTTACATAGGTGCTAAGAACAGTGTGACTACCATTGCACTGCTGTCTGGCCACCAGTTATGCCAACAAATCTGTTATCTCAGAACAAACTCTCCTCCTTTTACATCACATTTTAACCAATTGGAAGCTTTCAGTAACTTATTTCCCACCTTATTAAACATCATGAATGAGAAAAAGTTTAGGTCATACTCAGAGATCTTTTGTACAAAGCATCTTTGTACAGAATAACCTCCATTGGAGGTGCCAGAAACATTAGTCCTTAACTGGTCACACAAAAGCCCTGGCATACACTCCAAGTGCGGAGGCTCATGAATTTCTCAAGACTTCAGAGGGCTCCAACGAGATGTAAGTCCCAAACACAACTTAGTCATTATTTTTATTTTTTAATATTAACTGATCCAAAATAATAATTAGCTAGTAAGAAAATATCCACGAGCGTTATACAAATTGAGGTTTGAATAGAGTTCTTTTTCCTGTGGAAAGAGCTCACTAGTTGACTGACACACAAATGGACTTATGCTGATAACGATGCCTATTGCAGGGCTCTCATACTCCTTTCAGCTCATTTGTTCACATGGTTGTTTAAAGAGTTGTGTTCAACCAAGAAGGAGTATATCCTACCCAAGGGTGCTTGGCCAGAGCTGTGACCCAGACAGCAGTATCTGAAAGATGCTGTCCTTTTGGCTGACTGTGAGCATTTGTATTAGAGCAATATACTTCTGAATGAGAGAGAGTAGAAGAGTAATCATACTAACTAGGAAGGGGTGGGGGATGGAAACAGGTTAGATAAGGTGTCCCAAAATACATTAGCTAGGAAGAATTAGTTCTAGTGTTCTGTAGCACTGTGAAATAATGAACAAGTAATTGCACATTTCTAAATAATTAGAAATGTCCAAACATTCCCTGCACATATGAATGACAAAGGTTTAAAGAGTTGGAAATGTTAATTACCTCCACTTTGATCACTATATAATGTAAACATGTGTGGAATTTCCCCAGTAATATTTACTAACATGGTACTTCAGTTATGAATAAAAGCACCATTGTTATGTAATAGCATAGATATGATCTAAAAAGACGGCAGTAAAACCCACCAAGCCAGGAAACATTGTGCAAGATAAGCAGTCTGAGAACTCTAGTCTCATGGTGAGCCCTCCCAGCCGAGACATTTTCAGGACCATAGACCCTGAGGTTGATAATAGATGTTTATCATTAAAAAGCATTTGATAGGATATTCTCAGCTGTCAGTTAGAAGCCTTTCCAATTCAGGGCAGATGATACTCCCTTTGTGATGCCTGCAAAACTTTTAGCATGGGAGTTTGGACAACAGTCTCAACAATACTGTTATTTGAGAATTCAGGACAATCAAAACAAAAAAATCTCACCAGGTGATAGTAAAGAAACTAATAAGTTAACTCTAAAATATATGTGGAGAGGCTAACAAATGCAGACTAGCCAAAACTGTTTCTGAAAAAGAGACAGGATAAAGAAAGATGCTACATCCTATTTCCAAGCCATTGGAAGTCAAGTTTACAGAAATCATAAAAGGTGATTGATGACTTACTCGTGTCCCATTAGAAAGGAATCTCATTCAGAAATTTTGACTTTGACACCTTGTAGGCCCCAAGCACAGCAAACCACAATAAAGTTGCTCTTATTCTGTGTCCATGGGGAAATCAAGTTGCACACTGTGTTGTTAAGAACAGAGGATAGGTAATAGAACTGAAAAGAGAAAATTGGAGGACTTGGCTGGATTTCTGGAACAAAACCACTCTGACTGTAGTCTCCAGTGATGGTAGCTCAAAGGCTCCAGGAACACTCTCTGTACACCTCATGGGATGAAATAAAAAGAAATGCTTAGTCTTCTATGCTCAAGTTAGATAGACTTGCTTTTGAAAGCATTGGTTCTTTTTCTTCCAATTCTTGCACTTCTGTTAAAACTATACCTTACAATAACTAACATCTGATCAGCCAGAACATTGAGAATATTGAAGTCTCATTCCTATAACATCAGGATGTACTCAAAGAAACAGACACATTCAAATCTTATCACCTAGTGGGATGGTTAACTGTCAACCTGACAAAATCCAGAATAGTTTGGGAAATAGTTCTGGGTGTGCCTATGGGGGTGACCTCCATTATGTTCGTTGATGTGGGAAGATCCATTGTCCTTGAGTGGGACCATTGTCTGGCTGGGATCCTAGACTGTTTGAGAGGAGAAGGGGAGCTGCTCAGGAGCATACATTCAATCCTCTGTGTTCCTGATTGTGGCTGGAATGTGTGGTCAGTTGCTTCAAGCTCCTGCACCTTGATTGGCAGGACCCTAAACTGTGAGCCACAAGAAAGGACAAGAAACTAAGACAAAGCTTTTCCATGAATGAATTAGTCATCTTGGTGAATGTGCTATTGCATTCTTTATTTGATGAATTCTTTCATTCCTTTTATCTTTCCTGCTCTGATGCCACTCACACAAACCAGAAGCATTTGCTGCGCTGTAAATGGAGAATCTAGTTCTCTATGCCCTAAGTAGAATTTACAATTTAACTAAAAATCTATAGGCAAACTGCTTGTGCATGGAAGTTCAGGATTCCTGCTCTTTGTTACAAATTTGATGTCATGTGGAGCCTTAAGTAAGTCAAAGAACTAAAGTCATTGTTCTGGATACTTTATGCAAATGCAGAAAGAGATCATAAATTGGCGGTCTTGAAGCTGTCATAGAGTGCACAGCAAATATTGGCTACTTAAATGAACATATAATCTCTGTTCAGTGTTTCCTCATTCTCTAAAAGCAGAAGGCTGACAACTCCCAAATGGTGTGAGTGTTCTGGATGGTTGACTCAGCTCTGTTTTGTTGTAGTTCTAATTTGCATTTTAATGAGGTCATTACATTTAGATTTTTAGAAAAAGAAGGGGAATCATTCTGTTAGTTACATTTTGGTTCAGAATATACAAATTAACCTCAAATTTCAGGTTTAATGGTATTCACATAAATGAAACAGCAACATGCGTGAGGTTTTCCCTAGCCACGATCCAAAGTGATAAATAATCTCTGGCTTGCTCAAATCCCTTGATGACTGACTCTGCTCTCTCATGTGGAAATAACAACTGAAAGCAGATGAGCTGCATCTGGCTTTAGATTTCAGAAAAAATATTTCAAGCAACTCAGTGCAAGCAGGAGATTGCAGCATTGGGTGATCATAACTGTAAATTAGAGAGAATCTGAATGCCAAATGAAGACATTTTTACACAAAATAAGACATAGGCTTTCTTCCAATAGCTTACAGGAAGAATATAGTACCCATATCTTGGCACCAATCTTTGCCTCTTCATTGGAAACCCAAGGAAGAGTCAACAACCAAATACCCACTAAGTTCTTAGCTCTGAGCAAGGTATTGTGTTAGTTCTGTTCAGAGAGACTGAAACCCTTGCGTGATCATTGCTCCTTCTGACCTACAATTGTAAATGCAGGATTTCCATCACACTGACGACTTCCCTTTTCTCTCCCTACTTCAGTTTTTATTAGGACTCTAACAAAAGATGCAGATTCCATAAAATAGACAACAATAATGTTGTATTACATTTTCAAAAATGTCCAGAGTTGGCAGAGAATGGTTTCGTTTTGTAGAAATCTCTCTTTGTAGAAATAAATGGCAAAAACATCATCCAGAGATGCTCAGAATCTGATACCCAGAATCTGGAATCTCTCTACATTTTGCCCATGTATATAAAACTCCAAGTGGTCCTGGAGGAGGGGGTAGAGAAGATGGTAGGTAGAGAATGAAGGAGATGGAAGGACATGACCACAGAAGAACTGGCACCTTATAAAATGTTAAATTTTCTCATTGAAGAGAGGACATTGCCCGTGAAAGCATCATAGAGAAGAAATGGTTTACTTTGGCTCATAGGTCAAGGGTACAGTCCATCATGGTGGGAAGGTCATTATGGCAGGTTGAAGTAGCTGATCACATTGCATCTGAAGTCAGGACTCAGAGGGAAATGGATGCTGCTACCCAGCTCCTTTTCTCCTCTTTATTTAGTGGAGGACCTCCAGCTCATGCAATACTGTTGTCTGCATTTACACTGTGTCCTCCTACCTCAGGCAACCTCATCTAGAAAGTCCCTCACAAACATGTCCAGAGATTTGTTCCTATGGGGATCCTAAACCATGTCAACTGAATCAAGCATCAGAGAAACGAATGTGTAAAAGAAGAGTAAAAAAGCTGCATACTTATGTAGTCATGTGTGCATACCTGCAAATGCAGTGTTTTGTTTGTGAATATGGGAGGGACAAACTTTTTTGTAATGTTAAGAGCCAAACCACAGGAAATCAGTAGGAAATGTTCCTGAGGACTTTCTGTATCAGAAACCAGGACTTAGCCCAGAGACTCCTTGTAATTCTGAAGCAGAACTTCAGGAGGGCTGCCACCAAGATCACAGGCTGCATTCAAGCACAGCTGATTTGCATAGATCATTTTGATGAACCATGCATTGCTCATATTTGTCAGACACTGACATAAATGTATTCCCAAGTATTCAGTGTCTTAATTAAAATGGCTAGCCTGAATAACACCCAGTGGCCAGTGTGTCACCTCTCAAACAGATGAGCTAATAACCAGATATCTTGCTTTGACCAAGTACCACCTTTCTCTCGTAGGGTAAATCATGGGGCCACAATGAGTCTGTTATCCCCATCTGTTTTCCAGTTCATATCTCATACAGGGTTCCAAGCTCTATATTATAATCTCTATATTGTAATTCCTCCAAGTGAAGGTCAAATAACTATGATATATACATCCACATCACAAACTTCTGGGTGTGAATAATTCAGAGTAATCCAAATTCAGAAAAGGGGCAGAGAACTTTGGAGAAGCTTCAGAGCCCAGCTCTGCCCAGGATAACTGAAGATTCTCACCTCTCCATTTTTCTTTTACCATGAAGGTGACAACCAAACAATTCAATAAGATCAACTGCATAGAATGTGTACATTGAGACCTTGGAGGGCTCCAATCACTGTGTCTGAAGACTAATCCAATACAGTTCTTCCCCCTGAGACCTGGATTTAGCTTCTGGTGGGCCAGTGGAGAAAGCAGGTACTGAGCAAACCAGGCATGTCCAGCCTTTCACAACTGCCTAAAGACCCCTCCTTTGTTCTGATAATTCTGTGCCATCTCAGTCCCTATTTTTGTACCCCGATTGTGAGCCCAGGCTTAGTATGGAACACAGTTGCAGTTTTAAAGTGCGTATGCAAACATATTTTTATATATTGGAAGAATGTGGTTTTTCAGTGGAGGGTGAAGGGGTTCAGCAAGCCAGTGGAAAACACACTGAATAGTGTACGATGTATGTGTATTTTTAATCGGTTGCAAGTTCTGAAGCCCCACTGGAAAAGCAAGTTTGCCACCCCCAAAGGACAATAGACAGCAATGCAAACTAAAGCCTTTCAAACTGTCCTCCTGACCCTCCAGCAGTGCTGACAGTGTCATCTGTGATTTCAACCTTTGATTTCTATAAGATTCTCAAACTTGGGGTGATTTAAACACAAGGCTGATATTAAGAGAAAGACATTCTGGGAGTGACAAGCTCAAAGACTCTTCTTCCAGCTCCACTGACTGGAACAGTACTCAAAAGGTGTACCACAGTTGCTGACAATATTGACCATCATAACATGGTTATAATCAGATAGCTTACGGTGTTCAAGCACTACTAACCTTTGTCTCAAAAGGTCTGTTACTGTAATGTTCTGGAGGCATTAGTAGCCTCCAGAGCAAGCCTAGGCCTATTTGTGAGGCATCACAAGCCATTACCTATCCCTTTAATTCATCCATCTGGTTGCCACTGGCTTCCTAAGGGGAGATGAGCAAGCTGCATACCAAGCACTATTAGCCACCACATTTTGGCCTCAGACTCTTGTCAGTCATGACTTCTGACAGCCTCCAGTGTTCAGGAATAGCAGAGTGAGGCTGAGAATTCAATAGCTCCAAGGGTATCCCAGGCTTCCCTCTGTCTCCACGGACAGCATTCAGGAGAATTTGCAGTCACTAGGTATAGAACCTTAGAAATAAATGAACAGACTTTGATGTGAGTACATTAATTTGAGTCCGTCGTTCTGGGTTAAAGCTTGGAAGCATCTCTAAATGTCTTAGAAATGTGCAAATTCATCATCCCAGCAGTTTTCTTCCCATGGACACACTCAGAAATTAATCAAATACATCTTTATAAGAATTCTTATTTTAATTAATGTGATAACAAAATCCTAGAGACAAGCTAAATATTCTCAAATTGGGATTGCTGACATTTGTATTTAACTCATGGTGAGAGAGGAATCAAAAACCACCTTTATCCAAAATTTTCAGGAAAAAAAATATACTTAGCAGTTTTCAATGTATTAAATGAGCTGGCAAGAAAGCTGGGAATTTACAGGCCAATGAGAATGGACAGAGCTGGCTAAGCCAGACTGGGTAGCTCCATGGAACCCCTATATCCTCTTCTCCCCACCCCAACCTAAGGCTGGACCTCTAGAAGATTACATTTTTAGAGTCATGATGAATGAAAACAGTATCTGTTCCTAGGGGGAAGCACAGGAAAAAAATGCTTCTTTTGACTTTGCTCCTGGGGAAACAGAATGAAACCTGGGGGTGGAAAACACAGCCTGGCTTCACTGTGTGTAAAGTGACTGCAGAGCCCTCCCATCTGTGTGGGCAACAGGCCGGCCCCAAGCTAAGCGGTTCATTTTATGCAACACTGAGTGATGGAGCCTCAGGTCCTGGACATAGCAAACACAAACTAGTAATCTACTAGAGCAGTGGGAGGCACTCACTTGTATTTCATTGTATAGAAAGGTTGTAATTGTAAGAAAATTACCTAAAGAATTTTAAAAGATAGGTGATAGATAATAGGAAGATAGATGGATGATGTGTTAGATGATATATAGATAGATGATAGATAGATAGATAGACAGATAGATAGATAGATAGATAATAGACAGACAGATAGATAAATAGATAGACAGACAGACAGATCTATGTATCTCTGGATTTGAAACCTGAGAAGCATATTTGCACTTTCAGAGGTTATGAACAGCGGGGACAGAATTACAGGATTTCCCATTGTTCTTATAATTTTAGTGTTTTCCAAATGCTCTAAATATTACATATGTTTTGGAAATTGCACAAATGTTTTTAGGCAAAACTTAAACTTTAAAAATTATACCTATCTATAATAAAACATTTGCCATGGTTCCTGGTATGGTCTGGATTCCCTAACATAAACACTATCAGAAGCAAAGATGTGGGTTTTGCATAGGTTTTCCTTCCTTTATTTCTACTATGGTTAAACACCTGCTGAGTAGCAAAACCCACAAAGCAGATGCACAATTACAGATGAATACAAGCTAGCCCTCATCTCTGGAAGTCACAGCTTGGATGGGGATCCCAAGCATATGTAAAACCCACCTCTGTCTGATGAGTCCACACCAGGCTTAGGGCAGCAACACATGGAGTACCACCCTCAGCCTTGGTAAGCAGCTGAGAAGGATTTCTATTGGAGATGAGTCACAGCCTTTATGTGAAAGCACAAGAGTGACTCGAAGGCAGAGTAGATAAGAAGGAGCATTTTAGGTGAAAGAGAAGCACCTTCTCTACACCTCCCTATACTCCTTTATCCTCTATTCCTTTCTGTACTTTTCCCTCATAATCGGTATCACTTGTCAATACAATATGATTGACATAGTGGCTTCCTCACTTGCTGTGTCTGTCTTCACTCTGTTTGAAATTTGATGAGCTACTGAACAATCAGTACTTTCACATTTACTGAGTAAAAAATGAAAGAGAAAGAGATAAGAGATCTTCAGATCTGGAAGACTTCTATTTTCAGAGTAAAGATCATAGTAGGTCAGCAAATGAGATGGGAAAGAGATACAGGTTAAGATAGAATACTCAAACAAGGAATACCCCTTGAGATGTGACAGTATAGGAAAGCTGCATAAAGGAATGAGATACAAGAAGGATGGAGAGATTGAGATAGCTGTAGTCACAGCAGGCGAGGGAGAGAGATGGGCAGAAGCAAGATGCACAAACACACATAGCCATTTACGCCACAGCTGCTCAACTCACTTCCAATTCTACAGAGAAACACAGCTGTGGTAGGCATTACTATATCTACACTTGCATGCTAGGCTCTTTTTAAAGACCATGGGACATATCTATGAACATTACAGAGGTCTTTTCTTTGTGCAATTTATATATTGTGGAATATAATAAAAATAACTTCAAGTAGTGTCTAATGTTATGAAGAAAAATAAAAGGAGAAAATAGAAAGATCCTCATACTGTTTAAGAAGGAAAGCAGCAGGAGAGCATGGAGTTCCTTGGGGATTATCAGCATTCTCCCTGTTAACATCCTTGACGGGGTAAAGAGTCCATCTGTGAGATGCACAGAGAAAGTATATTTAGCAAGAGTCTATAATACGTGGCCTCGGCCTGGGAAGGCTTCCATAGAGCACAGCTCAGGTTGTGAATGACAGGTGAAGTTGTGGGGCTGCCACCTGATGGCTACCTGTGCATAGGCCAGACATCCAGACATAATAAATGCAAGTGGGCTATGCCTGGTAAAAATGAGTGAAGTCTGAGAAGGTGTTACTGTTAATATTTAATAAATGGGCTGCACAGGCCGATCATTTAAGCTGCGGCCCTGCCTAGTTCAGCCGCCATATTCCACAGCTGGAGGACACTTGCGCACCACAGCTAGAAACAGCCAGCCAGACACACCAACCCTGCCACCCACGAGACACCAGTGTGGGAGACTGCTCTGCCAATCTTCCACACTGTCTCCACAAGGCTGGGCTTAGCCCAGACCATCCACACGGGCTCAGTACAAATGAGACTCTAATGCTTAGGTTATCCAAAGGCTTTATATGTTTGGTAATGCTCAATAACAAGATGCCGACGCAATCAGAGGTGTAACCCAATACCCAACCTAGATATACCAACTACCTTTGACTGCTAGAGACACGCTCACATCCGTTCCCATATTCCCCTCTCTCTGGTCTCTCTCCTAGCTCCTTCTCTCCTCTTCTTCCTCTCTTTACTCCTCCTCTTCCTCTCCTTACTCCTCCTATCTTAGCTCCTCTCAACTTTCAGGGAAAATTTACCCCAAAAGAAGGCCTACTTCTGACAATTTAGTTCTGCACAGGGGGGTCTGTTTTTAAGTTCATGACTTGGCTTACTCAGAGGGCTGGAACTTTTCCATACCAAATGAGTTTTCTCTAAAGTTAAACTCTCCTCAGACTCAATCTGAAGGAACATTGAAAACACTTAGGTTAATGCTGTTTTTAACCCACTGGACAACAGACAGAGAAGAGTGGTATAAAGGGAAGGGTGGTTAATAAGTATTAGGGTGGCTGAGGAAAACATGAAGAATTTTTCTTAAATGGGGATTTATAGGATGAGACATAAAACAATCAGTTATATAACCAATTTCATATCTTGAAAGAAACTGTGTTTTCAAGGGTGCTGGTGCCTGCTTGGTGGTAATCCTGTGACATTCCATAGGTGCAGAGAACTCAGTGATGGAGAGAGGTCAGCCCCAGGAAAGGAGCAGCTGGGATGGAGAAAGCAAACAAATGCTCAGTTTCTGTATTCAGTCCTTTTGTACTCAATAGCTGATCTGTGTTTTTCCCTTCCTTTATCCTGGGGAATGAGGCAGAAATACAAGAATTCTGAATTTAAGAAAAGTTTATTTAATGAAGAACTAAAGTCAGAGAGGACTTGCCCTTTCTGGGTTCATGTTTTTAAATATATAATCCATGTGTTTTTCTTCTTGGATCTTTACAGGCACAATAGTCAAACTTGGAGAGCTATCAGCACTTTGTCATTCGGCCTGTGGGCAGATCCCGTAGGCATCCATCCTACTGAAATCACACTTAGGTACATCATCTCATTTCTCCAACTCATGTTTTGATTGTGATGAGCACATAACACCACCTGCTTGACTTAATTACGTGAGGTGAATATTGATGAAGGACAAAGATGTAAATCTAACTTTTAGGTAGAAAACAAGATACTGGCTTTTATAGAATGTTCTGAAAGCAAGACAGCCTTTTGTTCTCAGATGCCCTCTGTCCCCAGTGAAATGATGAGCCAGGGATCTAGGCAGTGTGCTGAGTCAGTTTTCACTGACAATGGGCTTGCATACACAGTTAAGTCCTGGATTGAAATGGATGGGAAGTTGACTATGCCTTGCTAACAAATGGGGGTCTCCAGTTTTAACAACTGTACTTACTGAAGTTTATAATGTGTTTTGTTTTACTTAAGCCACACAGACAACCAGGAAGCTGGGTACTATCAAACCTAGTTCATGGATGAGGAACAAAAGGTTTCTGGGTGTTGGTAAGTAGAAATTACAGCTATTTCTAGAAACCCACGTCTGTGCTCTTAGCAGATTCCTGCTCTGTAATATTGAGTTTATGGATTACCCAGTTGAAGGGCCAGCATGACCACTGAGACAATTTTAGCACACAGCCCTACCTAAGTTACTATAAGTCTGAAGTACAAAGAGAATACAACAAGGGGTATAACCAAACACATCTTTATTTCATCTAGAATGCTGTTAGCTGGAGTGTTGTAATTACAAGATAAAAATGGCTACAAGAATCTTTCATGTCTTGTATCATGCAGCTTTGCTATGTGACCATGAAACCGGGAAGTTCCTTCTGCGGAGAAGTGCAGATTATTTCTGCATGCCTTCAGTTTGAATTTTATTCCTGTGTTATGCTGCATTTAGAGCATATAGGAAATGACAGTAAAAGTAAGATTTGAAAAGACCTTACTCAAAAGTATGTTTTCTTTAACTTGATGATCTAACACCCAATCTGGACAAACTGAGGTAGTCTGCTGGGTAGTGAGGCACTTGCAGCAAAGTCACTCTCCTGCTCCAGCTGATAACAAATCAACCACTTGCCAAGTCACTGTGGCCATCCAACAGCAGCCTTCCTCAGGAGGAGACCTCAGATCCCAAGAATTCCTCACTTGACCTATGGAACTGAGATGTGAAAATGTTTGCTGTTTCTTGGAGTAGTTCTTTATCCCACAAGCTAACTGGCACAGAATTGAGGAGGACTTGCTCTGACATTCTTGCAGTGCTATCAATAGTGTGTAATATGGCTGTGTCTATTTCAATCTAAGCCACACATCTCTATGGTATATGTTCTTTGTGAGAATCTGCCATCCCTGGAGGCAGCAGCTTGAAATTGCAGCTTTTCCTGTGTCTAGGACAAGAGGATCACAGACTCAAGACACACTTGGGTGCACAGTGAGTTCAAGCCTGAACTAGACAACTTAGTGAGCTCCTATTTCAAGTTAAGACAGTAAAGAGAACTAAGGATATAGTTCAGAGGTGGTAGAACACCTGCATGGAATGCATCATGTTGAAGGTTCAATCCCTAGTGTCTGAAAGGGGTGCTGGGCAGTGGGAGCTAGAAAGAGAAATTGAGATCTTTTTAAATTAATCATATTTGGAGAAATAGAAAAACAAGTGCACAGAGCTGTATGATTGCCACGTGGGTCACCAAAGGAACGAGTAGGACTCCTTCTGATTCACATGAAGGGAGGCACCAAGCACTGGATGTTTGTGTCCATCCAAAATTCCAAGTTGAAACCTAATCCTCAGTCCTGTGGCATTGAAGGTGGGGAGGGAAAAATAGTTTTAAATGAGGTCCTGATGGTGGGGACTTTATAATAGGATAAGCTCCCTATGGCAAAGGGACATCAGAGCTTCTTGCCTGCATCTGTAAGGATACTGCAAGGAAGCAGCCACCTGCAAGTCAGGAAAAGGCTGTACACCTGACCTAGAATCTACCAGGGATTTCTTCTTTAAGCATGAGAAATAACCATTCCTTGTTTAATCCATACTTTGTATGGAATCTTGTTTTATCTGTTCAGGCTAAGACAGAAGGTTCCCCGCAAAGAACTAGGCCTTATGCTGAGAAGTCATTAGAACATAGGAGAGGCAAGTGAGGTTGGTGGGTGCTTAAGTGGGAAAAGGAGAGCCATATCATGAGTGGAAAGGCAGATTTTGAATAGATAAATAAAAAAAATTAAAAGCAAGCACAGGGCAATCTCTGCTAATCCTCTTAAGCAGGAGAATGTAGAAATATTTTCAATCCTTTCCAAGAAGTCCTGATGTTCAAAGAGAAAGTCATTGTGGATTGTCAGGTGGTGCCCGTCAACTGCTTGATGAGTGGGGTTGTGCTAATTGCTCTGTGGTTTCCTTTCTTAATTAAAGCAATTAATTTTAAAGCAGATCTTAAACTGGGTGTTGCCATTTGTAATAATGTAATAGCATCAAGATGGAACCTCAAGCTCATGCATACACTTTATCATTTACTGGCAAAGCAGAGTCAGGGAGAAAGATCCACTGTTCCCTATCACTGTGAAACTAGTAGAAACAAGGCAACAGGTAAGCACTTCTAAAGAGTGAGGTGACATTAAGACGTAGTTGGAACTGCTGAGACAATATTGAGGTGACTATAAGATTCGGGGAAGAAAATAAATGTGGCATGGAGAAAAGAGAAGGAATGCCTATCATTAGTATGTTCCATTACTAGAATGCTGCAACCAAAGGAATATACTAAGAAGCCAATAGAGTATGCCTGCATATCTTCTAAGGAAAAAAATTTAGATAAAACCAGAATTTAGATATATTAGTCTCAGTCACACCTTACCTGACCATTCTTAAGTAAGCATAACCAATAATCTGATTTCAGTAGATGTACATTAAACTACACGCACATCCATGTGGGGAACCAATTGTTAAATGCATTGTATTTATCTATCTAATTTTAATGTTTATTTATTTAAATTTAAATATATTTTCTGAAGAAGTAAATTTAAAAGGTGTTTTTCAGACCTGGCATTATACATATGCAAATTAAAAATTAAGTGATGAATGGATGAATTAATTAATGGATGAATGGGGAAAGAATGATAAGGATGCATGCTTTATTAGAAACACATAAATGTATTCTAAAAGAATCAACCAATCTCTGCTTAGGGGGAGTGTCTTTCTAAATTATTCTAAATCACTTTTTCATTCATTTATTTCAATCATTTATTCTCAAATAGTATTTGAGTGGCATACATGTTTTTAACTGGACCATTATTTGAAAATTATTTAATACATATATATTACATACATATATAATACATATTGTTTAATACATACATATATAATATATATATACAAATATATATGTGTGTGTGTGTATATATATGTGTGTGTGTGTATATATACACACACACATATATATATTTATCTGAGAAGCACTCAGATATCCCCCAAACACCACAGGCTATTGCCATTGTTCTTGATTGCCCACCATAACTCAGTGATCTGACCACTCCCTTGCTGACAAACTCTTGGGTATAGTTGCCAATAATAAGATAATGCCTCAGGAATATTCTTTGTAGCAATTTTGTGGTTGTTTTGTGTATTGTAATAAACTCCCAGCATTTAAAATAAGTATGCAATGGAGGCCAAATATCTCCCCAAATTATTAAGCAAGTATGAAATCAGGAGCATTAGGCAGAGTTCAAAGGTTTTCTAGCCCAGGATTTTGATATCTTTGATCTACCATCTATGTCTGTGGAACTTCAGTGGGGACTAAGAGATAGAATCTTCATGATTCCTCAAAGAGACCATATAGTCTGTGGCCTGACACTTGGGAAGACAGCTTCTGTATTCCTTATCCAATTCTTCTGGCATTAGAAATACTTTGTTTTCAATTGCTTTTTCCACTGTGAAGTATTTACATAGGTATAATCTGGCACCTTGAGGATAATATGGAAATCTGACAATAAAGTTTACTTATATTTCATACATAGCTGATGCACATAGCAGAAAAATGCTTCATATATTATTTTTAATAACTTTGTGCACAAAACAAAACATATTGTAGAATTTCTATTTCTGGTGTCATATTAGTTCAAAATGTTTGAATTAGTAATATTTCATATTTAGGAGTTTTGGAGTATGAGATGTGTAGTCTATAACACAGGAGAAGCAAACCTATTTGAGAGTTTGAAACGCAACCACAAAGACATGGAATGTCTAAAGTAAAGTAACACAGGGCTGAAAACAAAGCCCAGGGGAGACGGGCACAGAGTATGTAGAACTGAACTATAGGGTATCGGGGCTGAAAATGATGAGGGATTGGCCATATGTCAGTGCTGGCATTAAGAAGCAAGAACAGCACAACAAAGCTGGCAGCCCCTTTTAGATGCCAGAGGAATGGAAACTTGCATACTCTGCTCACTGGGTTACCTAATAGAAGCTGACACTGCCTCTCTCTCCATGTAAGGTGTCTCCTTTCCGATATTCTCCTATATTGTCTGCATGCCAAGTCACTCTCTTTTAGTTAAGAATGGTCATTTGAGAGTTGGAATGGTAAAGAAACTCTGACAACCTAAAAACATAAGTCTTACCTATAAAATATATTATGGAAGAAAAGTCTTCATTCTTCCATAATGGTCTATGCTCTTTAGCCTGGGACACAGGAGCACGAGATGGTTAGTGTGGTCCCATTTAAGCATTTCAGCCTAGCATTTCATTTAAACAGTTAAAGGTTAACATTCAGATACAGGCACTGTCAGATTTTCTCCTCAAAGTCCTCTCTCATTGACTTGCAAACAGCCCCTTCTTGATGCCTCTTTACATGGACTTTGTTTATGTGTGTTCCTTTCTTTTTCCTAATGTCTTCTTCTTACAATGGCATCAATCAGAATAGATCAGGGCCCTTGCTAGTAGCCATACTTATTTTCTCTTTTAAAACTATTTTTCCTTTTTTACTGAGAATTACATACAAGTATTGAATGTGTTTTGATCAAATCCACTTCTCTGCAATGCTTCCCTTCCCCCATCGCATAACTTTTTCTTCCTAACTTCATGTGCTCTTTCTTGTTGTTTAAATTCACTAAATCCACTTAGTGCTGCCTGAATGTGCATGGGTGTAGCAGTAGTAAGTTAATCTGCTCTAAACTCCATGCTGGAGACTGCAGCTTGCTTCTCACTACTGGCCCAAAGTTGTAGATTCTCGAAAGAAAGACACACACACACATAAACACACACACACACACACACACACACACACACACACACACACACACAGCCTTTTATTTTAATATGTTTTAAAAAGCACAATGGCTGGGCCACTCTCAAACTTCCACATTGCTAAAGCCTCCCCGCCAATACTCCTGAATTATTGCTTATTAAAATATAAATTCTATCTTTGCTACCCTAGACCCAAACTGGGAAGGGGGAACCCTTGGGGCCACTCTTCTCCTACTCCTGTGCTTTTTTTTTTTTTTTTTTTTTTTTGCAATCATTTTTTCTTTTTAAAAGTAGTCATAATCACATTTTAAAGTGAGTCAAGCATGTCCAGAAAATACTGTTTTACTAGAGAGATTCACTACTTCTGGCTCTTACACTCTTCTGACCCTGTTATGCAATAATTCCTGAGCCTTAAAGGAGAGGAAATATGATGCAATGTTCAGTTTAGAGATGAGTACTACATGGTCTTATTATCTATATCTTGATCAGTTGGGCATCTCTGCATGAATTGCCATCTACTGTAAAAAGAAGCTTAATGACTAGGGTTAAGAGACACAAAAATGTATACATATTAAGATAGAAACTTAGGTGGCAGTTCATTACCATGTCCATTTAGTAGAATAAGAATAGAATCCCTAAGGCCTATGACATCATTTAAGTTGTGGTCCTTACTTTTGATCCAGTTAATAATACCAAGCATGGGTTCCACCTTGTGGAGCTGGATTTAACTGAAAGTAGAAAGTGGTTGGTTACATCATAACTGGTGCCACTATTGCACCAGGAGGTAAACTTTTCCAGTCCAGTTTTACTGTAGCTAGTGGGATTTGCCACTGAGTTATACTGTTATTCTTCTCCCTTGGTATTATCCAGGAAAGAAGCTTCCAGGTCAGGACCATGTTTTATGATTCAAATATTTGGTATTTTTGGTAATAGGGCTTTACCATAAAGTTCTAGAAGAGAATCAATACCAATGGCTATAGTCTGTAATATCCAGAAACCAAGGAATCTATGGACATCACTGACCTGTAATTCTAAAGAGGTAAACATACTTAGGTTTTATTTATTGTATAGCCTACCGTACTAGAGAAGGCATTTTTGTTCCCTGACATCCCCTGATATACGGTAATTTCAGTTAAACTCCTTTTATATGTGTATTTGCATGTGTGTGTGTGTGTGCAAATTTTAAAAAGCTTCTATAGTAGTAGGCTTTCACATGATATTTTCAAAGATTTTGAGTGTTTCCCCTTCCCATACTCCTGCCTCTACCCTCTTCTCTCATCTTCCACACCATTTAAATTTTCAGTTCCATTATTACCCTGTCCCCCTTCACATCACTGGAGTTCTACCCCCTTCTCTTGAAATTCTCCACAAGACCCCTTACTAGGCCATAACTTCTGTGGGCACTCTAATTTAAAGCCATATTTCAAAAAAAAAAAAAAAAAAAAAAAAGGATCAGGGTCCAACCTTGTTGCCATATGTGTTTTCTCTTTAAAATCTTTTTTACTAGCAAATATAATATTTTAGTTTCATTGCAGGGTTTTCAAATAGAATTTGATTTTCTTGATTATCTTCCTCACCCCTCTCTCTGATCTCTACCCACTTTTTACACTTCCACCCTCTCCATATAACTTCCTTTCTCTTTGTCCTCTGTATCTTTTTCAACATGTTTTCTCCTCCCATGGTCTCTTTTTTCCTTTTACAGTCTATACCCACATCTTAGCAAACATATTTTAACTCTCCAGCTCTGCGGCAAATACTGAGGCAAATGCTGAGGCACTGATGGGGACAGGGAAAATTTCCTAAACAGAACACCAATGACTTATGCTCTAAACTCAAGAATCAACAAATGGGGCCTCACAAAATTGCCAAGCTTCTGTAAGACAAAGGGCACTGTCAATAGGACAAAACAGTAACCAACAGATTAGGAAAAGATCATTACCAATCTTACATCCGGTTGAGGGTTAATACCCAATATATACAAAGAACTCAAGAAATTAGACTCCAGACAACCAAATAACCCTATTAAAAAATGAGAAACAGAGCTAAACAGAGAATTCTCAACTGAGGAAACTCAAATGGCCAAGAAGCACTTAAAGAAATGTTTGACATCCTTAGTCATCCAGGAAATGAAAATCAAAACAACCCTGAGATTCCACCTCACACCAGATAGAATGGCTAAGATCAAAAACTCAGGTGATGCTGGTGAGGATGTGGAGAAAGAGGAACACTCCTCCATTGCTGGTGGGATTGTAAGCTGGTACAACCACTCTGGAAATCAGTCTGGCTGTTCCTCAGAAAATTAGACATAGCACTACCTGAGGACCCAGCTATACAACCCCTGGGCATATACCAAGAAGATGCTCCAACATGTAATAAGGACACATGCTCCACTATGTTCATAGCAGCCTTATTTATAATAGCCAGAAGCTGGAAAGAACCCAGATGTTCCTCAACAGAGGAATGGATACAAAAATGTGGTACATTTACACAATGGAATAGTACTCAGCTATTAAAAACAGAGACTTCATGAAATTCATAGGCAAATGGATGGATCTAGAAATTATCATCCTGAGTGAGGTAACTCAATCACAAAAGAACACACATGGTATGTACTCACTGATAAGTGGATATTAGGCAAAGAGCATGGAATATCCATGAAACAACTCACGGACCACATTAAACTCAAGAGGAAGGAAGACCAAATAGCAGATGCTTCTAGTCCTTCTTAGAAGGGGAAACAAAATAATAAAGGGAAATAGAGGGTGAGAAAGAATTGGGAGGAAGAGAAGAGCCGGAGAGGAAAGAGGAGCAGAATCAGGTGTGGGAGGAGATGTGAGAGGGTCAGGAAATTGAATAGAAGAGTGCAGCGATGTGGGATGGGGAACTGGTGAGAAGGAACCAGAAAGTCCCAAATGCCAGGAAAGCATGAGCCTCCCAGGACCCCATGGGCATAACACTAGCTGAAATACCCCACAAAGGGGAGGGAAAATCTGTTGAGACCATATCCAGAGGTTAAGCATGTCTCCCTGGTTGAGGGATGGAGCCACCCACCCATCTCCAAAATTTTAACCCCAAATCGCTCCTGTATAAAGGAAATACGGTGGGGGGTGGGGGGAGAGAAGTGGAGCAGAGACTGAAGGAAAGGCCATCCAGAGACTGCCCCATCTGGGGATCCATTCCATATACAGACATCAAACTCAGACACTATTTCTGATGCCAAGAAGTGCGTGCTTAACAGGAGCCTGATACAGCTGTCTCCTGAGAGACTGCCAGATCCCAACCAACAGAGATGTGGATGCTCGCAGGCAACCATTGGACTGACCACAGGGATCCCAGTGGAGGAGTTAGGGGAAGGACTGAAGGAGCTGAAGAGGTCTTATCTTTCATCAATGGGAGGGGAGGCCCTTGGTCCTGTGAAGGCTTGACACCCCAGTGTAGAGGAATGGTATAGCAGTGAGGCAGGAATGGGTGGGTAGGTGAGTGGATGTGTGGGTGTGTGCGTGGTGAGGGAGCACCTTCATATTAGCAGGGTAAGGTGGGATGTTATAGGGAGTTTCCAGAGGAGAACCTGGGAAACTGAATAGCATTTGAAATGTAAAGAAAATAAAACATCCAATTTAAAAACAAAAAAATCCCTCTCTTCCTACATTTCCCCACTTGCTCTGTTTGTTTTGTGAGTGTTGTTGCTGCTGCAGCTTAGCCAAGCTCTGAAGCCCGCTTGCTAGCTTGTTAATTGTTCGATTCTGAGTCTTGTTGGCTTTTGTAACATAAGATAAAATTTTGCATTTACTACACTTGAAAATTAAAACAAAACAAAACAAAACAGAAAACTCTGATGTTCCTGGGAAGAGCACAATAGACAAACTGAAGCAGCTGCCCAGCTATGAAGGGGCTTAAACCTTGAAACTCACTAGCTTTTAAAAATATACAAAAAGTAGAATTGTATGATGATGCATTATTCTTCATAAGCCTTCACACTCTCCAAGGGCATGTGCTCACACAGAAACAGTGGTTCTCAGACAAGTGACACTAACGAAGCTGCTGACTGCCAGAAATCTGTATACCTTGTGTGCACTGTACTATGCTGTTATCTCAAATTGACGACAGAGTGTTTTATAAAGAAACAAATGGGGTCTTGTGTTTTCATCATCCCCTTATCCTGGATGTCAGCAGGCTGGAGGCTGCCTACACTTCTTTCCATAAGCGAATAGACCTCGGTCTTTGATTCGCCCTTCTTGCCTTCTCATTCCACTGCGTGCCACTCTGCATATCCTAGGCTCCATTCTCTCTCTCCTACTTCTCTTCTGCACTTGGAGCCTTCTCAGACTTCTTGGTTTACCGTCATGGCAACGGTTCTAACCTCCTGCTAATAGTAATGTTGTGAACAGTAGGGGAGATGAAGCTTCTTGTGCCTGCCTGGTAATGTACTCTGTGCTTTACAGTATTATCTCATTTCACTACCTAAACTATAACTGTTCAATAAAAAATGTGAGTAAGGTATGCAATTTTAAATTTTATGATAGGTATATTAAATTGAGTTAAACGTGGCAACACTGTATTTCTAAAAGACTGGCATTTAATGTATAATCAATACAGGAATAATTGGTGGAACATGTACGTTCTGTTAGATACACAGTTTTCCAAGCCTGGTGTATATTTATATCTATAGCACATCTATTCAGCTGACTATACTCTGTGTGTTCAATAGACATATAGAGCTACTGGCTGTCATGCTGAAACCACAGCTCTAGACAATAGATGCTGAGGATGTCATGAAGTTATGCAAACTTTCTACTTAAGAAGTCTCAGGGTTACACACCAAGGTCATAATGAGTCTCAAGTTCAAATCTAAAAACTCTCAGTACAGCTAGTAGATATATTGTCATTTCTTATCGATACATTAATTAGTTAATTTTTATGTGTATGTGTGTGTTTCCATGAGTTTGTGAGAAAGAGGCCAGAAGATGATATCAAATCCTCCATAACAGATGCTTGTGAAACATTATGTAAGTGCTGAGAATTAAGCTTATATTCTAAAGAGCAGTATGTGCTCTTAACCACTGGGCCATCTCTCCACCTACTTAGAGATGCATCTTTTAACATTTAATGTCATTTAAAGACCTAAGCTTTCTCTATTTTGTCTTCATGAATAATCTTTATAATACTAAAATTATAATTTTACTACCTAAGATAATAATCTGAAAACCAAAGATGTTCTCACCTTCACATATTCAGAAGTGGGTTCCTAAAACCAGTGAACTGATAAACCATGAAGCAATTTTTGTCCTTTATACACAGATAACATAGTTATTTGAAGTTGCATGCTCTTTAAGAATTAGCAGTGTTAGCTAGCATGTCTATGCAAGTGCTTTATATGTACCACACACATACACACTGTGTCCATATAATTGTTCATTTCTAACTGAAGAAAAACAAATGCCATCTCACATTATATAAGTTGTGACACCTCCGGATACAAGGTCTTGCCATTATTAGTACAGGAAATAATTAATAACATACAGACAAATACAGCTGGAATAGAGCTTCTTTTCCATTTGCTTATAAATGGGCACAACTTATAAAAACATGGAAAACTTTAAAAACTATATCTGTGAAGAGTTTAGAATCAGAAAGTAAAAAACAAACTGAGTTCAAGATTCAGAAGGACCGAGTAATCATAGGAGGAGTTTCTGAGCGGTGCTGTGAGGGAGACTGATCAGGCATGAACGAGAATGGGGAAGTGGCATGGCTAGATATTTTGAAGTATTACTTATATGTTCTTTGTTTATTAATTTAAAGATAGAAGCAATTTTCATGAACAAGAGAATGAAAATGTTCCAATTATGTCAAATTTGTCAGGTCACAAGTTTCTTGGAAATAATTTACTGAAACAAATGGATTAGGTCTCTTCAATCTAAATGGTAATTCTCCATGACAGCACAGATTTACATCTTTTGCTCAACACAAGAAGACATTCAAGCAGCCTGCCTTGAAATTACTCTAGTGAATGCTGGAAATTAGAGGCCTAGGATTCCAAGTCCGTAGCCAGACTCAGTTTTAATCCCAAAGCAATCTTTTGATGAAGAAAGAATGTCTCTAAATGCATTTGAAACCGCAAATTTAAAGTATTGGATCCTGCATTACTATCTGAAGGCATGTCAGCCTTTAAGCAGTACCTTCACTTCTTCTTTTTAAGTTATAAGATGATACATTGCCATCCAAAATCAAGGTGGATCAGGGGCGTGAAACAGAGCCATTTGAGTGTTTGCAGCATAGGTAGCTAAAAATTTGGACAGTCTAAAAGCTAAAGGAAATAGTGAGATATGCCAACGATTAATAAACACAGAAAACAAGCTGTTCATACAGCTGAATGGAATAGAAGCAGGAACCCCTGGTACTTGGCAGAAGTTGGTACCCAAAGAAAGGTGTCTATTGGAAATTGTTCCGCAAACAGCAACCAAGGTGAAATAGGTGGAGAAGTACCCTGCTTTCTCCCTTCAACCCACACTCCAGGTTCCCATCAGTCCTTCTGTTAGCCAATTCCAGCTAGAAGACAACTGACATAGTATGGGATTTGAAGCTGTAGAGTCAGGACCCCATCCTACCTATAGGGCAGAGAAGGAAAGAGCTGGTGGCTGGGGTTGAGTAGGCACAGCATGGACACCACAGTACCTGTCTTCACTCTGAGGACTCACTTCCTGGTAGCCTGCTTTGGTGTGCTGCTAACAGCTCAGACCAAGAGAATAAAATGCACCATGCTAATTCTTATGAACAAAGCGGCATCAGAATGGTCCTCACTACACAGATTCTTCTCTCATTTGGTGGGGGATGGTGCTGGAATTGAGCCTGGGGGCTTTCATGTAGTACAAAACTGTCCTACTATGAAGCTGTATATGTCCAACTCTTACCATTGTCACCTTTTAATTTCAGACAATGTCTCACTAAGCTGCTAAATCCGAGCTTGAACTTGCTCTGTAGCCCATGCTAGAACTGTATTTACAGTCCTCCTGCTTTGATCTCCTGATCTGCTTGGTTTACAGAATATACCACTAGGTTTTAGCAAATTATATCTTTCTTAGAGAAATTGTTCTTCTGTTCCAAGTACTGGAACTATTTCCCCATCAACTTATATAGAAGGAGTGTTGGTGCGTTGATTACTAGATTGTGCAATCACTTTGGCTTTTACGTTCCATGCTCAAGCACAGCTGGACTATAGCTCAGACAACACTCTCCGTTTCTTTTGCTTTTCATGTTTTCTGGTCTGTACTTTTCATCACTGCAACCTCACTTAAATAGTTCATGGAATGTGCAGGGAAGAAATACACACATATATACACACACCTATACATTATCATAAGTAATATGCATATGTCATTTTGAGCAGAGGCTAATAACAACATAAAATAATGAAGCATAAATCCAATTCATGAACTTGGCTATCATACAAAGTTAGTTTAAGGTCTAATAACTCTACATGTGTCAGATTAGGTTGCAGCTATTTATTGCTTTTTCATTTATTTTGCAATATTATAAATGTTTGTGCTTTGCTTTATTGACTTATGCAAAATAGACATTCTATGTTTATGTAATCAAATTACTAATTCGTTTATGATTTCCTGCACTCATTACATATACAAGTTTCCCACTCTGGATACGAATAAATAATTCATATTTCTTAATGATATTTTACGGTTTCATTAAATTAAAAAATAAATACTTTGGGGCATAACTATGCTAACAGAAAATAGCCATAAGGAGCTTAATTTGTACCAGTTCCCCTCTTAAATTACAATTCTAAACAGTAATTTAAATAATAACTCATTCACTTGTCAAAAGTATACTAAAAAACAGCCACCAATGCCATGCCCATTTTATACAAAAGAAAATAAAGCCTTACAGAAATCCAGTAAATGGTAGAACAGGCATTTGCATCAGGTATTTAAATTCTTTTTGTTCAAACTCAGCCCCTCACCTTTTCTTATTAATTATTTTATTTATTTACATTCCAGTCGTTGCCCTCTCCTACTCCCCATTCCCACAGTTTCTCATCCCATTCCTGTCCCCCTTGCCTCTGAGAGGGTGCTCCCCCTCAGTAGGCCTTCCTCTTCTCTAGGACCTCAAGTCTCTCAAGAATTAAGCACATCTTCTCCTACTGAGTCCAGACAAGACAGACCTCTGCTATATATGGGCCAGGAGTCTTAGACCAGTCTATGTATGTTCCTGGTTGGTGGCCCAGTGTCTGAGAGCTCCCTGGAGTCTGGGTTAGTTGAGACTGCTGGTCTTCCTATAGGGTTGCCCTCCTCTTCAGCTTCTTCAATCCTGCCCCTAATTCAACCTTAGGTGTCCTGTCCTCAGTCCAATGGTATCTGCATCTGTCTCAGTCAGATCCTGGTAGGGACTCTCAGGGGACAGCCATGCCAGGCTCCCTTCTCTAAGCATAACATAGCATCAATTAATATGGTGTGAGGCCTTGGTGACCCACCATGGGATGGATTCCAAGTTGGGTCAGTCAATGGGCTGCCTTTCCCTCAGTCTCTTCTCCATTTTTGTCCCTGCAGTTCTTTTAAGCAGGAACAATTCTGGGTCAGAAATTCTGACTATGGGTTAGTAAGTAACCCAGTCCCTCTGCCTGAGGCCCTGTCTATCTACTGGAGGTGGACACTTTGAGCTCCCTCTTGCCAATGTTGTCAGCCCCACATCTTAACTTGATTGGATGGTGATGGTAAATTATGGCAAAAGGCTGATGTGTTCTTTCCTGAGTCATGAACAAACTGCTTAGCAACCTTACTGAATCATCTTTATTTCACACAATCAAAGATTTGACCTTTGTTCCTTATAAATCTTATTTTTCCTGGCATCTCATAGGTGCCAGATGACAGAGATGCAGCGGCAGAGCTGTGATATCCCTGTCACATATTACAGACACAGTAACTAAGAAAACAAAATGGTGAATCAAAATCCCTAACAGCAGGCTTTGGGCCTGTGTCATCTGGATGGCAGCCAAAAATTAACCTTTCCTGTGGCCCACTAAAGCTTAGGACCCTCAAACTCAAAGGAACACTCACAAGAACACTCAGATTTTCAGCTACACTATTCCTTTCTCATTAAGATTTCTCAAATTTCAAGTTTAAGGAAACTGAGCTGTGTTGACAATTGCAGCTGGTGCTCATAGAGTCTTTGCCACTAAGGATTTTAAAAGCAGCTGGATTGACATCAGTGGATAACCCCACTAGAACATAGAATGGATGCCAGTGATACTTTCCTATTGTAGGACTCTGGGTGAGCTTCTTTTTTCTATTTCTTCTTTGCTTTCCAAGTGTGACGTTTGTTCTCATGCAAGTAAGAATCATGATTAAAACAGTTAACAGGCTGGAACAGTAAAAAAAAAAATGATCTTAAATTCCAGTTTCCTATTCACAGCCTTTAATCTGTGAATAAGCATCCAGTACCATGTAGAATCTCTATTGGCCACTGGGGTGGAAGAACTGAGAGATATTTAGTCTTAGTTGTAAAGCCTGGGTTGTTCTATTTAAACAGAATGTATAGCCAGTTTGTGTCTGTATATCGAAATGTTGACATTTTAACATGATCTGGGCTGTTCCGAATGGGCAGTGGACACATATTGCCAATGCTAAGATTCGAAGGACAGTCTTCAAAGGCTAACCAGATGCTTGTCCATCATGCCCGTCCTGTATCTGGTTCACTTCTTACCTGGACTTTTCTCTGACAGGGCACTCACACTGAATGAAAGCCAAACAGATGAGGTGGTCGATCTGTTTGACATTCCCAGAAGTGACATGGGGATGCAGTATCCACAGCCTCCTTTGGTTTCTTCCCACCCAGCACTGGAACTTCAGTTACCTTACCCAACTGACCTACTTGTAAGTCACTTTCCCTATTACCACACACTTTATCTAGGCTAGACTGCTACTGAGGTTTCTTAACCTGTAGAGTGGTGGTGTTGTGTAAGAACAGGAGTGTTAAGAGACAAAATTAAGAACTAAAATTTAACTTCACAATAAGGCTTTCAATTGGTGAACCAATGCCTGAGAACTCAAACATTCTGAAAGAAAAATCTAACTAAAACCATTAAACAAATAACCATCAAACAATAAAACTCCCTAACTCTGAGCTCTGTAACTCACATCTGCAATTTCTCTTTATTGCTTCCTTTAGTTCATCTACCCAGAGAAGAACTAATTCCTTCACATGACAGCCCTTCAAGCGTTCAATTTAATATTCTCAGATATTGAATTATGGCCGTTTTCCCTATAATGTTTTGCTGTTCTGCCTTTGTTACTTTTTCCTATTTTCCTATTTATCCACCTGAGGATCGCTAGAACAAATCATCAGAGGCCTTCCAGGAAATCATTAGTAGTGCAAATCAGATGCCCAGAGAGCCATTATCTCCACCTAATTTATCAAGCCTACAGAGCCAGAGTTCTAAACACAAAAGAAGAGAGTGTAGAGGGCTGTGAAATGATATTTTCCAGTTTTTATTCTTTAAAACAAAGCCTAAGAAAACAGGACATCACCCTCATCCACAGACCCTTTACTTATCTAACACACACACACAAAAAAAATATCTTCTGAAATGTTATTGTTTTAGAATATCTTTACAAATCTAGATAATTATTGTATGCTTTGGGGCTCAACATTTCTTATCACTTCCTCATGTCTGAAGTATATAATCATAATGGACCTGTAATATTTACCTGACATGTTTGCTTTAAGAAATGAGATGCTTCGACACATCTAAGGCCTTAGTGTAGTCCAGGAAGAACCAAGTGGTTACTTTTTTTCCTTAAAGAACACTTGTGTGGAGTCCAACCATCCACCTCATTCCCATTCTATATATTACAGATTAACTCTACAGAATAGGAGGGAATTTTTGAGGACATATGTGGTAGCATAAATAGGTGGAGACTTCTGCTTTTAGTATAAGATGTTACAAAAATATTATTGTGGTAAAATGTTACTGATAAACTTACATCTAAAACTAATTTTATAGACGAAAAGGAATAAGGAGAATAAGTCTCTCATGCCCATAATGACTCTTTGGCCTACAGGTTTCCAAACTTCATACATACTAAGTAAATCATCCCTCTCTCTCAGTGGGCCCTTCCCTCCCCTGCCCAGCTCTGGCCCTGCCAGGTCCAGGATTACAAAGCATTCTATCCTTCTCCCTGTGTAGAGGGTGAGAAATTGAATATGCAGAAAATTATAATCCCCTAAGCAACAAGTAACACATCTACCTTCTGATTTATATGCTATTGTAAACTTGATTAGAGTATTTCAACTATAAAGAACTCTGGGATATTAAGGTCCCTTATGATAAAATATCACTTTTTAAATTTTCTCCTGAGAGCCAGGACTTAACACAAAACTCATGTGCTGCACAGCACAAGTAGCTGTGGAACAACTGGGGGAAAGGGCATGGGAAGGAGTAGATTACTAACTGCTCCGTAATGATGAGGTTGCATCATAATACAAGATCCATCCATCTCCAGCTGAGTGATGGCTACACTGATTGGGCTTCACCGTGTTGTCTAACGTGCTAATCTGTAGGTATGGCTGAACCTTTAAAGGATATTGTCTTCAGATATAAAAATCTAAAGGACAAATGTCATAAAACAAAAGAAGTTCCTGGTTAGGAGCTCTGCTTACTAATTGTGAATTGTGACAGATCTGTAGGTGAGAAAGGGATAATCAAAACTAAGTATTTTCACGGGTGGCCAACAGAGCGCGACATCTGTTTCTAGACCTGCTGGCTGAGCTCCTCGATCACCACATCTTTTTTGCAAATGACATCTAGGGAAAGAGAAGCACAAAGGGTGGAGACAACAGATGCAGTGTGAGATCAGCGCCTCTCTCACAAAGAAACGGTTATGTGAAAGTCTCCATTCTTGTGAGTCTTCACAATGCCACGTTGACTTCTGCTGTTCTCCTGCATTTACAGACTGATCGGAGCATCGCTCCGACTCTAAGCACAAAAACACCCATTCTTCCCGGCTTGGAAAAGAATACCAATATTACAAGGCTTTTCTAGTGTGCTATACCTCTCTCCCCTTCTCTCTCTCTCTCTCTGAGTAGGGGGTCAGGAAAAAAATGTTAAATATTTGGGACATAGGACTAGTAAAGACTCATTCTCAAAGTCCCATAATGAGATGCCACGAGATTAAGGGTCTCTATATTTCTATATATGTATGAAATCCTACTTTCTGTATCTCCTCCATAGAGTATTCGAATTTACAAAAACAACAATAACAAGAGCAACAACAGTAGCAACAACAGGCCATGGTAAAACATAAACTTGATCACTTTGTGTGAAATTTTCTCTTACCTTCATTTACATTTCTTTTTTTGTTTTGTTTTGTTTTGTTGTTTTTGTTTTTGTTTTTGTTTTTCAAGACAGGGTTTCTCTGTGTAGCCCTGGCTGTCCTGGAACTCACTTTGTAGACCAGGCTGGCCTTGAACTCAGAAATCTGCCTGCCTCTGCCTCCAAAGTGCTGGGATTAAAGGCAGGCGTGTACCACTGCCTGGCCATTTACATTTCTATAACATCTACAAATGCTGTGCAATCCCACCATTCATACTGTACATCTTGTAATGTTAATTCTGAGGTCTCCAACACAGTGGATACTGAACATGATTTCCTGGACTGGTGGGACAGATGTGTAAATGGGCTCTTCCCTCTCCTGAAGTGGCCTAAAGAATTGAGGACATGTCTAATAGTTAATCTTGTTACATTTTTTTGATATGCCTACATTCTCTACCTAAAGACCTAAAATAATTTACTTGCATTCGTTCAGCCATTTGATTATTATTCTATAAGGGTTTAGACTATGCCAGGCACACCCAAAAATTTAAAGAATGGTAGAATAAGAAGATGGATGACAGAAGAGGAAAAATAAGTTGCCTTGAAGAGTTGGCCATTTATAGCTAGACAACAGACACTTTTCATAATAAAAAAAATTAGATAGTTTAAAAGCTGCAGCAAAATATATAAAGCAAGAAATGTGGGGAGTGGTGTTGAGCAACTTATGATCTAAAAGAGAAGACTGAGACAGTTTCATTTGCAAAAATCACCACTGACAATGATCTAAGGCTTGGACCATTGAACACCACAGAAATGCAACTGATCACTGGTGGGGAAGATATTGTAAGTCCAAACACTCAGAGGAGCCATAGGATAGTAAGGTGTTTAAATGAGAAATTGACAGAAGAAAGTTAGGGAAAGGGTACTGAGAAGACTCAGGGAATAAAAGCACACTGCTTTTGCAAAGGACTGGGTTTGGTTTAGAGCACCCATGTCATGTGGTTCACAACTGCCTGTAACTCCAGTTTCAGAGTATATCTCTTATCACATCTGATCTCCATGGTTACATGTATTTACATACCCAGACAACACAGAGACATCTAAATAAAAATAATACTTAATGTCTTACAAAAAGATAGATAAGAGAAGGAAGGAGCAAGCCAGGTAGGGTTTGGAGGTCCATTTGAAAACTCTGGTTTGGGGAACATATTATGAGATGAAAACCTGAGGAAGGATTTGGAGAGCCACTCCACTTTTCGAGAGAACTGATCTGATTGCTGTTTGAAGAAGACATTTATCCTGGAGTGATGGAGGCATGAAGAGATGAGTTCTGTACACCTTGAGTTGGAAATGCTGATGGACACCCATGGGAAGAAGTCAAGTGAGCAGTTCCAGAGTTCAGTATGATGCCGAAGGGTTAAAAGCACTTTGTGGAGTATCTGCATGTAAATAGTATTTTAAAAGTTGGAATTGGATTGTGTTCATACCAAGTAAATTATGAAGAAAGAAAAGAAAAGAAACCCAAGTGGTATGGCCAGGAGGAAAACTAAGTAGGCCAAGTCAAAAGACAATGATGGAAGCTGGTGTGTGTGTGCATATGCATGTATGTTTGTGTGTACATGTGAGCATGTGCAATTATCAAAGCATGGTGCAGACACCTCTGGAGACAAAGCCTTTACATTAACCCACATAATCCCACAGCTTCCAAGTTATCTGTGCCCTCTTTTCTGAGGCATATACAGTACAATTTTCCAGAACTCCTACAATGTATGAAGACATCCTCTACTTATACATACTGGCATATGTGTCTGCATAATCTCATATGTGGACTGTTTCTGTTTTGATATCTAACTTGGGAGACAATAATGAATCCAGGCCAACTTTCTCTGAGAGATTCATTGTTTTAAAGAATATAACGGGCACTTAAAAGAAAATATTTGAAAAGTTTGTACTATTTAGTTTTATATCTACTTCAGACAAGTTAAAAGTCATCTGGGAAGCGGACCTTCTGTTAAGACAATACCTCTGTCAGGCTGCCTGTGTGGAAGTCTGTGGGGGCATTTTCTTCATCTTTTCTTGAGTTTCTTTTCTTAATTTATTTTGTTTAAATATTTTCATGCTCTATTTTTTTATCATCTTTTCCCTTACCCCAACAATTCCCAAATCACACTAACACCCCGCACCCCGTCTATTCAAATGTGTTTTTCTCTCTTTCTCTAGATGTGTGGTAGATGTTGAGGTGCAGCTCACAGTAAGCATCATTGCCTCTGAGCAGGTGGTTCTTGTATTAAAAAGCATGCTGAGCAAGCCACACAGCCCAAATAATAATAATAATAATAATAATAATAATAATAATAATAATAATAATAATAAATAGTCAACAGCAGTGGCAACAACAGCAGCAGCATTCTCCGTGGTCTCTGTTTCAGTTCCTGCCTTATATATCTTCCCTGGCTTCTTTGATGATGGATTACAACCTGTAAGTCAAAGAAACTCTTTCCTTTCCAAGTGTTTTTCATTTGTTCATTCATTTGTTTGTTTTTTGTTTTGTTTTCTCATGTGTTGTATCACATCAATAGAAATTTATTTAAGACAAACTTACAGAGAGATGGAAAGATAAATCGATAGGTAGATGATAAAAAACAGATGATATATAGATAGTGGGTAGATTATGTTAAACTGGTAAGGCACTGAATGTGGAGATAGATGTCCTGCTCCTTCCCATGCTGATACTTCTCTAGGTCCACTGCCCGGAGTGCTATGTCACTCACATTCATTTCTTATACTATTCGTCAACTATGAGCTTTAGACAACACAATAGACCCAAGAGTTGGCATGTTCTCCCAGGAATATATAGAGAACATGCAAGGCTTGAGTCAAAAGCAGGCTCTCCGCAGTGACCTTGTGGAAAAGGTCGTGTTCTAAAACAATCCATTTACACAAGATTGAATTGTAAAACACACTGCCTATCCAATGCTCAAGCATGATTAGATCTTCAGATTCAAATTCTTATTATTTTCACTAGAATTTTGTCTAAGGGGAAATTTAGCTTAGAATGATTCTGTATACTCGGCAGCAAACAATGTATTGAAAATTACGTGTTTTATTACTGATGGGAATAGAGAATTCTTGTAATAAAAAATGTCCCACCTAGAAGAATCACCACCATCTTATTTATTCATTCTCAAGAATGATAACTCTTCACGCTATTTTTTACCCAAAATATTTCGTGAGACCAAGATTGCATTTCTATATCCTAAGCCTGACCATTTTTTCTAACTAAATGAATTTCACAAGTCTTTAACATCTTTGAGAATTAATTCTCAAACAGCATATTATGGATTTCATAAGTTTGTGGGTCAAATAAAATAAGTTATGTTCTCCAAAAAAGCTAACACAAAGCTTAGAAAAATGGCAGATGTTACATAAATGGCAGACTTTAGATTTTTTAGAATTTTAGTAATTGAGTATAAGCCACACATTTTAAATAGTTGAAGGTAAACACTAATATTAAGATACTCACAGCTGAACAAAGCAGTACAAAACTATAATCCTAACATCTGGGAGATTGAAGCAGGAGGATTGCTGAAAGTTCAAGGTCAATCTGGACTAGGGATGCCAGAATTATAAACAAAACTCTGTCTAAAGACATCAATAGCAACAAAGTAACTACAATAAGCAGGAGACACAAGGATACGTATGGGCTACTATGTAGCTAGAGATTTCCATCACTCATTTCACAGGACGTTTTTCTTACTGTATCAGGCACTTCTCCAGTTCTCATCTACTGAGGGCTACAGTGTGCTAGGTGCAGTAGCAGACAACAGGAATACTCAGCAAAGCAGAGCCCCTTTCTGCCCTAGAATGCTGAGAACCCTAAACTAAGCTGCAATGCGGAGGGATTAAAACACCAGGGGTCATCACTGAGAGCAGGCTGTGCCATGGTAGATGAACAGGTGAAGACACTGCCTGCTACCTATCAAGTGGGGTTGTCTTCTTTAAAATGAGAAACAACCCAGGAGAGTTGCCCTTAAAGAACTCCATCCCACCATCCTTGCTCTTGTGGTCTGAGAGCCCTGCTCTGCAATGACAGGAGGAGGTAAAACTGCTGATGTGTTTTGGGATATAGGATTTCATTACCATCTGCCTTAACCCTTGAAAAACACTTGATCGCAACCTGTTTATTCAGATGTACATTGCATTTTAATACATAAGGTAACTGATAGAATATTAACTTGTGTATATTTGGTATGCTTGAATCCACGTTAGTCACTGTCTTTCTGATGCTGGCATTGTGGCATCTCAGAAGACTGTAGTCTCTTCAAGTTGGCAACTGTGTCATTTGTTTGGATGACACCAGGTAGTCTTTGATAGCTTCCTTGTTTAAGGAATACCATTATATTCAATTTTATCTTACACATTTCCTTGTACACATGAGGTAAGCTATTTCCCCAAGGAACTCTGACATTAAGACATTTTTAACAGAAAATTGTTCCTTTTCACGGAGAATGAACAGTTATGCAGTTATCATTGCCTCTGGGCGCTCTAACAGACTGGAATCATTCTATATGGAACTGTAGTCATGGAGTTTCTTAGTGATTCACTTCTACTTAAAATCTTCCCTGGAATCTTCCATTTAACAATGCCATCCCTAAGAGAATGTCTCCCAAATAAGTTACTCAGAAAAACTTACAGACCTCACCAGTACTCACTCTTTCTTCTCTGGTGGATAATTCTTGCATGTAACCTTGAGTCAGTGAATGTGGGAGAAAAGAAAATGGGCCCACTAAAATCTGGAAGGCTGGTTTCTGAGGAGAAACCTGGGAATACAGCACTCAGCCTTTGTGGAAACATTCCCTGTGTGCTACTCTCTTGGGCATACATCCTGATTCCATCACTGCTTCAGCAGAAACCTGAGCAGATGGAGCTGTGCTCTCATGACTCCTACCTAAATAAAACATCCATTATGTAAAAATACAGGCTTCACTCCAATGCACAAGGGCATGTGTAAATTTTGGCCAAATAGCCACCCGATCTGTTTTCTGCAAGCCCTTCAAGTTTTACACTAAGTTTTCTGGCCCTGTCCAAATGTAAACTACAAAGTGCCCTTTTCTGAGTTCTCCACAGCAACCAAGAAAAATAGCAGCTTCCATCTGAAGAGATAGCAAGCTACATCTAAATTCTCAAGCTTCAAGGTCAATGATACATAACCCCAAGAATAATAATCCACAGTAATTGTTATTATATTGGTATCAGTTCAATGGATAATCATGCTTCATCTTCCCTTACAGTAACCCCGTGGGCAGACACCAATCTCATCCTTAAATCATGATGAGGATTCTGAGAGTTTATGGAGCTGTGCTCCATATATCGGTAAAAGGCAATTTGTGCCTAGTACTACCTGAATCCAAGGTAAGAAACATTTACTTCAAGAAAACAACAAGTGCAAACAGGTGGAATCACACAGGGTAGGACATCCAACATGGCCACTAACTTTCAGTGTCAGTGGAATAAACTACCATCAATCTGTTAACTCCAACAAGGCCCTCAAAGAGTAACTCTCTTGCAAAGTGAGAGGACTCGGGTACAGTGAAAGCAAATGTCAAGGTCACCTCTGTGTAAGACCCTGATAACATGTTCCTAACCTCAGTATGTGGTATATATGGGTCTTTGGGAAAACAATACAGCAACCGTTCTTTCTGATGGGCTCTGCAATTTGTTTTATGCATCACAAACCCAAAGTTAACCTAAGTTTTTAATGCATGGATCTATTAGATAGGCTCATAGTCTGCTGTGCCAGTGGACTCTTCTTGCCTAATAGGCTATTTAAATGCAGCAAGGCCTATTTTTGAAACATCATCATCATTCAAGTGTGAGGTTTTAACCCTCAGTAACGTTTCAGCCCTGATTACTTCTCCTGGTGGGAACATTAAGCATAAATGTATGCATACCTTTGGTGGCAAGATGATTCAACTTAGATAATCCTTAAACTGGAGGACAGTGAGTTGCAGCACTGCCGAGGTGTGTTTCCCAAGCATCATCTCCTTGCAATGAGACACTTTCCTTTCATTTTTCATGAATGTAATTTTCATCTCTTTTGTTATTTTATATAATCTCTAATATAAATTGTAGATTACACAAAATATTATGTCACCTATAATAATGACGTGATGTGTTAAATAACACCCAAATGATGGCTTCATGAAGTTATGTGGAAGCTAAAACATGCTTAGTATTTATAAATATTTTAAAAGGTTGTTAGAATCCCCAAATTGTTTAAATGTCAAATGTCCCAGCATTCCCATAAATAGAAACCGCAGTAGAAATGCACACACACTCACTAGCAACTTCACGGTTCCCAACCCTTCACCTTTCGTGCATCACACATTCATCTTACTCTCATCAAAATTAGTATTTTCTATTTATATTCCTTTTTGAGGCAGGGTAGGCTAAGCTGACCTTGCCAACTTCACATCTCTGCTTCCAGAAGTCAGGAAAGCAACACCACACTCGGCCTTGTCAGACTTTGAAGGACATTCTCCAAGCTGAGTCACATTACAATTTCAGTGGTGCCTGAAATTTTGTGTTTTAAGAGCAGAATATAAAATGGCAATGATTCTTCAGATGCTTCCATCACAGAGAATCTCAAGTCGGGAACATCTGCTCCCATTTCAAAACTACTCTAGATAGTCACTCACGATTGCCTGCCTGCCACACACTAGGGTATGGACATGCTAATCGCTAGTGAGTCAGCCCTAAGCAGCATGAATTCATCTTTCTCTTCCATGTACCATGTTTTTATACCATGAAAATATAAGATGGGGGTGAGAGGAGACATCTGAAGCTAAAGCAATACACAAGTGAAAGCAGAAGGCTCCAACCAGGAACAGAAAGAGACACACATGGTCCACATTCTACTGCATCAAAGACTAGAGTAACAAGTTTTCATTTTGCTTTTTTATCATAACTACTTTCTGCTGACCCACTGTTATAGATTGTATACTAAGCATTTCACACATCTTCTCTTTAGTCTTCAACAATATAATCATATTTTAAATTCTCAAATGTCTAGTGAAGAAAGGGAGACTTAGAAAGAGAGGCTTTCTCAGCAGAACCTAGGGTAGAAACCAAGTCCTACAGACCTGAAAATCCAAATTCTCATCTTGACAATCTTTGGTCCCCAGTAATGTAGACTAAAGAATAAACACACACACACACACACACACACACACACACACACACACACTCACAGAGAGAGAGAGAGAGAGAGAGAGAGACAGAGAGAGACAGAGACAGAGACAGACAGAGAGAATGATAATATAATTATTTTGATCAGGGGATGTGTGATATCTGGTTTAAATCTGGTTTTACACACAGATCACATAGCTAAAGTCCTGCCAGTCTAAATGTACAACTCCACTCCCTGTACTACATGTACAGGCAACTTTGAAAGCCAGTGTTTCCTAACGCAGGTGAGACAGGAGGTCCGGCCATTGGGACTATTTAGTGGCAACATCGACCATTCTTGAAATCTAACTAGAAGGGCTTCAGGGACTGGCAGCCCAAATTTCCTGAATTATCAGTGGTGTTTAAGTCTGAGTACGAAGAGACCTTCTGATATTTAAATAACACTGTGTGCTAAAATCAACTGACAGGGGATTTGGAGAGATTTTGACAGTTAACTAATGAAAGCTTGCAAATGAGAAAGTGCTGCATTATAATCTTAAATATCTGCGGGAGACTGAGAAATGCAAAACGAGGTCCTCTGAACTTAATTCTTAGAAGAAAAATATTTAATTAGCAGAAGCCTGAAATGATGAAACAGAGCTTTAAACAGTGCAAAAATAGTCCTCCATGGATGAACCAGCTTTGGTGACGCAAACACTGAGCCACGTGTATAAACAGCTAAAATAAAAAGTAAAAAATGAAATAAAAAGCAAAACAACAACAACAAAAAAAAAAAAAAAAAAAACCTTTGCAATCACTGTGACAGCCAACTGGGCTCATCCTCTGAACCTGACAATATGCACTGTAATGTGAAGGTCTCTGTAGTTGGATAATCACCTAAGACTCTCAGATTTAAAACTATGAACCACAAAATAATAGTTCTTCTTCTACCCCTAACTTTGTTTCTTCCTCATGTTGAATCTTCTTTTAAACACATATTTCATATATAAAATGGTTGAAGATGTCCAGGTGTATGCATGTACACTCTTTACTCTATATTTTCTCTCTCAGTGAACTCATTTAAGTCAATGGAAGAAAGTTAAAATTTTTTAATGTCAACTCTGAACATCACATTAGTAGCAACACATCAAAGCAAACTTGTCAAGATGCAAACTTTTTTCCTTAGAATGTGCAGTGTACCCCACTAATATCCTTGCCTGTGTTCTGTCCCCCCAGCATCTCCCATACACAGAGGCTGAGATGGCTGATTTTCTTTTTTTCTTTTTAAACAGAGCCCTTAAACAAGTAAGAAAAAAAATATTTTCAGAAAACCTGCTTCCTACTGTAACTGTAAGATTCTGGTAATACTAAAATGGATCAGTTAACACATTAGAGACAACCATGATGTGTCCATACTGCATTAAGCAATGAAGACAGACTCTTCCTCTTGGATTAGTTTGACTGAGAGCAAGCTTATATATTGATTCTGTACTTGCCTCCCGACATCTTCATCTGCCCGTCGTCTGTGGTTACTGGCCTGTTGGCTGTCTATCTGTTGTATATTTCTGATATATCTGTTTTTGTTGCCTGTGTCTATCCTGTGTTTGTGCCTCTCTCTAGCAGAGGAATTTGCTCTGGATTTATTGAACAGTGCAGAAAACATCCAATGGTAAAAAAGGGAAGAATTTTTAATAGAAATCTTGAAGGAGATTTTACAGGGAAGAAGTTATTTAACTGGCCCAGAATAGCACACAGATCTTCAAACGATATAGGTTATCAACCTATATCCACATGTTACTTCCAACATTGATTATAGATATTTGTTTTACTTAAGGTTACTTCAACCTGCTTGGGGCAGTCAGCAAATGAATACTACTAAATACATACACATACACATACACATACACATACACATACACATACACATA
>JANHMN010000006.1:40912940-40951630 GCA_030674055.1 Rhabdomys pumilio
ACATACACATACACATACACATACACATACACATACACATACACATACACATACACATACATTATTCTCTGTTATTTCCCTGTGGGGCATATAACAGAGTATAAGTTTCTATTACACACTAGATTGTAAATTCTGATTACACAGAAAAATCCAAGGTAAGTAAAGTTGGTTACATTGTTCTCTTAAAGGCAAGTTAACCTTAAACAGGCTAAGTACACAGTAGGACAGCAGGTTAACTTCACAGTCTTACATGATCTCAAGGCATATTATCAACTTGATAGCAGTGTCTGAAAAAAATGTTCATTCTCTTTGAAGACAAGTGATACTTTCTTTAAATGTTTGACCACACTAACACTAATAGATATTTTCAGAGACTGTGGCTATAATAGTTAAAATTCAATTGTTGAGTTTGAGAATTGGGAGTCCAAACACCCTTTTCTACAATCCCTCCTGCTTCCCAAACAACCACTGCTTTAATAGTCAATTAAATAAGATTAGCAAGAGATAACCTAGTACCCAATTATAAGGATTTCCCTGAGTATACCTATTTTTTAGAATAGAAAGCACTATAATTTGGGCTATTATTCAAACTCTAATTTTGATGAATAAATGCATTAACAGCACAGGTTAGCCACCAAACATTAAAAGTGACTGAGATTCAAGCCATACAAGATGCATGCGAAATAGCTCCTGATCTTTCTGGAATAAATCTGGTCAATACATCTCTTGGTTAGATGTGATTCAGCTGCCTTAAATCCCTCCACATCTTAGAGGCCCTCCAAATTCCTTACTTGTCTGTCATGGCCACTTTTTTCCATAATTCTGTCTCAAAGTACTATATGTAAACAGGTACTTATGTATTGTAAATGCGGGTCATTAAGCATCAGTTGTCACACCTGATAACTCGACCTAGACACTGGATGATTACACTTAAGCTCCTAAAGTAACATGACTTGAAGAAACTGCTACAACAGTTACACACTAATAATTATTAATTTTTTAAAATAATGAAATGTTCATTGGCTTGTCTTTAGATTACTCCCATGTCATCATCTTATGTTAACACCATTGCTGCATTCAGATCAGAGTGGCAAATCAAATGTCACATATTCTCATCATCTCTGAAGATACTTGGAATAATCTTGTTTCTGCTCAACTTGGAGATGAGTTTTGCTTAAATAAAAACATCATATAAAGATTAATTAAAAAGAATTACTTTCAGGTATACAAAAACAAACAACAAGAATTTAAAAAAAAAAAACAAAACAGACCTCATCTTAGCCAATGTCAGTGTTAATGTTGTGACAAGCACCAGAAAATCTAACACGTGTTAGATTCATGTTAGATGAATCACATCTAACACGAGCACATGCTCACAAAGATGGGACCGCGCCATGGCAGAGATTTTGAAGAAAATTTCAAACTATTCTGCTGTGGTAATCATAAATAAATAAGTATAGTCAAACAGAGAAGAAAGTTGCAACTAAAAGCTTCTTGTTGCTTAGAGTCTGAATCCAAAACCTGAAGAAGGACTTTCAAACAACGTTAAGAAGCCAGGTAATTTCAAAGGGAGCGCTACTAACAACCATGACATCGAGACAAAGGTCCAGATAAAAGAACTTTTTAAGTTTCATAAAGTGAAAGAATAGAAAAGTTATATCTCTGAGTAAAATGTGATTTATAAATAGAAATTTAAATATATATTAATAAACTAATACATTAACTTTGCAAATTGACATTCAGGTATTTCAACAACTTTAAAAAAGTCAAGACACTTCTAAAGGTAAGGCATATTTAGTAGATGACTAAGTCCGGGTCATCAGTTCCCAAAGTTAAGGAAATTTTCAGGAAAAATTATCTCAATCAAGCATAATTCACAAAGTTAAGAACTTCAGTGCCTTCTCTAAACTTGTGCAGCAACCCAGTGTCTCCTTTCCACAGACGTGTTCAGCAATTCAGGCCACCATTCTGTAAATCTGTCTTACTTGAGCAATAAAAATTTCCCCAAAGTAGGGAGATTCTGGAAAGTTCTGCCAAATCTCACCATCCCTACCACTAGTAAAAACAAATTCACAAACTAGTGGCAAGCCTGCAGCTGTACTCAGTACCTTTATTCTGCTCACGACCTGACATGTGTCCCTAATAACCAGTCACCTACCCTTGATAAAGACTTTCTCTGAAGTCTCTCACAACAGAATCTTGCCCTCCTAGAGACCACCAAGCCACTGCTTTGGCTATGTTGGACTGACAAGCAGAATGACTTTGAAATGACTGTAGAATCAAATGACCTTGGGACATAATGACCTTGAGAGTCTAATGACTGCAATTGGAATCTAATTTCCTCGCTGTGTCATCCACCTATGTGACCTTGAACTGAGCCTTTTTGTTTTCAGTTCACTGATCAATAAAGAAGTGTGAGGAGCTCCTAGCTGGAAGCTCATTAAAGGAGGCCATGAGCCCTGACAAGCTGACAACAGAGTCTGTCACATTCTAAGACCCTAGTGGCTGCTGAAGCTCGTGTTTTGTTTTGTTGTTGTTCTAATTGTGCTTTAAAAATATCTTCTCTTGTAGTTCTTATGCACCTCCTCAAATACAAAACTACAGATTTCTCTTTAGTGCCTCAATGTGTATCTTTAAGATTATTTGGCAGATAGTAGGGACAAAAAAAATGCATTGTTTAAAAGAGACAAGTGAAGAGCATGGGAAGTCATAAATTATCTTACAGCCAGAAAAACGTTAATAATTTTGTGCCTGTTAAAAAATCTAGCCAGTTGTGGTGGTAACACTCAGAATTCTAGCATTCAGGGGACTGAACGAGGAAGGGGAAAGCTCAGGTCTAGCCTGGATTGCATAGACAAGGAGGGGGAGAGCTCAGGTCTAGCCTGGGTTGCATAGGGAGACCTACTTTCCAAAGACAAAATAAGAAAGCAGACAAAAGAAAAGAAGCAAAGCATAAAGGATCTCCTAGTGTACCCTAACAAATGTGTGCTTTAAGGAAATATACACTATTTAATTAAACAGCATTCCACCCAGAGAACGGAAGGATAGCAAGCCATGCCCCTGAGTGGCTCTTACATTTAATCAAAGACAAAAACGAAAGAACCTACAAGTCCTGCTGAATGCTCTCCATTCTAGCACAGGAGCTAACTGTAGCTTAAAAATAGCAAGTGTTAATTTGCTGCCTTACGCTATAGTTCTGATTTGGAAAGAGGGATGCTTCCTAAAATCCTGTTTGGTGGCATACTTTTATTAGCTTTTATTCCTGCATTAACAAGCACTTACTGGCCACCCACAGAAGAACTTCATGCTGCTCTGAGCACTGAGGACACAGTATGGAACACTTAGTCTGAAACGTTTGTCCAGTGACTAAAGTATATTGCGTCTTCAGCAACAGGATTCTATTATCAAGTCCCGAACAACAGCAATATTCTGTATTGTTTTGAGCATTTTCAGGTCACGCTTGACCAATAATTTGAGGGAGGTGTTCCACACCTGGCACTAAGTTTTTTATTTGGCAGCTTATGGCTTCTGGGAGGAGCATTATCTCCTGTATAGGAAAATGATAACACACACACACACACACACACACACACACACACATATTCCAGTCACAAGGCATGGAGAAACCAATAGTCTCACCTAGCTATAAACTCTGCAAGTAACAATAACGATCAGCCTGGCAAGATATGCCCTTGGGTGCAATAGTGGTATGAATATTATGAGTTGACCAATTGCCTTCAATTGGATTTAAGTCTTACTTAAGTCCACAGAGAAAATTCATGCCTAGAATTGTAAATCTGACCAAGAACTCATGGCTGGGAGACTCATGGCTCCTGGGGGGTGTGAACATATTATTATATTTTAGTAAATGGGCACAGTATCAAACTGGCCTTTGATGTGTCTCTATGACACTACATTAGTGCAGATTTTAGTCCTCAAAGAAGCTTCTTTGCATGTGGGGCGGTGGGCTGTGAGAGGCAGCTGACTACGTGGTCAAGAGCACAGGCCTCAAACCCCAGATATCCTAAAGGGACAGTAGGTGTTCAGCCTGGTTCCTTTCACTTATCCACAGCCTCTCCCAAAGAAAGGTTTGTGGCCTTAGGTCACATAGCACAGGTAGAGGGTGTGACTACAGGCTGCAGATCCTCAAGAGATCTCCATATTCATAAGTTACTTAAAGGCCAGAGGGCATAGTCAATTAAGCATTCAGTCCTAGACCCTCCTCCTACTCACAAAAGGTATTTAACCTCAGACCCACCCTAAGAACAGTGGGTACAGCTTCATCCACTTTCTGCCATGACAATCAACCTTTTAAAACAATGGACTTCCTCTTATCTTTGCCCCACCCCACCCCACCCCACCCCACGCACCCACCCCACTCCCCCACCCCCCGCAGTGGAGAGGGGGCTTTCAACCTAATCTCTAGGAGGACTTCTCTGCATTCTGGCCACTGAGCCCACCAACTCAGGCAGGCTAGCCGAGCCAGCCATGACCCAGCCAAGCGAGTCACCTCAACCAAGAGTCTCATCTACCCTACAGGGTGCCACCCAAGCTTCTCTCCCTTTCCCCTCTTGGCTTAGGGCCAATCCAGCCTGTATGCCCCCGCCCTCATCTCAGACGTTCTGCAGTCTCCCAGGGCATCTGGGAGCCCAAAGGCTGAGACCAGCCAGTCTCCAGCCAGCCTCCTCAGCTTGGAGATCCCCAATTCAAGAGCTCTGCCCCCATGGGACCTCAGACTGGGATCTCCCCATGCCTGGAGTGGAACTCAGTGGCTTCCCCTAGCCCGGAGTCCGCCCGGCACCATGTGGAGGAAACTCAGTTGAATTACCATGCTCTGCCCCCCAACCCCAACCTCCTGGGGTGGCAGACACACATGACCCACAACTCAGTCCAACAGGACCCACGCCCAACGCAGGCACCACAGCACCACAGCACCACATTTGCATAGTGGGTAGTGGTTACTTCAGAAAATCAGAACCTGTCAATTGTTTAAAATAAATGTCTGTGGAATGCTCACCCACATAAGTGTTATCTATACTATACTTCTTTCCTGGAGGCTCAGGGAACACCACAGAAGAGAACACAGAAAAAAACAGTGAAAGCCAGAGGTCAGGGAGCACTGGAACAAAATAGTGTCTTCTGCATATGACAGTATAAAGTTTCTGATGAATTCAGAGCAGCTGTGGTTGCCTCTATATAGCCCACACAAGACCACAGCAAGTAGCATTTCAACATACATAAAGGAGGGGTACATAAACCCCAAACCCAATCTGAGGTGTTACTGATAGTTAACTAGGGGACAGCTGTTAGATTTCCCCTAGAGTTGTATTCTCTCCTAGGTCAGCCATACTGCAATAGATTGCCTCAGTCCCATGCTTCATTAGGCAGCACAAGTTGGGCTCTACAGGTTATGAGAAAAAAGAAAAATTACATAAAGTTGAGAGGGGTAGTATTAGGAGTAGATGTTGGAGCAGGGAGTAGTTAAAAGGAGGAGTGGGGAGGTGAACATGATTGAAATAGGTTGCATTTGTTTATTAAATTATCAAGTAATTTAAAAATACTATATTACAAAAAGAACCCTTTCCAAGAACATGTATTAAACTGGTGAGGAATATATTAATAAGACAATAAGTGCATGTGCAGTGTTTTGTTAGTCGCCCTGGAGATATCATTGGGAAGCCAGGCAGGAGAGAAGTAGAGCAGAGTGAACATGAGATGTAGTAGGAAATGAGGCCAGGGAGGGCAGGAGGGTCAAGATGATAAGGGCAATGGAACTTGGTAAGGACCGTGGCCTTACCCCAGAAATACAGAGCCACTGGAGTGATCTGAACAGAGAGGCCTGACAAGCTGAAATCTTCATGCTGGTGGTCACATGGATGAGGTCAAAGGCAGAAGCAGGGAGCCACCCTGGGAGACCATTTCCATAAACAAGCGAGAGGTGTTAGTGGGCTGCTGCAGCAGCCTGAGGATCAGGCAAACTCTAAGCAATCTGTGGAAACAGAACTTTGATGGTTTATTGATGGCTAGATGTAGGGAAGGAAGAGAGGATCCAGGATGTCTGAGTTTCTGCCAACAAATAAAATGCACAGTGTTCCAGTGGATCCCAAGTTCCTGACAAATAGAGCTCTGGGAGCCTTGAATAACTTTCTTCAAGCTCATAAACTCCCCTCTTTCTGTACGGTAGTCATTAGAGGATAGCGTCCCTCATTGACTGTCTACCCATCTCATATCAGTGTATTTGGTACTTTGAAGGCTCATGACCCATATTAGAAGCCTTTGGGGTACTGAGTATTATCAGTATTGTTTTGGTTTGTTTGTTTTGGGGTTTTGTTGTTGTTTTGTTTTTTATTTTTGTTTCTTTGTTTTGTTTTGTTTTTATAAACAAGCAACTTGGGATCCAGCAGAAGTTGATAACACACTGAGGGAAAGCCAGACCACTAGAGTCACATGACATGTTGATCTAGAGAAACTAAAAATTGTAAGTATTACATAACTTCCTGATACTTTAACATATAGTTAGAAGAAAAAAAAGCAAATATAGTATGGGCCAAGCAAACAAATCTACATGCACACATGTCCCTTACTGGCAGCCCATCTCAGGAAAACAGCAATATTAATGTTAGCCTCTAGTTCTTAATTCTTCTCAAACTATTTTTTTCTTATAAGCAATTGTTTTTCAATGATCATCTCAGGTGATGAAGAGGCAAAACTCTTCAAAGAAAAAAAAAGAGAAAAAAATATATTAAGAATGTGAAAGCTCACTCTGGCCTATATGTTACAGGCTATCAGTACCAGAGAGAGAAAAAATACCCAACACCATCTGCTCTATAGTAGAAAAGCCTTTCATGAGCATACTGGGAAAAGGCCACTGGTAGCCAGTGCTCAGAGACCCATGATTACAGAGTGATCAAGGCAGATGACCTCACATCACACCTTAGACACCCTGACACACACACACACACACACACACACACACACACACACACACACACAAGCTGTTTGGAACCAGTCTGTCCCCAGGTTCCTCTTCTCTGCATGCCTCTCCATCTACAGCAATTATGTTTGACTTCCCACTTTACCCTCACACTAGGCAGAGTAGTAGGTCCACAGTAGACAGAGGTGGTAGCATAGTAGGTCCAGGCATATGATCTGGGGTCATGGACTGGAAAGAAGCTACTAGAGAAAACAAAGCTCATGCTAAAATAATAAAAATGTATCTGAAATCTGGACTGGGGTACACCACAAGCAATGCAACAGTTTCTTTCATGCCTGACCCTTGTAGACACAAAGTCTCCGGTAGACAAGAGAGAATTTCAGTGGCCAGTGAAGTTCAGACATAAAATGGAAGCCGTGATGGGGGGAGGAAGAAAGAAAGAGAAGGGGGAAGAGAAGGAAGGAGGGAGAAGGAGAAACAAGAATTCTCACAAAGAAATTTAGGTCAGATATAAATTAGGGTGTCCAGAAAGCTCAACTTTAGCTTGGACATGAGTAAGTGCTAGACGGCAGCTACACCAGTGTAAGACATGAAAACAGCAGGGAGGAGGAAGAAGAAGAGGAGGAAGAAAAGGAAAAGGAGGAAAAGGAAGAGGAGGAGGAATTTATTAGCCTGCTGGAGAAAACAGGTGAGTCCACAGATGGGCAGAACTTGGTCTTGCTCAGCTTCCAGCAGGCACCAGCAGGGAACCCTCCAGCCTCCCCAGTCAGTTCCAGCCCCAAATGGGCCACACAGTACCAGTACTGAGCCTTTAGCTTTAGGACTGAAGAATTCTGAGAAGGTGGAGGCTGTAGACCATTTGGAAAAAAGCCATGGATGAGATTCATGGGCAATAGGTAAAAATTCTCATTACATGGAAATGGTAGAACACTGTAAGAGAAAAGAAGGCATTGTTCACGCCACTGTTAGTGGCTTTTATTGATACTATGAAATTAACTGAGAAATAATTTAAAATGGGGAAGGAAAGTGGTAAACAGTTTTATATGCTAATAGACTCCATCCATTTTAGGTTATGGGTAAGAGAGAAACATTGTAGCAGAAAGTCTTAATCTCATAGTAACCTGGAAGTGGGGAAAGATGGACCCAGAAGCATCTGGAAGTAAGTACAGTCTTCAAAGATACATGTTAGGGGAAGCACTGCTTCCAAAGAGGCCTGCTCCTTAGCTCTCTTTCAGTTTAAGGTTGGTTCATTTGTTTTCAGACAAAGTCTTACTATGTAGCCCAGGCTGGCCACAAACTATCAACTCAACCTCTCCAGAGCCAGGATCACAAGTATACACCACAATTTCCAGACACCATGCCCTGCCTCCTAACAGCCTATTTAACCACACATTCCTCAGTGGGTTTATCCATAGTTGAAAGTAGCACCTTTGTGATCCAATCAACTCTCAACAGTGGCTAAAAGCTAGAACCAATCCTTCAACTCATGAGATGATTTACAGAACTTCATAGGCAAACCATAACAAAACCCAGACTTACATTTAGACCCCACATGAGACACTTGCTCGGAATTGTGTTCATGCTGCAGTCTTAGAATCTGGTATTTGTGTGATGCAGTCAAGCATGAACAAACAAACCTGAAACTGCTTGGTAGAGTAAAAAGCAGCATGGATTTCGTACTCCTCTCTTTATTCAGTTTTCAAACCAGAAACTCAACATTACCTTCACCCACTCCCCTTGCCTCCTCCTGACAACACTATAGTGAAAAGGCTGCTGGATTCTGGGAACCTCCCTCCAGTCAATTCACCCACTCATTCATCTCTGACTGAGTCTCATTTCCCTCTCAAATTTACTCCCCACATAAGAGGCAAAGCAGTTCCCAGAAAGTCAGATCTCACAACCTCTGGTTTCAGTGGCTTCCACAACAAAGCCTTGTGATTTTCAGCCCTCTCTCTCTCTCTCAAACATACACACACACACACACACACACACACACACACACACACACACACACAGAGTCAACATATTTCAATCATTTTTTATGTCTCTTATTCCAATTTGAACTGTAAAATATCAGTTCTGAACTGGGCCCAAGAGGTATGCTTGTCAACCATAGGGGAAGAGAGAAAAGGAATAGAAATATGTGTTCACTGAGCTCTTTAAGTATACTGGATATGAGGTGTATTCCTGAACATGATTTAGGGGGTGTCAAACTCAGTGTTGGAAGCCCTCAGGGCCAACCCCTTGTCCAGGAGACCATGATCGGGAGACTGTGTATATTTGAATACACAGCCATCAGGGATGGGCACCTTTCTCAGATACTGTGCTTTCAGACTCATGGGCATTAAATTTTGTGATGCTTCACTTCTTCGTGATATGGATCTGCTAGTAGACAGGGAATGTAAACTCGGCTCCTCACAGGTCTTCAGCTCCATGGTCCTTATGATGGAGTTTGGTGTGGATGGACATGATGAATGGGCCGTGTGAACCCTGGCAACTCTTCCCCAGGGGTTTTCCAAAAGCACCCTGCACACTGGACTGGGGCCTATCAGCACAGGATGCATCGTGTTGGTGACCATGATCTGGGAAGAATGGTCTTTTCTTGAACGTGGAAGCTAACTTTACCACAACTCTTCACCATATATTTGCTGACACAAAGGAAATAGCTAGCACTTTATTTCTGAGAAAGAGAGTTGCTCATATTTGTCTGACACCATGAGGCTACACACAGGGAATTCATCAACTTTTCTTTTTTTCCAAGTCATGTGGCACTTGGTGTCAGGGACACCTTGTCAGACTGGCGTTGGAATTTTTGTTTGTTCTGACAATACCAGCAGCACTAGGTGTCATGGAAGCTGATGAGGATAAGAGGACCATTACCCTAGAAGAAAGGAGATTACTCTCCAGTTTAGTACCATAAGCTCTGTGAGCTTTAGATGCTGGTGCTAGGCAAACAGCTCTGTCAGTCAAACGTCTACACACAAGCATGAGGACCTAAGTTTGATCTGTAGTGTTTATTTAAATTGGTAGGAGAGGGACCATGGGCTTTTAATCCTAGTGCCGGGAAGGCAGACAGTGAGTTTCACTTGCCAGCCAGTGCCTAGACTAAGCAGTGAGCCCCAGGTCACAATGAGTGATTCTGTCTCAAAATCCAAAGTGGATAGATCCCCAGAAAACCACCCAAAGATGAACTCTGGTCCATACACACATGAGAACACACACACACACACACACACACACACACACACACACACACACACACCTACCTACCTTTATTTTTGTTATCTTAGTGCTTCCTTGTGGAATTGTAAATAATCACAGCACACACCCCACAGTAATTTATACATAAGAGTCATCACATGGTCATTTAATACTTCATCAGCATGAAAATTAACTAAATAATTAACATCTACCAAATACTTCTCCCAGAAGACAGAGGGAAAGAAGCCCTTCTGACTCCTTAGCTTCAGGAGCCTGTGCACTTGGGAAGGCTCTGACTCAGCTCTAGACACTGAAGTTCAGGGTAAAACATGTGTGGTTTTGTCTAATCCATTATAAATACTTTGATTAAAACATGTGTTTTGATGTAATTCATTACCTGAGATTTTTAAAACAGAACTAGATATATTTGTCATGTTTAGGTGACTTCTCTTTTTAGCTGTTTTCCACAAAAAAAAAAGTTAATTTTTATCACACCATAAGAAGAGAGAGAAATTGCTCCTACCAAATACTGAGACTACGCATAGAAAACATTATTTCCAATGAGCCAAAACAGCCTTTAAAACTCATTTTTTCTAGACCCTGTAGAATACAGGCCTGCCAGAAGCTGAGTCATCTCACAAAGTGTAAGCATCCTTGTCCTTTAGCCTTGTCTACAGCAAACATATTCTCCTTTGGGATTTATGGAGTGAAGCCTGGAAGTCTTTTGAGATAAAACATCTTCTTCAGTACCCGGCTCCAAACACTCCCAAACCCTCAGTTCCCACAGCTATGCACACATTAATCTTCATTCTAGCTACTGATGGTACATAACAGAAAGCTGCCCTTTTTTCCTGAAAGATAGGTTGCTAAACAAACAAACCTTCAGCTTTATGTTTCAATCTTGAATAGTTTTGCACTAATCTGAGTCTTTAAGTTTGTAATATTTGACACCTGACAGGATGAGAGCATGATCCCTTCACGTAGCTTTTGTTTGATATAATCAATATTGTGCTTTCATTCTGGTAAGGCAACATCTACTTTCATTAACCAAAATTCTCCAGTTAAATTGAGTTTGTATTTTGATTTACAGTTTGATTGTCCTCAATCTAATTTCTGATTTTCTTTATGTGTGGTCCAGGTTCTCTGCTTGTCATCACAGAATGACATTTATTCAGTGAGTTATTTGAAAAGAATTCTTTTCAATACCATTGTACTATTTGGCCTTACCCCTTAGTTGGCACGTTTAACTTGATTATTTTCTATCTCCTTTGCTATTTTCTTATACTTTCCTAGCTTCTTGTGGAGACTCCTCATACTCCAGAAACACAAAAGCATTTAAAGTGATAGCTGCTCCTTGCATATAGCATATTCATATTCTATAGTGTGAGCTGCATGACATGGCCGGAGCTCATTTTCCTGTCATGTCTATATGCACTTGGATTTTTTTCTATGGAATAAAATCCTTAACAGAATTTCTTGTAACTTTTCAAAGAGTCAAGTTGTGGTAAATCTTGTGAACTGTTTCCACTTCTGTGAATTTGGAGAGAGAATACAACTTGTGTGATTTCTGCTTTTACATTTAGTGTGAGATAATCATTACAGCTTAATACAGTATTATCCATGTGAATATTCCTGAAGCACTGGGGAAAGCATAAATTCTGAGTTTAAAGGATAAAATAAATCACTTGTGGATTATAATATGTATCAAAATAAACCTGTACATCTTCCAATTAGTATATGAATGTCTACATATTGTATCTGATGGTTGATATGCCCGTATACATTAAATTATATATCATGTACTTGTGGAATATTAGCATTAGTATCAACTAAGTTTGAAACATTTTAAATGTTCACCTAACTTTTAAATGTTGGAAATATTACTTGATAGTGGCATCATTTATAGATTAGTAGATCTGACATAAATAAATTAAGAGTTTCTATTTTTAGCAACATTTATTCCAATATTCTACTAATATAAGCTTCTTCCATAAAATAGCATTATCAGTGTAATCCCAGCTACTGAGATTACATGCTGAGCCCAAAGAACCACCACTACAAGGCAAGCCTGGCCTACAGATTCAAGGCTAAGCATGGTAACTTAGTGAGATCCTGTCTCAAAGTAAAAGCAAAAGGAGATTAGACACAGGGATAGAGCACTTGTCTGGTATTCTAAGAGCCTTGATGCAAACTTCATCCTGCCAGGGAGAAACAAACACATTTTGACCTAGAGATGTCCTTTTTTCTTTTACTATCTTTTTTTGATAAAATTATTGAGCTAAAAGTTACAAGTATTTTGAAGGACAATATCTTTTCCAAGAGGTAACAAGCTGCTTATGCTCCTTTTTTCAATAGTTTAATAGAACAAAACAACAACAAAAACAACAACAAACTCCCAATTTAGATTAACTTCTAATAGAAATCAATCTGGACCTTTCATGCCATTCATTGCAAATGATTTTTATTGTTTTAAGAGGCGTATAAGCTATTTAGGAGCCATCATTGATCCACTTCTCTGCCAGAACACTGATAGTTCATTGACTTCTTACTCAGTTAAGGAGCTTGTGACATAATATGGAAATAAGTCAGCTATGGTGACAAAACGCGTACAGTGCTTATTACTCAATAGACCTCTAAAAGCTGATAGGAAGCTTCTATGTAATAAGGGTAGATCACTATTTTGTTGTCATTATCTTATTGAAGTCATTATCATAAGCGTAACAACACATTTACTTTTCATTTTTCTTACCTGATCTGATTTTGTATGTCTGTGTAGTGCTGTCAGTGAAACTCTCTACAAGTTATGTGAGGAGACAAATGCTATGCCCCCGGTCTCCCCGATATCATTTGCATATCTGATCTCTGTGGAAGGTTTTCTTGTTTATGGAGTAAAGATTTAAACAATTCATTATTGCTTCCAATTAAGTATTTTTCTTGTGATTTATTATTAATGGACATTTTCACAAACTTCCCTTTGTTATAGAAATATTTTTGCAATGAGTCTGTCATCTTTCCTGGGTTTAATATTTAAATATAAACTGACAGTGGATTCCTGAACTATCCTACCATAGTTTTAATGATGTACTTTGTATTTTATTCAGTAAAAGGAGAAAATTTATCTGATAGCATAATCATATCCAAAAAATGCACAACCTTTTATTTTTTTATCACTCTTTTTCTAGAATTTGTAAATAAGATTGACTGGAGACTACTTTAAAATATTCAATATTCGTTCAGTTTTCTCTGAAAGGAGAGTACACCTATTACTCTGCATATTCCGATATTTTTATAGTATCACTTGCTTTAAGTTATGGTTCCTTGTATGTACAGTTCCTTTTATGATGCTCAGGATTGACTAGAGTCTATAGTTCTTATTGTTATTATAGATGGCATATTTTCACCATCTGCTTAATATTAGCCATATACGCATCTGTAACTTTGTGACCTTGGAAAAGTAACTCATCCAGTGTAGTACCTGCCTCACAAGTTAAGAACACTCACTCAATCCACAATTCCCATTTAATAGCTAGACTCAACGGTGTACACCTATAATGTCAATGCTATAGTTATGGCCATACCTCACTCCAAACCAGACTTCTGGTGCCACAGTTCTTTTGTGACTTCTGCCTCCACCTGCCGTCATAAGATCAAGGTGTGGGAGGGTTTAGAGAAAGGAATGGCAATGGGAAAATGATGTAATTATATTATAATTGCAAAACTAAAAGTAATTAAAAAAAACATAGAGGCCAGAGCAGAGGGACCTAGACTATAATCCTGGTTTCTCATTTCTTTGCTGTGCAAAGTCACACAAGTTACTTGATATCTGTGCTTTCCTTTATCATTTGTGTGTAGTGTAAGGATAAGACAATTGTCCACACTGTCTGCTTGTGAGGATTGGGATTGTACCTGTAAGGGATGGTGCTGGACCTGTGTGATAAGATTTATTCATCTCAATATATGCTGCAGGCACTTGGAATGTCATTGTGAGCACTAACTGATTATTGGATTAAGATTCCACAATGAGAAGAAATATTAAGCATACCATCTTTAAGTTCTGGGGAACGACATGTGATTTGCTGTAGCAAACTTATAAAGCCATCTATAAATGAGATCAAAGGGACAGACACAGACAAGAATGTTCTAGAGATACTGCTTTTTTTTTTTTTCAAATCTCATTCTTTATCTATCATGGCAGCTGGACCCCCTAGAAGCCTTCTTTCCTACCCAGACTTTAACCTGCACTTCTCTTTGGTTCCTCCCATCAGCCTTTCTGCACTGAGTGTATCCCTGCTTTGTCCTGCACCTCAGCTTGATCTTGTTTAGAGTTCTATTGGAGGTAGTACCCATTAGCCAGCAAGGCACACTCACCCCATCAGACATCAGGGAAGACTTTGCCTCTGTCACAAAAAAACTTGTGTGTAATACGCTTCAACAGCTTCAAATGAATTCTGCTGCCCAGTTTCCAGTAGAATGGGAAATACATTGCCAAGCTAGTTTGTATGATTGCCTTTCCCCTTTTTGCAGAAAGAGGAACTAGAGAAGACAGAGGCAATGCTATTCCTATGTGCTGTGTGAGAAGAAAAGAGAAAGAACTTTGAAGGGACCTGAGTTGCTTGAATCAGTAAAATATTTCTCCAGAGGCGGCTCAGGGCAGGGTGAGGAGTAGTTTTCAAGGACAACTCACTACAGGTAGGATTCCAAAGGTTGAAAGGTCACACACTAAAGGTAGGATTCCTAGGATTTCCTGAGGAAATCAGCAAGATGAGATCATCTGCTAAGCTCAAAAGACCCAGATTTGATTGAGCAGGGATTTCTGGGAGACCCAGAGGCTCAGAGCTCATGCTCAGCAGCTCTGCACCAGGCGACGAAAATGTGTAATCACTGGCTGCTCTGTATCCTATGTGTCTTCTTTCTTTCCTTTGTAAGTGAGATCACAAGCCAATTCTGTCCACAGATTCACTGACAGCGAGGTAGTTACAAGATGGTCATGGTTGTGGGATTGGAGGCCACACTGCCCTTTCCTTTGTTTGTATCCTTGTCATAATATCTTTGAAAAGATTTTACCTCTCTGTTTGCCTATATGTATGTGTTGTAGCACATGCATGCCTAGTACCTGTGGGGAACAGAAGAGGTAGCTGGAGACTCTGGAATTCAAGTTGCAGATGGTTGTGACCCTGTAAGTGGGTGCTATGAACTGAATCTGGGTCCTCTGCAATGGTAGCAAGAGCTCTTAACCAACAAACTATCTCTCATCCCTGTCATGATTTCTGTTTCATCATCATTTGGTAGCTAAAATTTGGTTGTCTCTAGATTGGTGACTATTCTCAATCTTTTTATATTTTCCTGTTATATGCCTCTATCTATCTATCTATCTATCTATCTATCTATCTATCTATCTATCTATCTATCTATCTATTCAGCAAGGTTTTGTGTATGAGTTTTGGTGGTGGATTTTTTTGGTTTTGCTTTTGAGGCAGAGTTGTAAGTAGTCTAGGCTAGGCTTGAACCCTCTATTCGACCAAGGATGACCTTAAACTCTTTTTCTGCTTTTCCTCTTTCTGATTTCCAACTGCTGATATTTCAGGGTTATACCACCACATCGGGCTTATGCAGTGCTAGGAATCAACTATTGGGTCACAGAAAATGCTAGGTAAATACTTTATTAACTAAGCTATGTCCTCAACCCTTTGGGGAGTTTTGGTTCTAGTTTAATCGTTTTGCTTTGCTTTTTCTTTGTACAGATTCAATATAAAGTTCACCCTACTTAGCTCCAATCTGATAGCACTCAGTGCATCCCTTGTGTGATCTTCATCAACGTCCACAGAGCATTTCATCACCAAAAAGGAGCCATTATTTATCACGAAGCAAATCTTTATTTTTATCTTCCCTCCCACAAGTGACTGTTAACACTTAATCTGGTCTCTCTCTCTCTCTCTCTCTCTCTCTCTCTCTCTCTCTCTCTCTCTCTTCCTTTCTTTCTTTCTCTCTCTCTGAATTTTCCATTATGATATTTTCTAGAAGTAGAATTATACAATACATGGCCTTTTTGTCTGAGGTCTTTCACTTCCCAGTTTTATTTAGCATAGCTTTCTCAGTTTATCCATGCTATCATATCACAGAATCATTTATTTTTAAGTTAAATCATATTTCATCATATGAAAACCACATTAATTACCCGTTCCTCAATGTCTAGACTTTGGGATACTTCCACCTTTGAGTATTATAAATAATAGTCTTGTGAACACTTGGGTACAGTCATCATTTGATACACATGGAGCACACTTAAGAGCATCCCATAATATCAATATAAATTTTTTGGATGTACAGTCTTCTCTGTAAAGTGGCACAGTGTCTACATATAATCTACACACATACCCCTCCTGTGTACTTCAAGTCATGTCTTATTTAGTTATAGTAGTCCAATGTAGTGACATGCAAGTTTCTCTTTAGGGAGCAATGATATGCTTGCATATGTCTTATTTAAACAAGATACACAATTTGCTGAATGCAGGGATGTGGAACCCACAGACAGAAAGGAAAGATAATACATCACTTTCTACACACCTATTTTCAATTCCTTTAAAACTGCCCACACTAGTAATTACTTTGCTCTTTTTTCTTCAAAAGAACTGATTTTTGTAACAACCATCAATCTTCCAAAAGGCACAGAAAGTATATGCTCATGGAGACAGTTACTGAGAAAAGATCTAAATTATACAAATTGAAGCTTTTTCGAACTTTATTATCAGTTACTGAAGATCTCAGTGGTTGTTTGAAAGAGACGTGCCCCTTTACACACACACACACACACACACACACACACACACACACACACACACAGGCTCATGTATTTAATCACCTGCTCTATAATTGATGATACTGTTGGGAAGGTTATGAAACCCATAGGATGTGAAGCATTGCTGGAGAGAATGGGGCACTGGGGTGGGGAAGGAACATATTGAACTTGAGTTTTGAAATCAGCAGCATTTCCTGTTCTCTTTTCTTGATTCCTGTGTATGGCTGAAAGCATGATCAGCCAGCTTTCTGCTCCTGCCGCCTCACCTTCTGTCTCCATAGCCACGCCTTCTGCACCATGACGGGCTCTGTCCACTGTTAGCCAGAATAAACCCTCTCTCCTTAAGTTGCATTTTGTTCAGATATTTTATCACAGCAAAAGAAAAGTAGCTTATCCAATCCCCCAAAACTTATATTACACCCAATATCAAGCCATATGAAGCCATTTAACCAGCCCTTATGGTCACCTCAATTTCTTAATCATAAAATACCTTATAAATAAATTTCCACAACAGAATATGCAAATGATAAAAAACATAGCTAAATGTGTGATTGTACATTAATGACATTGTAATTTTGGAAAGTGAGGAGTGAGGTTGCCAGGAAGGAGACTATCATGGTTAGAGGAGGATAAGAAGCTGTCCAGAAGCATGGTAGAGCCCCAGAAAGGAGATAGATGTGGGTGATGGAGAGAAATATGGAGAGTTTGTTTCTGTTATTAGAGAGGAGGCCACTCTCTGCTAAGTCATCTGTTTCATGAGCACCCAATAGCATGAAAGTAATGAGAGTGTGGACAGTATTGAGATGACCACGAGGAACTTTGTACAACTTTCTAGGAATGTTCTTGGAATTACACAGACCACTGAAGGTAATAGCATAGAATTTAAGATTTCTAACACCCAGATTTTGCCAGGTAAATTTTGGTGTCACAAACGCTAAATCCACTGCAAACTCTGTGTATCAAACCTTTGCAAAGTAGTTATAAGATAGAGCTTTTTTTATTCTCTCTTCCTCCCTTGGTGTACTTAAGGGATCACTTAGGTGACAAAAGTTTGTAAGTGACTTTTTTTACAGCTTTCCTAAAGTCCTTTGTGAGAGCTGCTGAGGGAGCCTAGGAGGTCTGCTCCGTGGACAGCTGTCCAAGTGCTCCCCATAGCTCCCAGATGTTCTGACTGCCCACCATTCTATTTGCCTGGTCCTGGTGCTTTCTGAAGAAGCTGTAAGAACAATGCCTCCTGTCTGTTGTTAAGACAAAGTAACTAACTGACTGGCAAAGGCTTGGCTTTTGCCTTCTTCAGCTATGTCTCCCCACTGTGTTTCTGATACATAACTTTGTAGCACACTTATCCTGACCATTTCCCTACCATATCTCTCAAACTTGAAAGAGGAAAGGAGAATAATTTTGCATGTCCATATATATTTGTGTTCTATTGATGTGATAAAAAGCCATAAACAAGCATGTAAAGGGAAGAGTTTAGCTGGGCTTATGGTTCTGGGGCAAGGTTAGCATTTTCATAGCAGAGTGAGGTCATGGCAGCAGGCAACTGGAACAGGAGCTGAGGCATTACATTTTGATTCATAAACAGGAAGCATAGAGCACACTGGCAATGACCCAAGTGTTTTGAATTCCCAAAGCATGCCCCCACAGACATACCTCCTCATCATTCCCAAACAGTCCACCAACTGGGGACCAAGTATTCAAACATATGAGTCCATAGGGGTTCACTCAAACCACTACATTATATGTTTCCAATACTCCAATATGCTGATAACACTGCCGCTGCCATTACAGACACTGCTTTTCCAATCCTCACTTCCTATAGAAGAACCAGAAGTAAGGGCTCAGGCAAAAAGGAGTGAGTGAAAAGGGGCCTGGTCACTGCCTCTGTGTGACAAGGAACATTCCCTGCACAATACAAATGCCTTGGTAGCTCAGCCCTTTAAATCGTATGACCAGACTGCATCAGCAACTAGAGTAGCTTTTACCCTGTTCATTTCCCTTTTCAAATCAGCACTTGATTGAAATGTTTCTAAAGAAAGGGTGAAAATGAAGATAAGTGTTTTCTAAGCAAACCCAGCAATTTCAATGAGCTGTGGGGTTTCTGTTACTATATTAACTGCTTTACTTGAGCAATAGTAGCTAAGTGTGTTACTTAAAGACAAAGCAAGGACTTAAAGCTTAAAAACAAATGAGCTCTTGGACGCTTCCCCACTGGCTAGAAAAGTAAGATGCTGGTGAGAAAGCAGAGCATTGCATTGCAAGGCTGAGAGAAGGGCGGGTTGCTGAAATTAGCTTAAATCTCTGAACTGGGTTCAGAGATTTTGAGTTGGGTTGTCTCAAATAGCAACTGATCTCCGCACCAGTCAGTGCAATAAAAGGCAACGGCATATACAGAACACAGACAAGGTCTCACACAGCTGACTTAGTATGAAAAGGCCTTCATCATCCATGGAGGTATTCTTTCATTTCTGTTTTACTATACTTCTGGAAAAGGCCCTTGAGGCACCTTGACGGGTATGCGATGGGACTCCTCCGATCTTCCACTTGATCTAGAAATCCTCTTGCCTGTCTCAACCACAGTGGCCACTAGCTCAGGCGGTTTATGGACAGTTGTCAATGCTGTACTGTGACGTACTTAAGGTCATCACTAGCACTCTATGAGAACAGTGAGTGAGGGATCTGCTTCCAACTCTGGTTCCTCCTCAAACCTATCTTCTCCAAGCACACTGAGAAAAGAAAGTGCCAAACAGTAAGATGTACGTCTAAAACAAATCTCCTTTCAACTTTAGAAAAAAAATCCATTTTAAGAAAATTTGGATTATATGATATGAAGTACACACACACACACACACACACACACACACAGATACACACACTTCATAATTGTGGGTTGCATTCATATTCTTAGAAACCCATTTCTAAAAATAACAATTTAGTTTTAGTTCATATCAAAAATAGGCCAACAATCATCAATTCATTCATTCCATAATCATCTCCTAAAATTTACTATATTCAAATATAGTGAAAGGAATAATGAGCATTGTATGAGAGAAATCCAGAGACTCTCATAAGAGACGAGTGCATAGAAGGACAGGCAAAGCAGAAGGACAGTTCCATTGAAATACTAGTCTACGGAGAATAGAGTTTGTCAGAACTCTGTGATTTGAAAAACAGCCCCTCCCAAGCACTGAGAACTTGTTCTAACTTATAGATATGGTACAGGACTTTTGACTTTCCATGTATACTAAGATTTCCAGTATTCTCTGAAGCTAAGAGCTTTCTAGAACTTACAAGTAAGCACTCATTACAGGAATCTAAGCGACTTTCCAGCAAACAATAAATTCAAATACCTGAAACTCAGTGATCCTCTAGTAAGATTGCTTTTAGTCTTATTTAACACCATCACTGTGAAAAGGCTACTAGAATTGCAAGGACTCATTTGGAGTTTGAATACAGGACAGAGCTGAAAGGCTATCAGCTGCATCCAAGTTCTTCCCTGCAGTCTCAACAGCTTTTTCTCCGAAATGCTGCTACACACAGAACTTCCAGAGAAGAGGGGACAAGGTGGGTCTCTTTCTTTCTATGGATAGATCTTTCCAGGAGGGAGAATAAATGATTCTCAGAAAGTTCTGGGGCTTTTCCCCGCTACAGCTGAGGCAGAGGCTCACATACCTATGTGCAAGCTTGCTCTCAGGACCAGAAAGTCAGAGGCAGCTCATCAACACACCTGTCACTGAAGTAAAATATGTGTTGGGTGCAAGGAGTTCTCAGTTCAAACATGGTGTCTCTCTACTTGGCAAAATAGATGTGGGCAGAACATACAGCTTCCCTTTGCCATCTATTCTAAAGGAAGGCTTAAGATATATAAATATAACGTACATGTCTTACCTTGAGAAAGACACTGATATCCAAACAAATTAAAATAGCTAGCATTTAATTCTATAGCCATACCAAAAACTGTGCCGATTTTTTAAACATTAGCTCTATTCTAACCACGGGATTCAAACTGTTAGTATATTTTGTATCTTATCGGAGAGCTGCGGGGTTTAGAGAGTGTTGACCAGCCCACAACTAGGAAGTAAGGAAGTTGAGATTCACATTCCAAAGCTCCTTCTACTGACCTAAACAGCTTCCAAACAGTCACAATGTTCTCTCGTCCCACCACCACAGCTTATAGCTTATATTTTACCAAAACTGCACTTTCTGTAGAGTTGTAGTCACCCTAATAAACCCCTGACAATGTTTTTAAGCTCCTTCCATTGTTGTCAGACCCAATACAGCTGCATCATTCACAAAGAAATATGGCCTGGAGGTCAGGTCTCAACACCATCTATTGGCAGACCGTTGCTATCAAACAAACCTACCTGCATTCTAAAGGGATATATTATTATCTAAAAAATAAAATAAAATAAAATTTATATTAGCTACTCTTCTATTGCTGTGATAAAATACTAGCACTGAGGCTACTCACAGAGAGAAGGATTTATTTGGGCTCACGTTTCCAGAAGGCTAAGAGTCCATCACCATAATGTTGAAGAAGCATGGCAATAGGCAGGCAAGCTAAGAGCTCCTTCCTTAACCCATGGCAAGAAGCAAAGGGAAGACTGGGAACTGGGGGAATCCTTTGAAACCTCAAAGCCTTCCTCCTTCCACCAGCAAGGACTTCCTTCCTAAATCCATCCAAACAGTTAGTTCCACTAACTGAGGACTAAGTATTAAAACATCTGAGGCAGTGGGGGACATTCTCATTCAAACTACCACAGAGGAGCAGATCGTCTAGGCAACTTATAAGTATTTTTATCATCTGCTTCTTGTCTTCTATTCTGAAGTGAGGGTTTCTCCACTGTCCCTGAGTCATTTTTGCAGCCTTCTTAAAGAACTCCACTTTCAAAGTACTGTCTCAAGTAGTAGGTTGTAAATTCAGTTAAAAATAAGCTATTACTAAACATTTACAGATCTCACACAAGTGTTCAAACGACTTTGAAAGTATCTGCCTTTTTGCAGAAAAGAAAAAAAGAGGCAGGGAAAAGTCTTAATTATTCCATCTCTTCTTTGAAGTGAGGATTGTGCCAGGATTAGAAGAGCTATGCCCTTATTTCCCATTGAACACCACAGAAAGATCTCAACATAGGACACACCTATGTGACAGTGGCTGCAGAGTGTATCCAGATAAAGAAGACGTGAAGTTTACTTTCCCCAAGCTATTCATTATACTTATGTGGTGAAGACACAAATGCTTGAAAGTCAGGTTGGGAAACCCGATATATTAGAAGATGGTTCCAGTTGCCATGGCAGCAGCAACATGAGCCTTCTGTGGAGGCTTCAGATCAGAGCCCATTGGCTCAGCCAGGTAACTCTCAGAAGAACTCAGTGTGAGGCTCTGATACCATCATGACACTGGGTCTTGGCTAAATCCAGAAATGCAGATAATGAGTTAGGACGCCATGTACAAATGAAGGAAAAACCACCACTCATGTGGATGCCCAGTGAACAGGAGACAAAAATATAGCAGAACAAATGATCCTTACCTCCATGGACTGTTTGTACCACAGTCTTCCTGATCCTCATCCACATGGACAACACCTATGCAACGGTGCTACATAAGGGAGATACAGCATGAACTACAAAGTGTCCACTCTCCTACCACCTAATTAAAATACAATTCTATGGGGAGACATGTCCCTAAAGATATAGAGAAAAATGACATATCTGACAGATTAATGAGACCTTTGGGCAAAGAATAGTGAATGACTTGGTTCAAAATATCTAACTTATAACTAAAAGGCAAACTTCTTGAGCTCTCACAAATTTATCAGAGTGTAAATTTGATACACCACTTTGGGCAGTACCTCCAAAGGCTAAACTGTATCTACCCTAAGGATATATTCAAAACATACTGCTGTGATTGACTGTGTCCTCCTGAGGTGGTTTGAATAGGTATGGCCTGCCCATAGACTCATGTGTTGGCTCATGTACTTGGCCTACATGGAGTGGCAGTGTTATGAGGTGTGGCCTTGTTGGAGGAGGTGTGTCACTGAGGACATGCTCTGATGTCTCCTATGCTCAAGCTCCACTCAGTGTGGAATCTAGTCTCTCCTTGCTGTCTGTGGATCAACCAAGATGTATACCTCTCGGCTCCTCCAGCAACATGTCTGTCTGTACACTGCCTTGCTTCTGGACATGATGATAATGGACCTAGCCTCTGAAACTGTAAGCCAGCCCCCAATAAAATGCTTTCCTTTATAAGAGTTGCCTTGGTCATGGTGTCTCTTTACAGCAATGAAATTCTAACTAAGACACCTTCTAAAACTCTTTGGATAGAAAGTAAGGTTCACAGTGTAATGATGGTGAGATAGTGGCACCTTGAAAAGGTAACTCCTCTTAAAGGTAATATAAATAGGTCACTGGGTGTCCTTGTGTGCTTTCTATTGTTATGACAAAACAACATACTGAAAAGCAACTTGGAGAAGAGAGTTTACATTGTCTCACAGCTCACAGTCCATCATAAGGGAACTGACAGGAACTGAAGCAGAGTCTATGGAAGAATTCTGCTTATGGGATTTCTCTTCATGGCTTGTTCATCTTTCTTTTTCATGTATCCTCAAAACATTCCCAGAGGTAATACACCCATATGTCAATTATTATTCAAGAAAATGCTCCCCGGACATGCCCATGGTACAATCTGATAGAGGCAATTATAGTCAGTCCCACTTATATTCAGTTTATAGTCCCACTTCCCAGATGACCATGGCTCACGTCAACTTGATAAAAACCTAACCCACACACTGGAGTACCACGTTTGGAAAAAATTAGAGTTCTCATAGAACTCTAATTAGTTCTCAATACAGTAGGTGTATAATTGAATGAAAGAATAAAATATTTAGAAATAAATTTAATAAGTACAATATTTATACACAAAAGGCTATTATTTATTGCCACAAAAAAATAAATGAAGTAAATAAATGAAGAAACATTCTATGTTTGTAGAATGAAGATCGAAATGCTGTTACTATAATAATCTTTCTTTGTTTCTTATATTTATTCAAAGTAGTCTTTATTCAAAAATCGCATCTGATTTTTGAAGCAATTGTCAGCTTGTTCCCAACACTGTTAGCCCTGCAAAGCACCTAAAGGAGCTGATACAGTTGAAAAAGAAACTAGTGTTGGATGCTAATTATGCCGTTTCAAAGTCAAAGTTTAATGTAACATCACAAGGCAGCATGATATGGTTTTAAGAAAAGAATGGACACCATGACTTGGGCAATGTTAAACATTCATTCTCATACATATAGAGTCAGCTGCTGTTTGATAAAGGTACTTATACAATAGTTAAGGGAACTGACAATTTCCACAACAAATGCTTCTGAGTAAATTGGACATACGTGTGCCTCAAAATCCAATCAATCAAAAACACAAAATAAAACACAAAAATAGTCAGACCCCTCACACTTGGGTCCAGACTTAATCCATAGTGCATCATATACCTCGTCTAAGGCTAAGACTACAAATCAAATTGAAGAACAGCTTTGTGACCTTGGATTAGGCAAAGACATTTTAGACAAGACACTAATGGCACAAGTTACAAATAAAATTTTAAAGTGACAGTATTAACATATAAAACTTGGTCCTTCAAATGACATTAAGTAGATAAAAAGACAAGATTTGTAAGTTAAGTACCTTCTAATGAAATTGTATGGAAAATGTACAAATAATTTTGGATGTTAGAAGCCCAGATGTAGACGAGTGAGTGTGAGTTCTTCCTCTTTTGCCTCCATCCCAATCTGGCATCAGTGACAGGCACTGCCAGGCCTGGCTTTGCACAATTTTTACAATGAGACATGTCAGTTATTAGTCAGATAAGTAGTACTGTAGCATTTCATCTATTTAAAGGAACTAGGCAAAATTCACAGAGCCAAAGTAACGTAGATACAAACCATCTCAACAGACTTTATCTGTGTAAAAATATTTTAATAGTAGTCGAAGTTTCCCAGAAATAAAAACAACCTGAGCCTAGATGATCTCACCAATGAATTCTCCCAACATTTGTAAAATAAAATTGACAATAATCTTTTGAACTTTTATAAAAACACAAAAGAGGAGAGAACACATCCCTATTCTCTCAAGCCTTCACTACCTAGATCAAAGGCACCATGGGAAACTGTGAGGCAATATCTGCTGTGAATAGTGGACACAAACCTTCAAGAAAACCATAAAAATGTTTTCTGGAAAATGGAGCATCTTTCTTAGTAGATCCAAATCTTCTTCTGAGTTTTGATCACTTCCTGTCTTCACTTTAAGCAACTTAATTATTTTCCATACCATAACAAAACAGACATGATAGGAGTAATTGCAACTATTCCTCAAACCAACTCATCTACTGCTACCTAAAAAAAAAAAATAATAAAATAAAAGCAATGAATGGTTTGTTAGCCAGTATTTCATCTTCCTATATCTGCTGAAATTGCTACATCAACTAGCACTGCTATAAATACTGTTCTGTGCAGAATCAGATTACACAGACTACATAATGCTATGCAAGCATCATGCATGTACTTCATTCCCAATAAGGAAGCCATTTGGTCTTTGACATACTTCCAGAAGTAACTAGAAGCCAATTTGGCTTCCAGAAAACTGACTGGTGTCTTTGGTAGGCTTTCTGAAGAATAGGGATCTTTTAAAGCATCCTCTGGGGCACTGTTTACCCTACTTTTCTCTCTTACATTGTAGGCAAGCTTGTTTAGCATTCATATTAGAACTCTACAAGCTCATAAATAAAAAGCTGAAACCAAACGCACAACCCAAAAGCACTATGCTATGCAGAAAACCACCAAAGGAACTCACTTAAATATGTATGTTCAAGTCTTATTTAAGAGATTCTAATTTGGGAAACTGGAATCTGGGTCTGGGAATTTAAGCAATCCTAGCCACCTTACATGGAAGTAGTTGGTTTTCAAGTTCTTCTTCTATGTTTAAGGAGTAATTATGAACCAATGGGGATTTCCAAGTGGGCTCTGAAACATAGGCCATATGTTTCACCTCACAGTTTTAGAACACTATTCCAATGGACACAAGCATTTTTGTGAAGGATGAAAAGCACATCTAGAATCTTTTTCCTCATTGAACAGAGAGACTAGGAAAGTAGATCTTGTACTATTGAATCTGTAGGTTAGGAAATCAGCACATTCCATAACAATTACTCAAATACTGAGGAACTTTAGATCAAAGGCATCATCTTGTTCTTCAACATTCTAGGCCATACCATCAAGAATTAGGAGAGCCTCCAAGGCTTGGTCCATCTGTGCTAGTTAAGAGTTTGCAACCATGATACGATATAGTTGAGAAGACTACCTTCAACTAGATTCTCCTCCTGAGCTATAAATCATTTCATACTGACTAGTCATAGATCCAGGACCACTGTCTACAAAACAAGCAAGGCTATGTCCACCAGAAACATATTGTCACCAGCCTTCTCTATGTTCATTCCCCCCTCTCCTTTTCCTCTTCGGCATGAATGTGCCAAAAACAATTGCATATGCACACACACATAAACAGCTAATTAACTGTGAGGACTTCAATGTGATCAGACCTTGTAAAGACAAAATGGTCTTTCTATATGTGTAACATTTGAGAATTTTATGACTCTCTTTTATTTTGAACGTCTGGTAGTTTAATGAAAGATAGCTGAGTTGGAGTTTACTGCTTGGTACAATGGAGTTTTGTACAAATACTAATTCAGAGGGTGAGTCATCTCTGACCCAGTGTCTTGAATGTGTGACAAAGAGGCAAGTATGCCCCTGAAGAGCCCTTCAGTATATGAGCTGAAATCTGATTGCACTAAAGATCAACTGTTAGTAAGGTTGGAACGTGTTATTTGGGTCTCTTTTGCATAGTTAAGTATCTAAATGGTGGAAGATGTCATTACAAAGCCAATATTTACAGTTGACTCTACACTCTATATTACAGTTCTTATTTATATGGTCAATAAATACCAGCAAAGAGCAAGAGGCATGGAATATTTCCTGAGTCTTATGTTTCTCTCATTCCCACCCACACTTTGCATGCCTAAAGCCTCCAGTGCATCCTAAAGATCTTAGCTTCATATCAACCTTCTTCATAGAAGGGTTTCCAAACCTCTGGTTCTAGGTTAGTTCCCTGCATACCAAACTGTATTTTCTCTTGTGGAAAAATTCTTTTCATGAATAATTATGCAGTTTCTTGTATGTGTAGAGGTGTAGGTTTCTTTAACTCCAACTTTTCTGTGTGTATAAGGAGGACAATGTTGTTGACAGCTTTCTTTCAAGCATAGCATAACTTTTAGAAAGTTCATATCCAGATCAAACCACATAACTAAACGAATGTCACACAATAAAAGAAAATTATGTTTAAATAATGCAGTATTATTATGTCTAAAATTCATATCAATACCATAACTTAAAAATTCTCTATTGTTTAAAATACAAAATTATCTGAAATCTTAAAAAATCAATGGCCTGATTAAACTTGCTTTATCCCATAAACTTTTAATTTAATAATTATTAAATAATAATTATAAATAACATTTATATTAGTAAATATGAACTAAATTTATTATTGTTAACTTTATTATTACTATTACTATTATTATTAAAGATATATCTGTTTCTAGCAAGTGTCTTTCACACATTGGATTCTCAACAAATCTTCAACTATAGTAAAAACTTTGGCCATGTTTACTAGGCAATAGATAAGTATTGATTGTATCAACTTAGCATCCTGTACTGGACAGGGGTTAGAAGCCACGACAGGGTGCATTTACTCAGGTGCCATGAGCATTTCATTAAATTAAAGACACTTGAAGATAGGAAAACCATATGCATTTACTAATATGTGCCATTATCTTCTATTCAAGTTTCTCACTCATAAAATAGGCTTTCAACTAAATAACTGCATCAAAATAAGGTGAAAATGACTGAAATGATGGGTTTCTGATTTTTGTACATCTGTCCTACATAATGTCAAGGTAACCAAGGCTACTTATAGCGGAAAGATTATTTCAAAGCTCAGAGCTTATCTGTAGCTTCATAGAGCTTTCCAAACCAGAGCTGTTTCTGTGTTCAGGAAGTAAAACTCCAGCTAAGGAGAATACTTAAATTTAGATTGTGAATCAATAAGAATGCAGGCTTAGCACTTTCATGTTGAAAGGCAGCCTGGTAATGTATTCTCAGAAATTGCAATTATTAGCACTTTAATTCTGCATGATACCATACATATGTATTTCATATGTATTATAATCTTTTATAAGTAGATTATTGAACTCTCTGAGGACAGCATTTTTATTCTGCAATGTTCACCATTATTAAGAATGTTGAGAAAATGGTACTTATGACATAAGAAGTTTTATACCTTCATTGTTCTGTACAGAAACCTTTCACACAGTACTTTGTTAGGAGTTCTACTCAGATGGTCTCTATTAGAAAACTCTAGAAATTTTTAATGATATTTGAATAATTATATAAAAATTCTTTAAGAAGTATTAAAAATACATAATTTAAAAAATATTATGTTCTCACATCTAGTCTCTCCTTTTCAAGGTACTTCAAAATATTCTTTTATGTAAAACTTAATGACATGTCTGTGTGTGTATATGTGTTTGTGTGTGTGTGTGCATATATACACAAATGGTATATATATACAACTGGTATATATACACAAGTGGCATATACACAAATATATTTGATTATACATATAATCAAATTATATATAATTTGCATATATATTGCATATAAATACTCATAGGTCTCCCAAATAAGGCATGTTACAAAACATAATGGTCACACCCACTACTGTTTAAACAGGAATTCCTGTAGTTTTAATTCTCAAGTCTACTCATGCTAGAAAAATAGAGAAATGAAACAAAATGGAATAAACCCTCACTCTAACAAGAATGTCATATTAACTTTTCATTTTTACAATTTTGAATTCAACCAGAGGGGGTGGGGTTGTCTCAGTAGAGAATGGCCTGCCTGGTCTGGTTTGTGGTTCTGTAAAAGAATGCCTGAAAGTATATAATTTATAATGAATAAAGATTTCTTTCTTACAGTTCCAGAGGTTGGAAAGTCTAAGGAAGAGGAGCTAGCCTTTATTCCCCATTATCCGGGTGGCAGAAGGCTAATGAGAGAGAGACAGAGACAGAGACAGAGACAGAGACAGAGACAGAGACAGAGACAGAGACAGAGACAGAGACAGAGACAGAGGAGACAGAGACAGAGACAGAACAGGCAGCTGCAAACCCTAGTTAATTAGCATTCATTTATCCCTGAGGCTGTGTTTCTCATGACCTAAGCTCCTCCCATTTGACCCCTCCTCAAAATTTGGCTGTATGAGAATTAAGTTTTCAATGTATGCTTTTTGATGAACAGGAGATCTTCCTCAGAAGGAGGTAAAAGTTTGAAGTTGGCAACACCAGGACCTTCGGGAAATTAGAAAGGGAAATCATGATGTATTCCAAAAATTGAATATTCTTAGCATTACCGGACATAATCACAACCAGATAAGTTATTCTTCTGCAGAAAAGACTCCTAGACTCACAGAAAGAATATTCTAGGCAAACAAATACACACATACATATATGCACACACACTGGTAAAAGCTTTGCTCACACCTAATAATAAACCCAAATGTCACCATCAACAAAGGAAGAATCCTCAGAAACCCATATGCCACATCATTAAACATGTGCTAGGAGACAACATTTTTTTTCATTTAATTCAATTGAACCATATGAGTCTATCAATATCTGACTGACTTATTAAAATGGAAATCCTACACGGTTCGACCTACTAATTATAAAGTTTCTTTCATGGACAGGACACATAAGAATGATATCTTCACAGAAGAGCAAAGCAGACAAAGAGCAAAATCTTTACAATTTCACAAAAATCAGAGGAAGAGTGATATTTAAGGCTCCCTTAAGGGGATGCGTTTACTGTTGGGTGTGGTGGCATAATCAAGTGAGAAAATAATAACAAAATATGACAACTGACGAACGTCCTTACATACAAGAGCTTCTGTAAAACAAGAAAAATGCAAGTCACACAAAGACAAGCAACAGGCTTTAAGAGACAAGTCCCAAAAGGACATAAGCAAAATTACCAATAAGTAATTGGCAAGTGGGGAAAAGGCTCTCTTAACAGAATCAACACCACGGGAATTAAAAAGCTTGAACACAAAAAGACAAAGAACTAGAAAAACAAGAGCACAGATCAGGGTCTAGAATGACACAAGCCATTCAGCAACTTGATCTGGAGGCATGTGTGGATATCCATATACTCACGCTCACCAGCTGAACTTATAACAGTCTTTGCTATAACAGTTTTTGTTAGAGCATGTAGTGAAGAGGTGAGTGCCGATGGCCTGAGTGCTTGTCTATCACTTTCAAATATGCATGGACAGCGAAGTCAATAAATAGCTGGAGAGATGTAATGTTAAGCAATCTTGTGGTTAGTGAGAGTTGCTGCTGCAAATCAAAGCTAGAAGTTGCGGAGGACAGGAAAGGACACTGCTATGTATTTCCTACTAATATTTGATTGTTTTTAAAGTAATAAGAACATTAATTTGATGAAAATTTTTAAATATTAAATGGTTAATGATGAAACATGTGGTTTCTTCCATAACCCTGAGGAGGGAGCCTTCTAGAGATCCCTCGGTGGCAGCTTCCATTCTGCTAGCCCAGCCCCTACTTTCTTCTGCACTCTGAACACTTTGTCTTCTTCCACTGTGAGTGCACACAGTTCAAGGCCATTATTCTACCAATGGCTTATGACTCGGGTCCAATCAACTATGCTCTCAGTCTCTAGTCATGGGGAATTTTCTCTTTTAGAGTTAGATACAAGATCCACTGGGACCAGGGAGTGTTACCAAAAAAAAAAAAAAAAATCATGGAAACAATGAAGGAAAGAAATGTGCTTTCCTGAAGCCACTAAGAGAAGGAAGTAGAAAGACACTGGAGCCTTGACTCCATGGAGGCCTCCAGTTTGTCTGAGGTACTGTGGGAGAGCAATGGGCAAACCCTAGACTGCTCAGGTGCAAAGTAGATTTGCTGTGAGTTAATTGTGTCATCAATCTCTTCCTAATCATAGTGAAGGTACGTGGATTAATTAAATTATTTAATATGTATAATACACATATATGTGCATATAATTATGTATGTGTACTAATGCATAGGCATATAGCTTATTGCACACAAATTAATATAGGAAAAATCATTCAAATGTCCATGCAAGTTCCAAATATAAGTTATTATATAGGTTTATTATAAGTGGTTAAATTTCTTTTTTCTTTAAGTCAGTTTGAGTTTTCCGAGAGTTGACAGGATCCTGACTTGCCCACCTCAAAGAAAAGCCATGCAACACACTTGATAGATTTATGCATCCTCACATAAACATAAACACTCATTATCATAAAAAAAACTTTTTAAAAGTAAATGAAAAGACAGAAAAAATGTGTTAAGCCTTAAAATTAGTAGCATCATTGCCCTTACATATAACACGATGGACACCGTGAAAAGGGAGTAATAACATGAAATTTCACAAAGTGAAAATGAAGAATAATGTAACAGTTCCATTCCCCAAGTGTAAGCAAAGGGCATTAATAATAAACTTTCTTTCCCAGTGATACATCTAAATGTTATTACTCAGTGTTGGCTAGTGTCCCATGAACTGATGGAAGAAAAAAAAGTCAGGAAGCAATTCAGCCGTAAAAATGTGCATATTTTTAGAAATTGACCTAAGGTCATAATTAAGATTGTACACAAATATTCTTCCTAGTCTTACTAGCTTGCATTTATATGAAGAAACAACTGAGAAATGAGTTAGACAAAAGTGGAATTCATTAAAATCTGTATGCCCCAATATTATATTCAGTCATTTATGTGCTGATGTAAAATAAGTACATCATGGAAGACAGTTCATAATTATGAAATGAGATAAATGGCTTCCCCAACTGCACACTTAAGCCTGTTCAGTTGTATAGACATGTGCATATGTATGTGGAATGCCTAGTAGACCAAACGCCAGGAAATAGTAAACATTCTGCACTTTATCTTAGCCAAAAGACTGAGAAATGGCGAGACTAAAAATTCTAAAAAGCAGGACTATGAGATAGATTCCTAATCTGTTGGGTTTAGTTCCTGCTTACATGTAAATTTAATTCTTCTTCCAATAAACTTTAACTTTTAATAAGAAAAAAAAACATGCATTTTAAATTTGTAGAAAGCTGTAAGTCACCTCTAAGAGTCATCACAGTGAGACATTTGCAACCAAACTGCTCAAGCAGACTGAGAAGAAAGTCAACGTTCTTTAACAAAATTTGCTTTATCTGAGCAAGGAGCAAAGGGTCTGGCATTCAATTAGTGAAATGGGGTGTCTGCATTGGGAAGAAGAGACCAAAGAAGCAGACGAGGGGACCAATTGGGAAACCCAACAAGCACCGCTGCCAGATGGGCTTTGCTGGGTAGCTGCACCCCCTCCTGTCAACCATATTCCAGTGCTTCAAAGAGGGCACAGAATCCCTGCTCTCAGAACCTTCCTTGGTGTCTTAAGTCCCTTTTGCAGTACAGCAAGTGCAATACATAAGCAATGGTTTCAGGAAAGAAAATAAGAGACTCAAAACCCTGTGAAAGGAACCATGAACTCCCAGTTACAGAAGAGTGGACACCATCCACAACTGCCAGCATAATATACATTTGGATCAACAGTTCATAGAGGCCAGGACGCCGTGCCAGAAACATTACAGTTCCCTTCACTTGTTTGGACCATATTAACAGCTGGTGACCTAGATTAATATGTGAAAAAGCAGACCATATCACAAAATTACTTCACAGATGGAAAGCCTAGTAGGAGAAAAGCCACAGACGAAAGATTTAGGTGATTATTTGAAGTGGAGGTGGGGATTACAAGTAGGTGAAATAAAATATGGGAAATGACGACAAAGTCTTGTCAAAATCTCGTGTTTGGCAAACATCTGATATCTGGCTATTACTGGAAAGCATCCGGGGGGGACAGAAGGGGACGAGTAGCTTGGCTAATTTAGCTTCCGAGGGAGTGGCAGGAGGAGGATCCTGGAGTTGAGGATGAGCTTGAGTAGATATTAAAAGCAATACAATCCTCTTACCGTGCTGGGAAGGTGCATGCGTGCAGGGAGGGAGGACTACATGTAGCCACTGAGCCTGACAGAGCTCGTGCTCCTGGGCTCAGCCTTTGGGGCAGCTCGGAGTGGGGGCAGCTAGAACTTCTAAAAGAGGGTAAGTGCTGTCGGAGTGAAGGACAAGGACAGTCTGATTTCCAGAAAGCACCAGACATCCTCATCCCGGAGACAGAAATTAATGTCATATGAAGCAAATGCAGCTCAATTTACCACTGGCCCAGGTTCACTTTCAAATACAATGTCCAAGCTCCAACACAAACGTCCTTTGCTCAGGACAAACAAAAACCTCACAGGGGTCAGATATAGTAATCAGGGAAGCTAGGAAGCCCAGTGCCTGTAAAATGCACACACACACACACACACACACACACACACACACACACACACACACACACACAGAGAGAGAGAGAGAGAGAGAGAGAGAGAGAGAGAGAGAGAGAGAGAGAGAGAGAAGAGCTGGGCTAGCTATGGATGGAAAAGACATAAATTACAATAGCTAATTTATTCCTAGGCTTGCCAAACACTGAGACCTCAGCGCCTCTGATAGGAGTAGGTTTTGTTTTGCTGCTTCTTAAGTAGAGAAGCAAGCATTTTGTGCAGAGATGTGCAGAAAACTCTGAGGTCAAGGTTGTTTATTTTTGACCTTCCAGAGGGCATTGGCTTCAAAAACCAACACGGATACTTAGGGAGAAATGTGCGTTCTCTGGAACTCCAGTTCACCTCTCTTCTAAGGTGTTGGTTGTTTATTCATCCCATTGGTCCATGCACATCTGGGTCTATGCACATCTTTGCTTAAGTCGTTGGTTTCTACCGACCTCACTCAAATAGCCACAACACCCCCACCCATGAAGAGATGCGACAATCTCCCTTCCGGATCTGCGGTCGTGGACGCCTGAGCTGCTTGCGGGAGAGCTTGAGCTCAGGAGGTGCGGGCGTGGAGAGATGGAGGCGCCCAGGGACGCGGTCCGCTAGGGGTGCAGACAGAGAGCAGCTGCACCTGCCACCCCTGGTCCCGGGAGGCGTGCCCAAGAGAGTGGCCACCCTGGGCGGGCTCTGGGAGTCTGTAGCACTCAGTGCCTTGCGGGGCAGAGGTCTGCGGGTTCCCGGTGTAGCTACTGCGGGACCGTGCCCACGCTGCCTGAATGGATCCTGCGGGGCTGCAATCCCTGGGAGCAGAGAGAGGGGACTCCTCCACCCCGCGCTTGCTCGGACTCCGCAGCGCGCCGCACCTGAACCCGCGGCCCTGCAGCGCAAGGCCAGCACTGCCATCGTCCCCGCACCGCCTCAAGACACCTGCCCAACAGCCCTCAGCCCTCTGCTGACCTTTTCCTGCGCGCGGTTGAGACGCTTTTGCACGTTTTTGGCGAAGATGCCCGTCTTGATGTCGGCCATGGCTGCTGCGGTCCGCAGAGCTGGAAGAGCAGAGCGCGCAGCAAGCCGGCAGCGACGCGGAGGAGCCCAGGAAGAGGAGGAGGAGGAGGAGCGGGAGGAGGAGCAGCTGAAGCGTGAAGAGCCGAGGAGGCAACGGGTGAGGGAGGGGCGCGGCGACAGGACCGGCTTAAAGAGATAGAGCGGAGGTGCGGCCACTAGGGGTGACACCAATAGTAAGGTGAATGGAGGGAGAGAGGGAAGAAGCCAAATGCCAAGCATCCACCGTGATGAAGGAGGAAGGAGGTCAGGAAGTGATAAACATGTAAGACTTCCCTCAGTCCCAGGTCCTGGAGGCAGCTGAGGGTGGGAGGAAGACACAGCTAACAGGAAGTTTGCAACGAGGAAAGGCTCTGATTCTGTCCCCCAATTAATGAACATGAGGAGAAGGAGAAGAGTCTGCAAGGCTCTAAAACACCATATGAATTCCAACTCAAAATACCTTGAGTGGAGAAGTAATGAGTCCATCCACCATCCAGAGGCTCAAACCTGTGTGTGTGTTGTGGGGGTGGGGGGATAGGGGAAGAGGGATGTGGCTGGAAAGTCCCTGCAGGGCAGCTTGCAAGAGAGGAGTAGAGAGACCACTCTGACACTTATTTTGACTATGAGGCTTGGGAGAGGGAAAGCCCATGTTGAGAAGGGTCAGCTTCTACACACAAGTGCTGCAGTTGGTCAGCTCTCAGGTTCCTGTGCTACAAACCCTGGCACAACAGTTTTCCCCATAATTAATAAGTGAGGCCAGCAGTCAGGACTTTCATATCTCCAGGTCGACTGAGGCCTCCTCATAAACCTTCTGTCAGTTGTGTTGGTAGTTTTTTGAGACAACCTCTCTTTCTAATCTTTGCTGACTAAGCCAACTGTCCCAAGCAAGAAAGGTGGAGAGGAGACCTGTAGTTAGTTAGTATAACAAAGTTATATTCTTATTGTGTTGAGAGTCAACACACAAAGTTCACATTCTAAATTCCTAACTATGGTCCCAAGCCTATCTCCCCATGGTTGCTCATCTGTCCCACAAATCTCAGCTAAAGGACAGATCCAATCTCTAACAGTAGTCTCTGGTACAACCCAGGGCTGACTCTCCAGCCACAGGACAGATCAAGGTCTCTCTTGATATGCAAAGCAGAGCCTTGCTCTTGGTTTCTGCTTATATTCCACCCAGTGGGCATCATCGAGGCCTGTGCCAGGTTATCTTGAGTGAGTGGTGTCACTGGGTTCTGGTTATCAGGTACAGCCTTGGGTATAGTGGAGTTTGTGACAAAGCTATTTTTTATATGTCTAAAGGACTTTATTTTTTCCTACACTCATTACAACAGCTGTCCTGGAACTTGCTATGTAGACCAGGCTGGCCTCAAATTCATACAGATCTGCCTTGCTCTGCAGATATGTGGGTTTAAAGATGGCCTTCTTTGACAGTCTTAACAGAAAGATGTGGTCCTCTGTGTACCTGGCAAAGGCTAGGCAGAGAAGGAACACCAGAAGCTTCTGACAGTGGGCAAAGTCTTTATTTTCAGGTTCATTTAGGGTTCCATGAGTAGAGAAAGAGAGGTGGCATCCAACAATCAAAAGTCAGAGGCTGAGCAGGCACCAAAACAGGTGACTGTCCTGTTCCTCCTCTAAAGCAACTTAGGTGTCCTCTCCCCACAAACCAGTCCCTAGTGTTATTCTTCTGTGAGCCATAGTCCCAGTGTCTTGGTTTTGAAATGATGCTACCACCACTTGAATGCATAAGAAAATGTGACGTAAAATCAGTGTGCCAGCTGAAGGACTCAGCCGTGAAAAACTAGACAGGCTTTATACTCTGTGGAGCCCTCTATAGTCAAATAGGAAACTCAACCATCCTGATATTAAAGTAAATGAAAACAAACAGGCAGTGGCTGTGGAGAGGGCACATGGAAAGGGAAAGGTTTTGACTGAATTGGAGAGGAAAACACGAATGTCACAATTATTCAACCATCTTCCTGGCTGAATATAGACAAACACACACACACACACACACACACACAGAGAGAGAGAGAGAGAGAGAGAGAGAGAGAGAGAGAGAGAGAGAGAGAGAGGGAGAGGGAGAGGGAGAGAGAGACAGAGAGGAGAGGCACATTACCAAGCCCTGCAGAAGGGCTGTCCAGTGGATCCCAGTCCAGAATCTAGAATGGTAAACAAACTCCACTGTTTCATAAACAGTAAGCACCTTGAATAGCTAATCTGTTCCCATGAGTTTTCCTTAAGATTATCTGTCCAATTTGCCTGGTAATTAATTGAATCCTGGGGCACAGGACTCCTGATGCTAAAATCAGGAGTCATTGTGCAAAACAAGAAGGATTGGCCCCACTCCTGTTTGGTGCGTTCCACAAAAACAGAAGTTTGCCTTATGGAGAAATGAGGAGAAAACTCATTTTTGCCTTTGGTCAACATTCAGTGACAAAGACAACTGAGAAAGCTGGAAATTTTAGTAAGTTCTCTCTAGTGAAAGAAGAGGGATTCAGAGCCTTAGTTCTGCCCTGAGCTATTGACTGTGAGAATACAACCTTAACAATGGCAGAAAAGACCAGAATGCACTGGAGTTTAAGTTCATGGTCACTCTTACAGTATCAGCGTCTGCACCCTCTCTGCTCTGGCAACTCCCTCTGTAGATAACAATGTTCTCCCCTTATAAACAGGGAAGAGTCATTTCAACTGTGAGCTGTAATTTCCTAAAAATTAAATTAATTTCCTAAAAATATAAAACCTATATTTTCCCAAAGCTATCAGTCCTCGACAGAATCACCCTTTATCTTTCTTGCAATTATCTTCCAACCAAATTCTTGGCTCTCAGCATATATCACTGAAATAAAATGTCAAGTTAGTAACATTTCTTATCATTTGGGTACTCAGTTGTAACTCTGTACGAAGAGTCTTGTAATTTCCTGGTAATTTCATCTGAAAGGCGTGCTGCGTATTTTATGTTAAACAGTTGTTAGGTACAAACTTAGCACAGTTTACCCATTTAGAGGTAGATAGGTACCTATTTCCAAGTTACCATGGGGTTCATTCTAAGCACTCTGGAATGCTGACCAAGCACTTTAGCTGGTACTTAGGTTTTGTAAATTGTTCTTGTAATCCCACTAGACTGGATCATGAGCTCTATGTTGCCAGGCATGTGGCAGAGATCAAAGATGCTCATTTAAGAGTGAGACCAAGATTCCTAGATTATCTTCCAGTTTCACATTAAAACTTTACCTCTGACCCTGCCTCCTCTGTCACTCCCTGTAGGTTTGATGCTTCTGCCTGTGGTAGAACAGTTCTAGATGCCGTTGGGGGCTTCCCTTGCTACAGGAGGTTTCTGTCAGTGAGACCAGAGCTTTAACAGATTTCTTGCTCTTCAGTGGTCCCTCTCCCGGAGGATACCACAACTGTAGTGTGATTAGACCACTGTTGGTCAGAGCCTTGACCAGGCCAATTTGCAATGACCGTGCTTCCCTTCAAGTTGAGAAGACAGATAGCTTTGATGCCTTTTCTGATTTCCCTCTGGGACTTTCTCCTGCCTCTCTTACCTTTTTCTTCTGCAGTTGCATTTATATTTAAGCATCACATCTGGTCCACTGGGGCTTTGTGGTGTCTCTGTAAGATGATTGAGTCCTCAGAAGCAGGATGTAAAATAAGGGATGTGAGCATGCCATTGGCTTCCCCTGGGTTCTGAGAATCCTGACAGGCTTTGTCTGTGCAGTGATGCAGTGTAATACTTACACAGAAACGTAGAGTGAAGTGGGTGGACCAGCTCTTTTTTGGAGTGAAGCGATTCATGTCACAGATTTTTGGAATGAGAGTTTATAGGGAAAGTATAATAGTTAGACCCACTATGGGAAATCTGATAATCAAGCCTGGGAGTTTCTTCATCCTGGTTATAGCCCTCACACAATGAGCCTGATTCCACAAGGATGACACCATTTTTGGTTGGGTTTCTGGCAATGCTGCTGCTGCTACTTTTCTTAAGTACCTTTTTTTTTTCCCATTCGCTTTACTCTCACCCCCTCCTTTTTTCTCCTCTACACTTCTGACACCAGATCTATCTGGATGAAGAGCTGATATGGTCTCTCTTTCAGCTGTGTGCTGTTAATAGATATTGTACAGGGTTCCATGCGTTGTTGAGGTAGGTCCTATATTTTAATACTGTCC
>JANHMN010000006.1:40951640-41029922 GCA_030674055.1 Rhabdomys pumilio
TTGTTAAGGTAGGTCCTATATTTTAATACTGTCCCAAACATTTCATTTTATACCTTTGCTTTCATTTTATTGCTTGTAATTTTAGATACTAGATTGAAGTTTAGCCATTACTGACTTTCTTTTTTTAAATGGGATATATTTTCTTACAACACTGATTTTTAAGAATGAGACAAGTTTCAGCCCCCATGGCTGTTATCTGTTTTACAGGTACCATTTCTCTAGCTCAAACAACTGAGGAAAACTGTAGATTATATGGAGATATTGCCTGCACAGCTGCAGCATGGAGGCTATTTCCTACCTCATAATTCTAATTGGGCTCTGACAGGCAAAGGTCTTTGTAGGTACATATTGGAAAGATAATATATGATGCATTAAAATGTTAGTTGGTGTAAAAAGTTAAAAGACTTTAGTACAACAAGTAAAACCCATTTTCTGTAAAATAAAACAACACAGTCTCTAAATCTGGCACACCAGAGGTGTGTCAATGTTTACAGAGTGGATGAATCTGTTTTACCAAATAGTGTAATGCAGGCAAAAGAAATCTTCAAACTGTGTGCAAAGGGGCAGCATGGTAGATTTTCCATTATGCTACTGGTACAAAGAAAAGTATGTAGGTAAGGTTCCACGTTATCAAGCAGGTTGTGAGGTACGGTGGTGTCTTCTTTCATAATGTTAAGACTTAAATATTCTAATGATATGAACATCTTGTTGTAGAGGGTGTTGGATGCCCAGAACCAGCCACTAGGCCACCCTTTACCCCACAGATGTCCCCAGTGCCTTTGTCAGAACCACACAACTCCCTACAGCAGGTGCGAGGAACAGCACAAGTAGGTCTCGGCGGCTTCATGTAATATTCAGGTGCTGAGACTGCTTTTATGCATACCGTCTTCATTCTGACACCACTGGGCATAACCACAGTTTTCTAACTTCTTACGTTTCTTTCTCATATAGGTTAACCACTTGCTTTCTCAACCAGTCAAGGAAAAAATGCCACTTACCCAGCCAATTATAGTTTACTGTTTATGAAAATTTAACCACAATTCTTTACAATTTCTGAAGTAAACCTACATATATAATTACTTTATATCAATTTATCTTGTAATTTGAGAATATAAAATAGTTTTCAATTTTTATACGAAGTTTTCAAAAAGAGATCATCACTTCAACTCCAGATCTTCATGCATAGAATGCAGAATTCCGTACCCATTCTTTATTTCTAGTTCATGTTTCTCCCTTCCAAATTGTGTGATGATTCAAAATGTGGATTGTGATAGGTTTTGATAATGGCCAAAATCAGTTCAGAATTACAGTTATCACAACTCATCTTACATATGTTTAATAGCATGGACATTTGTCAGCTCCTGACTTACAAAGTTTCATTAGTTTTACCAACACTCTTCGGGAAGGAAATACCTAGATGTGCTTTACCTAAGTCTAGCTTTTTGTCAATATTAAATAGGTGTCATAATTAGGTATTTATTGTGACTTAATTAGTTACTTCTTTCTAATTATGGACTTTTTGATGTTCTTTTATAGGTAGTAGATGATATTCTATCTCCTCTCTCAGGCAAGCATAACAAGAATTTTGATCGCATTCAAGTTATAGCTATCTCTTGTACTTGCTTTCTTGTTTGAAGGATGAAGTGAAGTCTAATTTTGTCACAAATATTAAATAAAAGTGGAAGTAAATTTAGGATGTCCTGAAAAACAATATCCTGCAAATTCCAGTTATAAGTGATCAAGCACAGACTCATAGTAGTTGCCTTAGTTAGAGATTTACTGCTGTAAACAGACACCATGACCAAGACAACTCTTATAAGAACAGTCAATTGGGGCCAGATTACAGGTTCAGAGGTTCGGTCCATTATCATCAAGGCAAGAACATGGCAGCATCTAGGCTGGAATGGTGCAGGAGGAGCTGAGAGTTCTATATCTTCATCTGAAGGCTGCTAGAAGGATACTGGCTTCCAGGCAGCTAGGATGAGAGTCTTAAAGCCTACTCCAACAGGGCACCACCTTTTAATAGTGCCAATCCCTGGACCAAACATATACAAACCATCACATTCCACTCCCTGGTCCCTGTAGGCTCGTTCAAACATATGAGTCTATGTGAGCCATACCTAAACATAGCATAATGCAAAATACATTTAGTCCAGCTTTAAAGGTTCCCATAGTCCATAGCAGTCTCAACAATGTTAAAGTCCAAAGTTCAATGTCTCTTCTGAGATTCATCCAATCACTCAATGTAACCCCCAAAGCAAGACAGGAAACTAGCTGGGCAAACTCCAAACCTCTACATCTCTGTTTGATTTCAAGACAATCTTCATATCTCCAACTCCTTTTTCATCTTTGTTGACTGCAACACACTTCTTTCTCCTGGGCTGGTTCCACTCTATGTTAGCAGCTTTCCTCAGCAGAAAGTAGCCCATGACTCTGGCATCTCGAACATCTTGTGGTCTCCAAGGCAATTTCAATGAATATTAGAGTTTCTTGTTTAAATGTCTGGGACCCACATGTGATCTTATGGGCTCCTCCAAGGGCTGGTGTCACTTCTCCAGCTCTGCCCTCTGTAGCACTCTAAGCTCAGGTTAATCCACTCCATTGCTGCTGCTGTTCTTGGTGGTCATCCTATGGTACTGGCATCTCCAATACACTGGGTTCTTCTATGCAACTAGGTTTCACCAGTAGCCTCTTATATGGTGCCAAGCCTCAAATCCTTCGCATGACCCATTCAGTCCTGGGCCATCAACTGCAACTGAGGCTGCACCTTCACTAATGGCCTTCCACTGCCTCGCACAATGCCAAGCCTCAGCTGCTCTTCATGACTCCTTCATGCCTTCAAAGCCAGTGTCACCTGGATGACTCATACACATTATCAATACAACTGCAGCATGAGGTACAACCTTGGCTATTTCTAGAACACAGCTTCTTTGTGCTATCAGAAAACATTTCACAGATTTCACCTCAGTGCTGGTGGGCTCGTCTTAATCATCACTAATTTCTTAGCTCCAGCCAGGCAGCATCAGTTGTCCCAGTAGTCCCTTCTATTCTTGACTTTAAAGCCAAAGCCACATGGCCAAAGCTGCAGAGTTCTGCTGCTTATAGGAACTGAAATATGGCCCCTTTGCTCTATTACATTATCACTAGATTTCTGTTTTCCAACTCCTTCACTGCCTAAGTTTGGCTGCTCTGGATATTGCTCTGTAGACTGACCTTGAACTCAGAGATCTGCATGCCTGTCTCCTGGGATTAAAGGTGTGCACCATCATGCCTGGACTTAAGGTTTTTTTTTTTTCATCTATAACTTACTCTGTCCCAGGTTGGCCTTGAGCACCGAGATCTGCTTGGCTTTATCTCCTGGGATTAAAGGTATGTACCACCATGCCTGGATCTAAACTTAGCTCAGTAGGATCTCGCCTGAAAGTCCCTTAATCTGTCATCTCCTAGAACATAGGATTCAATTTAATTTCACTTCCTGGTGCCCCTTTAATACTTGAACCATATTTTTATAATTTTTTTCCTTTCTAAGCTTGCTACACTTGTTCAAAATGCTCTTCATAAGACTTAACCAGAGAACAAAGTCTCTGATGGCCTTTTTTTTTGAGACTTCTTTTGTTAATGCAATTAGTATAAATCTCTTTACATTAGCCTCAGGTAGATTTTTCACACTAGAGCAAAATGCAGCTACATTCTTTACCAAAATACCACCAAAACTGTCTCTACACCTCGTACTGAAATTCTCCTCTGAAATCTCTTGGGCCATGTCTCCACAGTTCAAATCACTCACAGCAACAAAGTCTTCCATATTCCTACTAAGATGGCTCATTAAGACCCACTTAAAGCATTCCACTGCTTTCCAAATCCAAAGTCCCAAAATTCACATTGATGTAAACAAAAGTATGGTCAGGCCTACCATAGCAATTTCCCATTCCTGGTACCAATTTCTGTTTTAGTTACAGTTTTACCACTGTGTACAGACACCATGACCAAAGCAACTCTTATAAGAGCAGTTAATTGGGGCTGGCTTACAAGTTCAGAGGTTTAGTCCATTATCATTAAGGCAGGAACATGGCAGCATCCAGGCTGGAGGAGCTGAGAGTTCTTACATCCTCATCTGAAGGCTGTTAGCAGAATACTGGCTTCAAGGCAGTTAAGATGAGGGTCTCAAAGCCCATACCCACAGAGACACACCTACTCCAACAGGGCCACCCCTTCTAATAGTGCCACTCCCTGGGCTGAGCATATACAAACCATCACAGTAGTCTTCAAATTAGGGCAAATACCTATAATTTGATCCCATGGTATATTCTAATTCAATACTTCATGTGTCACTACACTTTTCCACTTTTATAATTTTAATAAGTCTCCAAATGATTTCTTAGCTACAATGATAATGTACCACTTATGAAAGACAAATGCTAAGTAAAAGCCAAGATTTACTCTTGACAGGTAGCCACTGGTCATTGAGGGAAACGCTCTATTAAACTTCCCAATAACTCTAGTGTGCTTCAATACTGTGTTTGAAATGTTATGCAACCAGGTGCAAAAAACCCTCTACCTCAGACAAATTACTTGAACATCACTTAGTGCCTTATAAACCAAATGAGAGGTCAGGGAAATAAATGATATAAAAATTATAATCAGCCACAACTCTTTATGAGGAACAATGAGATCTTTTGACTACTTTATATTACTTTCTCCACAAATAAGCTACAAAAATCCCATGTATAGTGTGGGAAAGGGTACATTTGTGCTGCTTCATACTTGTTTGGACAGTTCACAAACAACTTTTATCAGGAATCATTTTCCAGACTGAGCAAGTCTCAGTGTTTGATAGTGCACTATCACTTTAAATATCTTTAAAATATTTACTTTTCCATACACAGATGCTCATCAACTTAGGCTAGAATTATATACTAATAAGACAATCTTAAGTACACCAGAAATCAAAATGCACTTCATAGAGCTAACCCACCAAACATTACACTTTAGTGTCATGGTAACTGTAGAGGGTTGGTTCTTTCTCCTCAGAGGGGATGAACGGGAGACAACTCACTGCCAAGATGCATATCTCCGGAGAGACTAGCATGTATCATCACTCTGGGAAAAGATCCAAATTCCAAGTTCAAACTAGAGTTCCTACTGAATGCATATTTCACACCATCTTTAAGTCAAAACTCACTCTTTAAGTCAAAATTTTGTAAATCAGGCACTGCCCATGTTGCCAAAGACTGGGAAACTATTTTTGATTAGATTTACCCATGTTTGCCAGGAGTTGGGGTTGCACACCTTTCATCCCAGGCCTTGGGAGGCAGAGGAAGGCAAATTTCTGAGGTCAAACCCAGCCTGGTCTACAAACCAAGTTCTAAGACAGTCAGGACTACACAGAGAATTCCTATATAGAAATAAACATTTAAATTTACCCATGTTTGTATTTTTGGAAGAATATAGTCACAGTGTGTACTCACCTTTCACTATGTGGTAATCCCCTAAACCTCTGACTTCTGCCTACCACCCCCTTTTCCAATGCTACAACCCTTCCGAAGACACCAATGGAGCTCTTGGAGCTGTAGCTATGGGTAGAGCAGAGGCCTTGCCTTCATCATATGATTCCTCAACACAGTGCCCCTCATTCTGAGCTCTCACTTTAGCCAAAGATGTTGACGCCATCTCATCTAGATTCAGAAGACCTGGACTAATTATTGTTTTCTTGGGTTTTGTTTGTTTGCTTGTTTGTTTGTTATTGTTGTTACTTTGATATTTGTTTGTTTGTTTTAATATTACAAAGACATGCTTCTTTTCCTTAGGGAATGTCTTATCCTACTCCAGAGGCCACACTATGTACCAGCTACTCTGCAATGACCTCACTCTTCTCTTGAAGACTCAGAACCTGTGTGTGGCTTAGCACTAGCACAATGGCAGTCAATGGAGTTGAGTGGAAAAAAGAGGAGTCCATCTTGTTTATGCTACTCAATTTGTTGACAGACCAACACTGAAGCTCAGACTTCGAGAGCCTTCAGAGGACTATCTAAGACAGAATCTATTGTAGATAGATTTCTGTTTCCTAAGTAGGAATATTGAAGTCTTTACAAATGCTACTTGGCCAGCGAAATTATTTGGATATAGGATCTGTACACACATAAGAGATATATTTAAATGAGTTCATGGTAGAGGAAGGTGACTCGCAAACCAATGTGACTGATGTCCAGATAAGCAAAGCTACAGAGACATACATACACTGAAAAGACAGGCAGAGGGGAGAAGGCTTCATAATAATAAGACAGGACTGGAGTTGGTCTGCTTCCTGAAGAACTCTATGGTTCAAGGGTTCCTGGCCTCACTAACAAATCAATGTTAGATGTATGACCTTCAGAACTGTGGGAGAACCAGTTTTTATTTTTAAACCCATCCAGTAGAAATTCTTTTGATATGGCAGGCTCTAGAAACTTATATAGTATCCAAGTATTTTCCTCAAAATAGCAAATCAGAAAATTAGCTCTCAGTCCCAAAAACTTACATCATTTTCCTAGAATAAGGACTTAAGTATGGGGAAGGATCTGTATTCCTCTGTAGCTTTCTTTTGAAACTGTGGTTTTTGTTTATTTTTGAAGTGTGTCATTTGACATTGTTGTTGTTTTAAATAAAATGGAAAAGAAAAAAGAAGAAAAAAACCAGTAGCACTGGAATTAGCCAGTTGCCAGGTAGGTTCTCTGAAAAAGGCTCTGAGATGGGAGCATACCCCAAGGCTTCTCTACTATGTAGGATTTCCCATTTATAAGAAATTTTTAGAAATATACTTTGAAAGTACAAAAATACCCTGTTTCTTATCTAACACTCCCTACTCCAATCAAGAAAGTAAAATGTTTTGACAAAACCTGTTTTCACCATAAAGGGTTTTTGGTTTTTTAAATCTCCTTAATGCTGCAATGTTGAGAGTCAGTATCACACTGTCAGAAACAGGTTTCCCCTTTTCATTTACTTAATATATCATCTCCTTATCCACACAGAGTCTTGGATTCCTATTTTTTAATCTATTTTTTTTGTTTATTTTGATGCCCAAATTATCTCAGATCCAGCCAGTAAGAGAGACTTTAATTTTTAAACGTGCGCATCCTCTGTGGAGAAAGAGGAACACTCCTCCATTGCTGGTGGAACTGCAAGCTGGTAAAACCTTTTTGGAAATCAATCTGGCAGTTCCTCAGAAAACTGAAAATAGTTCTTTTTGAAGACCCAGCTATACCACTACTAGGCATATATCCAAATGATGCTCCAACATATAACAAGGACACATGTTCCATTATGTTTAAAGAAGCCTTATTTATAATAGCCAGAAGCTGGAAAGAACCCAGTTGTTTCTCAAAAGAAGAATAGGTACAATAAAAGCAGTACATTTACACAGTGGAGTACTACTCAGCTATTAAAAACAAAGACTTCATAAAATTCGCAGTCAAATGAATGGAACTATAAAATATCATTCTGAGTGAGGTAGCCCAGACTGATAAGTGGATATTAGCCCAAACGCCCACAATACCTACAATACAACAACCCACAGACCATATGGAGCTTAAAAGGAAGGAAGACCAGGGTATGGATGCTTCAGTTCTGCACAGAGGGAAGAACAGGATGATCACTGGAGGTGGAGGGAGGGGGAAAACTTAGGGAGAGAGGAGAGGGAGAAAAAAAGGGACAAGATCAGGTACTGAAGGGGACAAGAGAGAGGTACAGTGGGTCAGGAAATCAAATAAAAATGTGTAGCAGTTGGGGATGAAGAACTGGGGATAGCCATCGGAGGATCCCAGACTTCAGGGAAGACAGAGGCTCCCAGGACCCAACATGGATGATGTTAGCTGAAATGTGCAGCAAAGGGGAGATAGAACCTGTAGAAACCACTTCCAGTAGATAGGCATGGCCTCCAATCAAGGGATGGGGCCACCCACATACCTTAAAGTTTTTAATCCAGGAATGTTCCTGTCCAAAGAAAAGACAGAAAACTAGAGCAGAGACTGAAGAAAGGGCGGTATGGGGATCCATCCTGTCTGTAGACACCAACCCCTGCACCCCCCCCAACACACACACTGTTGCTGTTGCCAAGAGGCACTTGCTGACAGGAACCTGGCGTGGCTGTTCTCTGGAAGGTTCTGACAGCAACTAACCAATGCAGATGCAGACACAGATGCCTGATTCCAACCACCAGACTGAGCTCAGGGACCTTGGTGGGACAGTAGCAGAAGGACTGGAGGAACAGAGGGGGATTGCAATCCCAAAGGTAAATCAGTGTTAGCTAGCCAGACCATCCAGTGCTCCCAGGGACTAGACCACCAACCAAGGAGAGCACAAGGAGGGTTCCAGGACTCCACATACATATGTAGCAGAGGATGGCCTTGTCTGGCATCAATGAGAGGGGAGGTCCTTGATCCTGTGAAGGTTTGATGCCCCAGCTTAGGGGTATACTGGAGCAGTGGGGCAAGAGTAGGTGGGTGGGTGGGTGGGAGAGCACCCTCATGCAAGCAAGGGCAAGGAGGAAGAGGGCAGGGCAGATGTGGGATGGTAGGGTTGTGAAGGGGTAACTGGGAAGGGGGATATCATTTGAGATGTAAATGAATAGAATGATTAATTTTTAAAATTGCACATCCTTGGTGTTTTTTGGAGTTACTCATTTTTGTTTTGGTTTTGGTTTTGTTTTGTTTCCAGAAAAATTAAATAGTCCAGTCTCATCTTATATTTCATCTACCTATGCCCTGGAATAAGCCATTTCTTCATAGGTTCCTGATTTTTTTCTGATATAGAATAATGTTAGTGGCAAAGACATGGACTCTAGGTTTGTTTATTGCTAATGATTGTCATTGTGTAGAGGTTGTCAGGTAGCTGGAATATATGCATATGTGTGTTAAATAATAATTTGTACTGAGATTTCTAATTGAAATTCATACAATTTTCTTGCTGCAATTCCTATTCAATATTTAAATCACCTGTCTACTATAACCCAGGAGTGAAACAATTTCATTAACTTCACTCATTTTCTCTGTTCTATAATACCCACCAAACATTTTCAGAATATTTATATCACTACAACCCAAAAGCCTTGATTTGGCTGCATTTTTATTTTAGTCAAAAATCAAAGGAATACTTTCAAATCTTACTTTGGACGTGCAAAGCAATGAAACAGAATAAAAAGCCCCAAAATAAACACTCAGTGATGTGGTCAATTGGTCTTCAACAAAAAAGTCAAGGCCATTCAACATGAAAAGAACAAGCATTTTTAGACAAACAGTGTAGGGAAACCTAGATATATCCAAATAGAAATAAAATAGGTTGGGCTCTTACCCTACATAGCACCTAAAAGTTAAATAAAAATAGATGAGAGATTAAGAGCACTGACTGCTCTTCCAAAAGCCCTGAATTCAATTCCCAGCAACCACATGGTAGCTCACAACCATCTGTAATAGAGTCTGATGCCCTCTTCTCATGTGTGTCTGAAGACAGCTACAGTGTACTCATAAAAATAAATAAAAATAATTCTTAAAAAAAGACATAAGACCTCATACTGTTAAATATGTAGAAGAAGACATGAGTGGAGAGCTTCATGGTGCTGGGTTTAATAAAGAAAGATAGTTAAAGTTTTATTAAAATTGAAATGCATGGTTCAGAAAAGAATTGATCAGCATAGTTAAAAGAAACTGTATCTGAGATGTGGTTTGCTTATTGTAGATCTGATAAAAGAATAATAAAATAATGTAGAGAAAATTCTTCCAACTCATCAAGAACAAAGTAACCCAATTAAAAATATGAATGGGATGTCCTCAGAAGAGCTTCATGAGGTCAAAGATGTCACATGACTAGCTTTCTGTTTCCACTGCTCAGAGTTCCCTCAAAACACACCCCCACGAAATCAAAACCTGCTTGTCTACCCACCTATTAGCAAAAATAAGAGTAATCTTTAAAAATGACAATTAATATTTGAAATCCATATTACAAGTCCAAAACACAAGTAACATGAAAAAACATGATAACTTATCATCTCTAAGGACTACTAGTCTCAGAGTAAGGATCTAAATATGAGTAATCTGTATAACATTTCAGACAAAGAATTCAAGGAGCAATTTTTAAATTTGGTAAAAAAGCAAAAGAATTAGAAAACAAGAAAATGGATGAATGAAATAAGAAATTAAATTCAAGATATTAAAATGGAATTAGAATATTGAAGAACATGTGAACACTGGAAAAATTGATGTATTCAGTTAAACCATTGACAAGTTTTTAAATGTATGAATAGAACATGCTAGGACTTTGAGACACCAGGAAATCTATAAATCATGGGCATTGAAAGAGAAGACCTCCATACCAGAAGATTAGAAAATGTTTTCAATAAAACTATATCACAAAATTTTCCAAATCTGAGGAAAGAGGGAACCGTCCAGATAGAAGATGCAAACAGAATACCAAATAGACAGGAACAGAAAAGAAACCTCCCACATCACAAATAAATCTCTACATATACAGAACAAACAACTTGTATTGATAGCTGCAAGAGAGAAACACCAAGAGTATTAGCAAGCCAAGCATACTACACCAGTGTACTACTGTGCAGAAACATTAAGACCAAGAAGGGTTTGGAATGAGGTATGTCAAGTCCTAAAGAACCACAGCTGTCAACTTAGACTATTACACCTATAAAAATAAATACTATGATTGCAAAAGAAACAAAAACACTTCACAATATATCAGAGAAGTAACAAGGAAAATAACCTGGTGCATATGCCTTGGGGATTTCATATACAAGAACAAATCATTCCCAAAATTGGTAGACAAACAAAAAATAGTAAAATTGTGCCAGAAGTAAATTAAATAGAAACAAACAAAAACCACAGTACCAATAGTGAAAAATACAAAGTTGATTGTTGTAGAAAGATATATAAGATCATTAAATCCAGAGTCAAACTAAAGAATGAAGCCATAAGATAAGGGATCCATTATAGCAGTCGCCAATGAAATCATAAGAAAACCATAAATATATACTCAACTATGTTGGAAATCTAAAAGAAATAGATGAATTTTTAGATATATATAAAATGCCAAAACTGAAACAAAATTAAATAAATAATTTAAATTAACCTGTAGCAAAAAGTGAATTGGTAACAGCACTAGAAAAAAAATTTTTTTTACTAAGAAAAGTTTAAATAGACTCAGTTTGGTGAATTTTACCAGACATTTATAGATATGCCAATAGTTCTCAAACTATCCTATGATACAGGAAAAGGAATAATAGTACCAAAAATAGTGTATGAAGCTAAGATTACTCCGAATCTAAATCTAGAAACACAATTAAAACAAAAACTGTACAGCAATCTCCCTGATGAACAAATGTTTAAGTATTCTTAACAGACGCTTTACAAACCCAATACAGGAATACATCAACAAAATCATTTACAGTAATCAAGTTGTTCTGATTCCACAGATGTAGACATGGTTTAACATATGAAAATGAGTAAATTTACCAGGAGACAAAAAGTCACATGATCATCTCAATTGATTTATAAGTGCAGAAAAAAGTCAAAGCATTTCCACTAAGACTTGGAACAAGATAAGGTGTTCACTTTCACCTGTCTTAATCAGTCTAGTAGTAGAAGTCTTAACCAGAACACTAAAACAAGCGAAACTGATATCAAAAGCAATAAAGCTAGGAAAGGGAGAAGTCAAAGCATCTTTATCTGTTGATATGATCTGCAGATTAGAGATGATAGAGTCTCCAAGAGGATACTGGCAAAGCTAGCACTTTCAAGTGTGAGGATATGAGCAACACTCACACTTAGCAACCTTCCTAAGTGTTAACAACAAATATGCTGATGAAGAAATAAAAAAAAAATACTTAAAATACATCTAATGACAGACATGAAAGGCCACAACAATGAAGACTGGAGGGAAAATTTGAAGTAGGTAAGAAAAGATGGAAAGGCCTCCAATGCTCACAGTCTGGAAGACTGTTGTAAAAATAGCTCTTACTAAAAGCAATCCACAGAGTCAATTTAACCTAATCAAAATTCCAAAGATATTCTTCACAGAATTTAAAATTACATCGATTGATCTGAAAGCACAAAAAAATCTTGGATAGGAAAAGCAATCTTGAGCCAAATATAAATATAAATTTACATTTATGATAATATATAACTATAACAACTATATATTATTTTTATTAATATACATACCATATATACTAATTATTTATTACTGTTATTGTTTTAAACTTTTTATTGGTTCTTTGTGAATTTCACATCATGTACCCAAATCCCACTTCTCTCCCCATGCCTCATACCCACCCTCTACCCTTGCAGTTTCCCTCTCGACAGAGAAAATAATCTTATTGTGAAGCTGAAGTATGTCACAGTGCATCCCACTGTGTCTACACTTCTTTGCTTACAAATGTTCATTGCAATGACTCTTTTGCCTAGTACAAGACCTCAGGATTCTCCTACTCTGTCAATACTGGATCCTCACTGGGACTCCTCCTGGATACCCTGCTGTTGCCCCAGGCCATGGTGATCCTGTAGTTTTGGATGTGTAGAGCCAGCATCTTTATGCACTCAAGTAGTTCATCCATAGGGTAGGTGTTGAGGTGGATTAATTCAAAGCCCTGGACCTGGGCTTGAAATGTATCTGAGATGGTCAAACTGCCAACTCTTATGTCCTTGGGACCAGCTCACCTGCAACCCCTACCACCAGGGCCTGCTCTACTCTGCTGCCCAGGTGAGGTGCAGGGCCTACTTCTCCCAGTGTTGCAGCTGGTGAGAGACATGGCCAATTCTTCCACTCTCATGACCTTGGGGAAGCTCTACCATCTGCCTTAGATGGTGAGGTACAAGGGGGGGAGGAGAGTGTCTCTTCTGCTCTCATGACCTTGGGGCCAGTTTTCCTGTCTGCTATGGGTTGCAAAGGATAAGAAGAAGGCATCTCTTTCTCACCCACGCCCTCAGGATAGCTCACCTACAACTCCAAAATCATGAATTATCTCTACTGTGCTGCCCACGTGAGGTGCAGGACCTGCTCTCCTGAGTGCTGCAGCGGGTGAAGGGCAGAGACAGCTCTCCTGTTCTCATGGTCACAGGGTCAGGTTTCCTACCTTCTGCATGTGGTAAGTGGTGAGGCAGGGGAGGTTATTTCTCCCTCATCCACACCCATATATGGGAGATGAGTATTAGGGCCAGTTATCCCATCCTCCAGGTCAGGTCATCTAAAATTCCATCAATGTGGGAGTGGGGAGGATGTTCGTTCTCCCAAATATTGTAGTTGGTTACGGGCCAGGTCAGTTCTGCTGCCATCACACCTCTAGAGCCATCTCTCCCATGATGCTCAGGTGAGGGGTGAGACCATTTCTGCACAGGCCTCAGACATCAACCTATCCCAGAGTGGCAAAACAGACTAAAGGCCTCTTGGTCTTTAGAGGTAAAGAGAGCCCTGCTGTTTCAGGGCCACAGACTCAGACATGATGCCTGTAGCAACATGCTTTACCATGGACCTCACCATGGTCTCAGGTGGCATCACTGGCAACTCACAAAAGGCTGTTCCTCATACCCTCCAACTACTACTCTAGTTCAGCCTCGCTTCACTATGCCTGCATCCTTCTCTTTCTCTTTCTTTTCCAATTCTTTACCACTTACTTGCTTCTCTTAGTGGTGCCCAGTATCTCTGAGTATCTGGGGTTATCTCGGTAGTGGTTTCATGAATGCAATACCCTGTTCATGCATTATGGCACTGGGCATGGGGGGGTCAGTCATCTTGAACATGGTCTTCCCCAAGGCCTGAGTGGCACCATACTGGTGTTCATTTCAAGATAGCTTCCTGTCTGAGCCTTATGGCATCAGTCTGGTGGTTGTCATGGGCTCACTCCTCACCTGGACTCCCCAAGTAGCCATCTGTCTCAGGCTTACTCCTACTGGCCCTCTGTCCCAGGCAGGGTTCTTCTAGTCTTCAGCTTGCTTCCTATCCTGGGAGTCTGTCCAGGCCTACCTGGTACAGGACTTGTGGTCATCTCAGGCTACCTCTCTGTCTGGACCCCCTAGTGCAGGACTGGTAGTATTCTCAGGTTCCTGTGGTCGTAGGCCAGAACACTAAGCATAGATATAGACTTTTTCCACTCTGCCACCTACTGACACACATGTGACACAGGAGCCACATCTGTAATGCCTCTATGGGCTATTATTATTATTATCATCATCATCATCATCATTATTCTTATTAAGCTTGATTTAACACTATATTCACTTTCGAGATATCTTACTGATCCTCTGAGACAGATGCAGACACTTACCCCCAACCATTGGACTGAAACTGAGGACCCCTATGGTTGAATTAAGGAAAGATTGGAAGAAGTTGAGGGAGGGTGACCCCATAGAAAGACCAGCAGTCTCAACTAGCTCAGACTCCTGGGAGCTCCCAGACACTGTGCCACCAACCTGGCAGCATACTCTGGTCCTAGGTACCCCCACCTCCACTGGACACATATATTGCAGAGGACTGTCAGGTCTGGCCTCAGTAGGAGAAAATGCACCTAACCCTTGAGCGACTTGAGGCCCCAGGGAGTGGGGAGGTCTGGTGGGGTGGAGGAAACATCCTCTTGTAGACAGAGGAGGAAGAATGGAATGAGGAACTGTAGGAGAGGGGACTAGGAGGGGATAATGGCTGGATTATAAAAAGTAAAAGTAATTTCAAAAATAAAATAAGAAAGTAAAGTCTTAAGAAGAGAGTTCAAAGTTGAAAAATAAATATATTCTGTGTTTAAAAATGGAAAGGAAATCAATGGCAGAGGTCACTTGGACCCTATATAACTTTGCTTTAATTATCAACATACAAATAATTATGTGTTCAGTAATGATTGTAGATATATATATATATATATATATATATATATATATATATATATCCTTTTAAGAAAGTTTGAAATAAAACAGATTTAGAGAAGGCAAGGACTGAAGGATGGAATACTAGGTGACATCTCTTCTTATAGAAGATTCATATATGATTCATTTTACAGAGTTTGGATAATTAAAATATGCACATACATTAATGCATCATACAATTGATACATGTTAAGAATTGCTAGGGGATTCTGCCTTAAATTCTGTAAAGGATGATTTTGAGATTGCATATTTATTGGAGATGATGCCCTTTCAGAATGAAGTTGATATTTTGACATACGTATTCACTAAAATACAATGATTTTTACATATTATGAAACCAGATACACTGAATTTAATAGAAGAGAAAGTAGGGGAAAACTTCAAACACATGGGCACAGGGGAAATTTTTCTGAACAGAAATCCAATGGCCTATGCTCTAAGATCAAGAATTGACAAATGAGATCTCATAAAAATTGCAAAGCTTCTGTAAAGCAAAGGACACTATCAATAAAACAAAAATGGCAACTCACAGATTGGGAAAAGATCTTTACCAATCCTACATCTGATAGAGGGCTAATATCCAATATAAACAAAGAACTCAAGAAGTTAGACTCCAGAGAACCAAATAAACCTATTTTTAAAATGGGGAACCTAGCTAAACAGAATTTTCAACTGAGGAAACTCAAATGGCCCAGAAGCATCTAAAGAAATGTTCAACATCCTTAGACATCCAGAAAATGCAAATCAAAAGAACCCCAAGATTCCACCTCACACCAGTTAGCATAGCTAAGATCAAAAACAGGTGACAGCAGATACTGGCGAGGATGTGTTTTCCAGGCCAGCTAGACAATCAAGTGGGACCTTTAGACCCTGTGGAGAGGACTGAGATGTGTAAGAAAATAAGGAGGCACAGTAAGTCAAGAGGTCTGATCAAACTGGCAAAATTTGTATTGTTCACACCAGTTATATACCCTAAAAACAGGATATGGGGAGGAGTAGGAAAAGAAAGAGGGCTTTGCAGGTGGAGGAAGCTAGCTGCAGCTGCAGTGTCTAACTAAATTATTCTTACAAAGCCTTTCCATTACCAGGAGTTCTAAAAACATCTATCTAGCAGGATGTTGTCTAAATCTAGAGATCAGAAGGAAGGGTAACTAAGGTGGGTTGCTATGAGGCCTTGTTTGAAGTTCTGAGAACTGACAAGCGAATCATGGAAGGTAAGCAGAAAGAATAGTAGATAGGAGAGCCAAGGGTGAATGTTTGCCAAGAGTAAGGCCTTGCCATGGCTTCCCACAGATGTGGAGAAAGAGGAACACTCTTCTTTTGCTGGTGAGATTGTAAGCTGGTACAACCACTCTGGAAATCAGTCTGGCAGAAAATTGGACATAGTACTACCTGAAGACTCAGCTATACCACTCCTGAGACACTCCAACACTGATTAAGGACACATGCTCCACTATGTTCATAGCAGCCTTATTTATAATAGCCAGAAGCTGGAAAGAACCCAGATGTCCCTCAACAGAAGAATGGATATAGTAAATGTGGTACACTTACATAATGGAATAGTACTCAACTATTAAAAATAATGACTTCATGAAATTTGCAGGCAAATGAATGGATCTAGAAAATATCATCCTGAGTGAGATAACTCAGTCACAAAAGAACACACATGGTATGTACTCACTGATAAGTGGATATTACGGAAAGAGTGTGGAATATCCATGGTACAACTCATGGACCACATGAAGGTCAAGAGGAAAGAAGACCAAAGAGTGGATGACTCAGTCCTACTTAGAAGGGAGAACAAAATAATGAAGGGAAGTAGAGGGTGGGAGGGACTTGGGAGGAAGAGAAGAGGGGGAGGGGAAAGAGGAGCAGAATCAGGTATGGGAGGAGATGGAGGAGATATATAAAGGGTCAGGAAATCGAACAGAGGTATGTAGCAATGGGGGAAGGAAAACTTGGTATAGCAACCAGAAAGTCCCAGATGCCAGGAAATCAAGTGCCTCCCAGGACCCCACAGGGATGACATTAGCTGAAATATCTCACAAATGGGAGGGAGAACCTGTTGAGAACATATCCAGAGGTTGCGCATGCCCCCTACCCCCAGGGTGAGGGATGGAGCCACCCACTCATCTCCAAAATTTTAACCCAGAATTGCTCCTGTCTAAAGGAAATATAGGGACAAAGAGTGGAGCAGAGACTGAAGCAAAGACCATCCAGAAACTTCCCCACCTGGGCATCCAGCCTACATGCAGACACCAAATTCAGACACTATTTTTGATGCCAAGAAGTGCTTGCTGGCAGGAGCCTGATGTAGCTGTATCCTGAGAGGCTCTGCCAGAGCCAGACCAACACAGATGCAGATGCTCACAGCCAACCGCTGGACTGACCACAGGGAACCCAATGGAGGAGTTGGGGAAAGGACCAAAGAGCTGAAGGATACTTATCTGGCATCAATGGGAGGCAAGGCCCTTGGTCCTGTGAAGGCTTGATGCCCCAGTGTAGAGGAATGCTAGGGTGCTGAGGCAGGAATAGGTGGGTGGGGGGGAGCACTCATAGAAGCAGGGCAAGGGAGTATGGGTTAGGAGATTTGCAGAGAGGAAACAGGGAAAGGGAATAACGTTTGAAATGTAAATAAATCTTACAATCCTACAGGTCAAACAATTTTGGAGAGATCTAATCAGACTTTAAAGGAAATGCTCATAGAACAGAAGGGGGAATATGGAAATTCCCAAAGACAGTTTAAATAATGCTTTATTGACTTTCAATTTTTTTGAACGCCAATGAGACATCCAGCACAGCTACTAAAATACACTGCATTTTAGAAGGTGCTGATGACTCGCATCAGCCTATATGTGATAACCTTAGAACAGAAGGCAGGAAATGTGTTGCACTGGGGAGGTGAATATCCTCTTGTTTCAACAGGAGAAGAGAAAATATGGATTCCACCAAAAGTGATCAAAATCAGATTTTACAGGGGGAGAAACCCCAAAGATCCAGGCTACTGAACGGAAGAAAAAAATCAAGATGAAAAATGAAAAAGGTAAAGTATACACTGGGCTCCAAACATAGGAACCGCTCTAAGACCAGATGAGACAAGAAAATGTCTCCAACAAGGTTTCCTCTATGTATAGCAAGTAAATCTTTCTGGCTATAGAATCCCCAATACTTGCCATTGCCATCTTTCAAATAACACAGACATAAATTTGTATTACAGTTTGGTTATAGAATCTAAACTAACTAACTAACAACAACAACAACAACAACAAAGACAGGGGAGAAGTCGTCCAAATGAACTGCCTCAAGAGTGATGGAAGGTCACCCCTCATCCAGTCAATCCACTGAAATTCCAACTCCAGTACTCCTGATCCTGTTTACATGATGCTTATGCTTTGCTGCACCAGCCACTAGCCTCCTTACTATCTGGGTACCCAATGGGCTGATGCAACAACCTTGTCATCAAGTTCACAGTGGCTGGCAAGAAGGCTGATTGGACTGCTGTTTCCTAACTCCTCTCACTCCAGACTTAACACAGAACTGTTGGCTACAGAACAGGGACTCTGCATTAGAAATAAGGTACCCCCAGCCTAGTCTCACCTCTGAGAGCACACTGTGACCCCTACTGTTGCAGAACACATGCTGCCCCAAGAGAATGTTTGGTGGGCTGGTACCTTGGGGATTACTCATGCATTTACAACCTAGTTGTGAATACAACTGAGAATTCTTATGTTCTAAAAATAAATTACATACATACATACATACATACATACCCTTCAGAGGCTGAAAAAAATGGCCTCTGAAGTTTGAGTTCTTGTTGTAAAATCATGAGGATCAGAGTTCAAATCTCAGCTCAAAATAGCAAACTTACTATCCCTTGCATGTCAATGGTTCCATCTCTAAGAGGAACAGAGACTAGAAGGGTGACTGGGGCTTGCTGGTTTTCATTCTTGCCAAGAAAACACCATTCCCAGGTTCAGGAAGTGACCCTTACTCAAAAGAATAGGAAGAGTGATAGATGTTTGAGAGAAAAAATGAAGAGACCAGCTACAAAACAGGAGAAAATATTTGCCAGTCATATGTCAGACATAGGATTAGTACGTAGAATATTAAATAAACCTAAAAGACTAAGCATCAGGAAAACAACCCATTTTTTAAAAATTGGGGTGTGAAACTAAACAAAACATTCTCAAAAGAAATAACATCAATGGACAATAAACAATTTGTGTTCCATATCCTTAGGCAAAAAGAAAATAGAAATCAAAGTGACTATAGACCTTTTGGGGAAAGTTGTATGGTAGCCTACTGTTGCAGAAGCTTCCATGCCGGGAATAGCTTCCTTTTTGAGGTTGTTACCCAATGATGTCTTACAGACTTTCAAGATGTTACAGTGTACTGTCAATACTCTTGGTTTCCTTCCAGACACCTCATACTTGAGTCATAGAACATGAAAAATCAAGCTGTTATTGACCTAAAAGTTTTATTCCTCTTTTTCATTGTATTTGGAGGTACTATGTATACTACTGGAGGAGAGAAAAAAAATCACCATTCTTAGCTGACTGGAAATCCTGGTAGTTACAATAATGACTAGCCTTGAAATAGCCCAATGGAGCAATAATGGCATCAACATCATGAGAATGACCACCAACTTTCTGAATGAATTATATAGTCTCCCTCTACCAGATGAAATCCATATCTGACATCATCATCATCATCCCCAGAATTTATGGCCAGACAGGTTAATGGTCTTAGGATAAAACCTGCTAGTGCTATTCTGCTAAATAGATATAGTATTGAACTGGTTCTTAAGGACTTATTGTTATACCCATAGATCAACGAATCTCTCAATACTCATACAAGAAGCTCCTATTTCCAGTAGATCATAATTAACACAGATACCCACAACTCACTGAGGTGCAGAAAAAAAGAGACTGCTGAATGTTCAGCTTAAATGGACCTCTTTACCACATCTCCTTCTATGAAGCCATTGTAAATCATTGCAGAAGAGGAAGCAGAAAGATTATAATGGTTTATAGTTGAGTAACAGAAACAGTGACTTCTGGACACAGCAAAGTAGCTGGACATATGAGCTCACAGTGGTTGTGGCAGCATGCACAAGGCCTGTGCAAACTCAAGGCAGATCAAATGCCAGCAATTCAAAGGGGGGTTAGGAATGAAGCACCAGGCCTAGCTGAGGAGCTTCTGGCAATTAATAGCTACTAGCAGAGGAAAAGTTAACTTTCCCTAAGAATGAAGCCTTTGGTAACTCAACCATGCCTTAGTGGAAGTTCTCACATTCAAGAACAAATGTGCAACACAAATTGGACTTGATGGGTTAAAAAGGACACAGAATTGGGTTGGTAGGGAAGAGGGGTGATTTGAGAGGAACTGGGAAGGATGGTGAAAATTATTTTTAAAAACTGAACAAAATTCTCAGAGAACTAGTAAAAAAAATGAAAGTGTTTTGAAATTCAATTTCACAGCAGTCAGAATGATTAGCATCAAGAAAAAAATATATAAAAGTGAGTACTGGTAATATTGTTGGGAAGGGAATTCCTGTTAACTGCTGTAGGGAATGTAAACTAATTCCCTAACTAAGAAATATGAAAATCACTGGGGGTGGCTCTCAAAATCCTAAAAGTAAAGCTCCCACATATCAGCTATGTGTGCCACTTCTGGTCTATAAGGAAAAGACTCTATCCTACTGCCGTGATACCTGCACGTAGATGTCTGTGCTGCTCTACTCGCAATATCTAGAAAGTAGAGTCAACTCAGGTCACCATCAACTGAGGAATGGATAGTGAAAATGTTCATATACCAGTGGAATTTTATTCAACTACAGAGAAAAAGGCAATCTTAGGAATATGGGTGAAACTGGAAAACTTTATCCTGAGTGAGGTGACACAAGCTTGGAAAGAAAAACACCATTCTTTGTCATATGTGCATCCAGTTCTGAGTCTGTATATTTGTTTACATTGGAGTGGGTGTGTATAAGGACTGGAAACTGGGAAGGGACTGCAGAAGAAAGAATACACATGATGTGAAAGAAGAGGAAGAAAGTTCTGAGGATGGGAAGGTTTGGTTGGAGATAGGACTAGTTATATTATGAAGATAATAAGGTGGGGGAGGGATAACCAGGACCAAGAATATAGGCAAAAGGCATATGGAAACTACTATCTTGTAAGCTACTTTAAAAAAAAAACCCATAAATTTAAAAGAGTCTGCAGGCTGTGGAGATCGTTCAGCCCATAAAAGCACTGGCTACTCTTCAAGGGAGCATAGATTCAATTTCCCAGCATCCATATGATGACACACAAGCATCTGAAACTCTAGTTATCTGGGATTCAATGCTCTCTTCTGGGAACCAGGCATGTATACGGTGTACAGACATACGTGGAGGCAAAACATCTGTACACATGAAATCTTGTTGCTCTTTTTAAAAAGAGTTTGAATGGAAGTAACCTTCATAAGTGAATAATGCTATACCCAGAAAGCTTAGTTTATTAAGAAAAATATCAGTGTCAGATTTGGTCTACCTTCCTATTGATCAAGAAGAACTCACAAGTTCTTAGAGCAATGTAGGCTATTACCATTGTTCTCAAGTACCTGTCAGAGCTAGACGGCAAGACCCTATTGCTGAAGACAACATACATGGTGAATGCAGGTAAGAGGTAATCATGTTGGAAATGAACTAGAAGCTTCTTCCTTTTTGTATAGCTTTCGATAGTGCTGGAAGGTGCTAGGAAGTTTGTTGAAGGGTGGGGAGAGCCAGCAACACTCTTACCAAGAGTTGACCCTGTAAATTATAAAACTGACTTTATCCACAGCTGTTACAGAAGTAACCAACTGCTTTCTAGTTGGATTTGAGGTGCTCTGCATCCGAAGCCTGACCTAAAGCCTATACCTGAAGAGATTGATTGTGCCCACCTGTGTTTTTAAAACAAATTTCTGCAAGTAGTATTCACATAAAGGTAGGGGAAGAGTCAGATACTGATCACTCTCCTGAGCAGTAGGCAAAACTCATTTTAGCTTCTGTCCCTACAACTGGCACACAGCAATGATTCGTTGACGCTTTGATGTATTCCTTCATGGTGCTGAAAACATGAAGGGTTTTTCTTCCCAAGACGGTTTGGGTTTATATTTCTATCACTGCCTGTTTACAGCTCTGTCCATTTTTTCTATTGAGCTTTGTGCTCTGGGCTGTGGTGTGTTATATAGTTCTTTATACTTAACAAACTCTTAGAGTATTATGTCCATTGCGGTTGTTTGTCATTTCACATTTTGCTCATATTTATTTGCTCTACTTTACCTTTTTTAAGTGTTTTTATATTTATAAAATCAGTTGTATTCAAATTCTATAATGGTTCACAGATTTCCTGCCTCATGGAATTCTAATATACAATGTGGTTTACCACACTTTTTTTTTTTTAAGATTTTATATTATTTTCTCTTATCTTTAAATGTTCAACATGTCAGAAGCATCTCTGAATATAAAAGGCAGATGTCATTTCTTCTCAGTGCTGAACAATATTTTCCCAGTAACATAATGAACAAACACAGCTTAGTTAAAACATATTTTCTACATGTCAAGTTCCCACAGAATCTATGTTGCTTACCCAGTGTTACAGGACCTACTTGCTTTTTCTGGTTCTTATGAGAACACTGTGTCTCTTATTATGGACACTTAAGTTATTTTACTGTCTTACTGGGTTCTCATTCTCACAATTCAATCTCAATCATGTATTCTTCTGTATAAACTTAAGTTCATTTACTCCAATTTAAGTGCAGGTACCAGGCTTCTAATCTCAATAACCTTCGATGTCTCTTCTAATAAGGAAATTTATATTCGTATGGTGTTGACTTCTAAGTCAGCAATGTGGTGCACCCTCCTCATGGTCACTCTTCATCCTCTGGTGACATGGAGTAGTCCAGGAGGGCCTGATGAAACTCAGTAGCTCTGTGACAGGAGAAATCTGGAATTTCTTTCCCCATCTAGTCAAGCTTTTTTAATTTTAAAATTCAGTTTTCTTTTTTTTAAAAAAAAATCATTTATGTATTTATTTGTTTACATCTCAAATGCTGTTCCTCTTCCCAGTCCCTCCCTCTTCTCTCTCCCCTTCTCCTCTGAGAGTATGGAAACTCCCTGGGTATCCCCCCACCCTAGCATATCATCTGCCAGACTAGGCATACCCTCTCCCACTGAGACCAGAGAGGGCAGCCATGAAGACTGAACTGCCTGTCTGCTACATATGTGTGGGTGTGGGGATGGGGCTCCTTCTGATCTGTGTATGTGCTTTGGTTGGTGGTTCAGACTCTGAGAGCTCCCAGAGATCCAAGTTTATTGACTCTGTTGGTCTCCCTGTGGGGTTCCCATCTACTAGCCTTCAATCCTTACCCCAATTCTTCTATAGGTGTCCCTAACTTCCGTCTAATGTTTGGCTGTGAGTATCTGCTTCTGTTTCAGTCTACTACTGGGTGAAGTCTCTCAGAGAACACTCATGCTAGGCTCCTGTCTGCAAGCATAACAGAGTATCATTAATAGTGATAGGGATTGGTGCTAGCCCATGGGATGGGTCTTAAGTTGGGCTAGTTACTGGCTGGCCTTTCCCTCAATCTTTGTTCCATCCCCCATGCCTGCCTTTCTTGTAGTCAGAAAAAAATTGGGGGCCAAAAGTTTTGTGGGTGGGTTAGTTTCCCTATCACTCCATTGTGGTTCCTGCCTGGCTACAGGAGGTGTCCCCTTTAGGCTCCATTATCTCTACTGCTATGAGTCTCATGTAAAGTTACCACCTCAACAGTTTTAACTAAGTAGCCTTCCCAGTAAAAGCCTTTCTTAATTTTGATGTCATTGTCAGGTTTCTTCCCTCAAGTTATCACTAGTTCATCATGTGGAATACAGGGTGGTTTTATATCAAAATTAATTCCCTGTTGAAACTGTGCAAGGTACACAACATGTTTAATGATCTTGGGGTAGCTCCTTTCTGTTACTATTTCCTCATATTTAAGGACAAGAAGACTTGGTTTATGCTGAGCCCTTAGATTAGAACCTGGGTCTTAGTACTGTACAAATACTTATGCAGGCCTGCTTGTCATTCAGGTTGGCTATTCTTTATTTCCAGGGTAGAAGTTTCTTTGCCAGACTCTTAATCCTGATTTCCATCACAGGGGTCTTTGTTTTGTAGTCTCTCTGTATTCTCTAGGAATTTATTGAAAAGAAAAATCAGTTTGCTCATTGAAACTTAGAGCATTCTACTAGTCCCCAGGAGGCTCTTTATGTTAGATTCATCTGGCATTAATCACACAACAAAAATAAACCTACCCACACTCCCAAATAAAAAAGATATCCAAAAATACAGTCAGCCCTTTCTATCCAGATAATCTAGGAATTTGAACAAGCAAATATAGAAAGGACTTAGAAAAAAGGGGACTGTATTGAACGTGTGCATATTTTTCTTATTATTCTCTAAATAATACTCTATAAATACTTTTAACATTGATTGATGTGCTAAAAATAATGTAGAAATAATTTCAAATATGAAGACGTATTCTAGATCACTTTCTTTTGTTGTGATCAAACACCATGAGCAAAAGCAACTTGGAGAGGAAAGGGTTTATTTAGTTTAAAGTTACATTCTATCAGAAGAAGGATTCAGGCCAGGAACTCAGGGCAGGAACTTAGATGCAAAATCCAAGGAAGAAGGTTGTTTACTGGTTTGATCCCTATGCTTGATCATCTTGCTTTTTAAATATAACCCAGGATCACCTGCCCAGGAGTGGCATTGCCCCTATGAATCAGTCCTCCCACATTAATAATTAATCATTGAAATGCTCCCCCAAGCCTTGCTTACAGATCTACCTGATAAAGGAGCTCTCTAGATTGTGAACTTTTTTTCTCAGATGATGCTAACCTTTTTCAGGTTGGAGGAAAAAACTACTACAACTGAAAGAGAAAGAGAGAGACAGGCAGGGAGAGAGAGAGAGAGAGAGAGAGAGAGAGAGAGAGAGAGAGAGAGATGCCCAGATGGTCTGCAAAATACTTTGTCCTTTTATACAAGGGACTTCAACATATTTGGATTTTGACACCCACAGAGAGCCTAGAAATACTTAAATTGTTAAGAGAGAGTAAGCAGTATCTCACTGTATACTAATACTGAATTAATTTATGGCTGTTTATTGAATTAACAAGTATTATTAATAGTGTATTCTATCTGAGCACCAGAGAACTATGAAATTAATAACAGATGAGAGTTTGTAGGGACACATCTATAACACAAGAGACAATAGAAACCCTAAATATTTGCCTAACAATCACACTAGCTAATCGTTGCAGTATTCATGCAATATCCACGCTTAGGTGAGTATGTCAATGGAAAACAATGTAATCTATGAAACACTGACCTGGGTTTGCAGGACATTGCTTTCTTTCTGAGAAAACAATGTCTGCAGTTTATCTATGGAAAGGAATGAAAGAGCATTTCCTGAAGCTAGGTCAGAACATGGAAAACCCCTGGTGGTGGAGAAAAAGGTCAGGAAGATGGATGAAGCATCTAGACACAGGTGGCAGGAGATTTGCAGAGAGAAGTTGTTCTTTGGTCTTCAGCATGAGTTGTCTGGAGTGCTGCTGGGATAAATAGGTAGCTGGATATATGCATCTGGAGGTCAAAGTAAATGTCTGAGCCAACTTTGTAACTATGGCTATATATAGTTTTTAGCTAACAGTTAAAAATAATCATCTTGGGTGCTGTTGCATAAAAAGAAAGTGTGTGTTGGAAAAAAACTTGAGCTTTGACAAGCTTTGAGTGTAATAGCTTAGTAAGAGATAATTAAGAAAGGGCAGCAGAAAGGTAGAGGAATGCCAATTGCAAGATGCATGCTAAGAATTGTAAGAGCCCACAGATTTGGACTCAGCTTCTGCACTGGGACCAGTGAGCAGTCCAGTATGGAGCTCACAACCATCTGTTACAGGATCTGATGTCTTGATGTCTTTTTCTGGTATATCTGAAGACAGCAACAATGTACTCACATAATCTCAAAAAGAAAAAAAAACTTTAAATTAAAATTTAAACTAAAACAAACATTTCCCAATCAGGGACTTTTGCAGGTGTTACATCCTTCATACCAACCCTGGATCTTTATGTAACTTAAAGCATCCTTGGTCCATAGTGGCTAACTTTAGTAGCAGCCTTAGCACAATAGTATGTTCCAATTGTGCTGGTAACTAACTTTGTGGAAATAAATTCTTTGTAGTGGCATATTTTCCTCTGCAATTTGAGAGGAGCAAAGGTGGGAGGAGTAAGGAGAGTAAGAGGAGGAATAAGGAGAGGAAGAGGAGAGAAAGAGGAGAAGGGAGAGGAGGAGCTAGGGCAGAGATGTAGAGCCATGGATGGCCACAAATGTATTGAGAGCAGTCTTGGGTAACAACTTATATCTACATTAGTTAATTGGTTAACACTTCTAATTGTGTGGGCACCTTGTAATTTGAGCATTACCAAATATATAAAGCTATTGGATAATCTTTAAACACTAGAGTCTCATTTCTACCAGGTACCTGGTGTACGGCCGGATGGTCTGGGCTAAGCCCAACTTTGTGGAGACAGTGTGAAAGATTGGCAGAGCCATCTCCCATGCTGGTGTCTCATGGGTAGCAGGACTGTTATCTCTGGCCACCTAAGCTGGAGGCCTGAGCCAAGCGGCAGCAGCTCATGGCCACAGGCCTTGTCTAGTAGGGAAGATGGCGGCTGATTACGAAGAAGCCAGATTGGGTGCCTCTGTTTTAAAATATTACATCAACAATTTCTCAAATATTTTAGACACTCATCCTTCCTCCTGGTTTTATTTGCTTCTTTTGGAATGCTAGATTGCTTATTAGATGATAGAGAGGCTATAGGTTTGCTAACACTTCTTTTTTTTTTTTTTTTTCATAATGACAAGTACATGGTCGATAATAGACTTTGCTGCTAAGAATTAATAAACAAGCTGTTTGGCTGAAGCTGACAGAAGAGGGATGTGTTCCAGCCTAATTACTCATTCCTAAGTGGTTTAGTTATGGAGAGCCTGGCTGAGGAACTTGCTCCAAACACTTGGTATTACTCTTCCAGGAGCCGTAAAGCAGTGTCCTTGGTGTACAGCTTTCTGCTGAAGGCTAAATGGTCTTTCTCCAAATTCAAAAACATGAGGACTCTCATCAATGACTAACGTGTTAATGCCAAAAACAGGATCTTAGTTAGTACAGGTAGTGCTAACCTCTCACGTGTTCAGGGAGAACACTCATTTAAGTGACACACAAATTAAAAAGGTGCAAAAGTTAAACAATTGTCAGAGGTCACTTATTTGCATTGGACTCCTGCATAGAACCCAGTAGGACCAAGCCTATGCAGAGTTTAATCACAACAACTCAACTGTGTAGCCAAATTTCAAATGTCCATTTGACTAAATAGTAGCCAACTAAATGGTTGTCTGTGCCTCACTTTCACACATTTGCTAATGCTGTTTGATCACTCTGCTGCCTGGAGTTTGGGGAAGTTTCCCTGGTTCTAAGAGTTGCCTAATTTGTTAAGTTTGCTTTCAGTGTGCTTTGTTCAAGTGAACTAACTTGACTGAATATAACAGAGCTTAGGAATGTCCATTAACAGGAAGAGGGAAAGAAGTTGGAATCATACACTACGTTTAATATCACTGGTGAATTGAGTAGTGAAATAAAGTGTGAATGGCATCAAGTATGTTTGAGGTCAGGGACATGACCGTGGACCTGCTGTGGTGCAGAGGAGTGACTAGAGAGTGCCAAGCCAGGTCAGCCGAACAGAAATAGATGGAAGACAGATTGGAAGATATTTGATTCACATGGATTTAGGGGATTCTCTGTTCTTTTGAAAACAGTCATTTACCAGTGACTGGAATAGGAACGGAATTGAATCTATAGATTGTATTGGGTTGCATAGTGGTTTTATCAGTATTAATTCTTGCAGTTCATAAATGCAGGCTATCATGCCATGTCTTTCTTCAACAATATTTTATAGTATTAATTGTATATCCCATCCAATTTCTTCAATTAAATTTATTCCTAGATATTTTATTACAATTGGAAATGAAGTTGTTTTCCTTTTTTGGACATCTTTATTTACTTTATTTATTGAATTAGCATACAAGATACAAGTTAGCATGATATTATTCAGCAAAGTCTGTTGTAGCTGAGTCTCCTCTTCTTCATCACCACTTCTTTCTGCTTTTGTCTCAAATGTGTCCCCTCTGCCTCAGCTTCTTTTTTATCCTCTCCTGGCCACTTTCTAGTTGTTTAGGCATTGCCCATATTATAGTCAATTATGTAGATACATTACAAACAGATACATTACAAACTAGGATGCACTTATGAGAGGGAACTTAAAAAAATGTGATTTTTGTCTGAGTTTGTATCACCTTGCTTAATATTATTCTAACTAGAGCCATCCATTTTCCTGCTGATTTTATTTTTTCTTTATGACTGAATAAAATTCCACTATGGCTATATGTTTTTTCCTTATCTATTTGTCTGTTCATGAACATAGAAGCCGTTCCCAAGTCCTTGCTACCATAATGGATATGAGCTTGCAAGAAGCATGGATGTACAGGTATCTGTATGGAAGAAAAGAGAATCTTTTGGGTGTGTGCCCAGGAGTGGTAGAGCTGGGTCATGTGCTAACTCTGTTTTCAGTTCTTTTAGAAACTGCCACATTGATTTCCACAATAGCTGTGACAGTTGGCATCCCACCAGCAATGAGTAAGGGTTCCACTTTCCCCACATCCTCACCAACACTTACTGCCAGTTTTTCAATGATACTCACTTTGACTGGGGTGAGGTGGTATTGTAAAATAGTTCCCACTTCTTAATTTGAGAACTGACTATTCGTTTCATTTGCTTATTTTAGTTGGTAGTTCGATTATACGCATCTGTGTGTTTGTATGCTACAGGTATTCATTCGAGGAAGCCAGTTGGAAATGGAGTTCTGAGTGTGAGCCACCTGACAGTTTGATTTGAGGAATTGAACTCTCAAAGAACAGCAAGCTCTCTTAACCACTGAAACATCTCTCCAGTCCTCATTTTAGGTTTTAAATTATCTTTAATCCACTTTGGATTGCTTTTGTAAGGGTGAAAGATATGGTTTAGTTTTCTTCAGGCTAATGTGCAGTTTAGTCAGTTGCCTGGGCTTTCTTCCATTTTATGTTTTTTGACAACTTTGTTGAAAATCAGGTAAATATAACTGTGGTTTATTTCTGGACTCTATGCTTTGCCCCATTGGTGTACTTATTTGTTTTTATGTCAATACCAAGCTGTCTTTTCTCCTTAGGATTTGTTGGGTTTTTTATTTTGTTTTGGTTTGGTTTGGTTTTTTTGGCTATTATGGTCTTTTGTGCTTCCACATGAAATTTTTGGGCTAATTTGTTTAGTTTTGTGAAGAATAACATTTCAATTTTAATGGGGTTTGCACTGAGTCTATAAATTACTTTTGATACTGAAGCAATTTTTATTTTAATACTACTAAGAGAATATCTTTCCATAGTCCAGTATCTTCTTTAATCTACCTTTTCATTTTCTTGAAGTTTTTATTGTAGAGATCTTTTACTTCTTTCTTAGGTTTATTCCTACAGATATCAGTACTTGGGATATGTTATGAATGGAATATTATATTTTATACACATATGAGAATATAAAATTTCATTGAAAGTTTCTTCTCTGGCCGTGTCTAATTGAAATTCTAAATATCTCTTGTGTTTGTGCATACACATGCTTCCTTCTCTGTGTTTTACAAGTTTTATGACACGATTTCAATAAAAATTCTGTCTATTCCTTTCAACTCTATCTCGGCTTCTTATAGTGCATGAGTTCTAAGGTTTGACCTCTTGAATGTATCTCAGAATTCTGTGTTCTATTTTGCGTTCCTGTTACTTTGATAAACACCAGGACCCAAACAACTTGAGGAGTAAAGTGATTATTTGGCTTATACCTTCAAGGAACACTCCATTCCCGAAAGAAATTAGAGCAGGAACTCAAGGCAAGTACCAGGGGCAAAACCCATGGAGGAACACCACTTACTAGCTCGCTGCTTAGATAGCTTTGTACACAGCTTAGATTCATCCCACACCCAAGACCTCCACATAACTCTTGGATGTGTTGAGTTAACAGCTGAAGCCAACAAGGACATCTTAAAAATATTAGGCACATTCATTATTGTTTCCTTATATATGCCTAAATGTATAATTGTTTTGTTTGTCTCTGATCCATACCTGAAATTTATTCTTCTGCATTGTCTTGTATGTTGCCAATGCTTCTGATGTATACTTTTCTTTGATTGGCTATTTCTAATATCTCTCTTTTGTTATTTTTCAATGTTTAAATTACTCTGCTGAGTTTTCTCCACATATTTTAGACTTTAATCTCCAACTTACTGTTTTGTTCACTGAGGAAACTGCTTGTGGGGTCTTTAGTTAATTGTCTTAGTTTGTGCTTCTGCTTGTTTGAGTCTTCTATTTAGTTGTAAAAAAGAGTACGGCCAGAGTCTGTGCATGTGTACCAATACACACATATGCACTTAAGTGAGTATGCTACAACCCCACAGACATATACATATATGTACATCTGTAGACACAAAAGATACAGACAATGTCAAGAGTTGGAAAAGAGTTGTCTTAGTTCTGGTTTCCATTGTTGTGAAGAGACACCATGGGCAAGGCAACTCTTATAAAAAAAAAAAAAAGACATTTAATTGGGGCTGGCTTACAGGTTCATCCATTATTATCAAGGAGGGAGGATGGCAGAGTCCATGCAGGTCTGGTACTGGAGAAGCTGAGAGTTCTATATCTTAATCTGAAGGCTGCTGGAAGACTGTCATCCAAGCAGCCTAAAGGAAGGTCTCAAAGCCCACTCCCACAGTGACACATTTCCTCCAAGAAGGCCACACCTCCCAACAGTGCCACTTTCTATGAGCCAAGCATATTCAAAACCACCACAGATTTGTCATGAAATTAGGGCAAAAATGAGCAATGGCAGCTATGTGAAGCTCACATAAAACCAACACTAACCAAAAATCCATTCAGAGACAGATAAAAAAGATAAATTCAGCAAAAACATGTAAGAAATAAATATATATATATATATATCAACTCACCATGGAACCATCAAAAATCATAAAGCAAATATTATTAGATTTAAAGGGAAGTATAGACTAACATAATGGTAATTGGGAACTATGATGTTTCACTTACCCCAAGGAGCAGAATATCCAGACAAATGTATGAGTCATAGCATATTATAGAGCAAAGGAATCTGACAAATGTTCACATATTTTATTCAACAGCATCAAAATACATGTTTTAATCAACACATAGAGTACTCTCTAGTACTCTCTCATGAAAGGTCATGAATCAAATATATATATAATATTATATATATATATTAGAAGAAATAATTTTAAAAAATTAAATCATACAATGAATTCTTATATCTCAGTGGGAGAAATCACAAAATCAACCAAAAGAGTATAAAGCAGACAGAAGATAGAATAGCCTACTCCAAAATGACTAATGAGTCAAATTAAGATAAGACTTTAAAATACCATAGAAAGAAATGAAAATTATAGCACAGTGTGCCAAAATCTATGGTTATATAACAACATTTAAAAAAAAAAATCAGGGAGAGCGACATTTATAGCAATAAATTCAAACATAAAAGGAGAGCTCTAAAATAAACAGCTGAACCATATACTTAAGATCTTGGGGAAAAAAATAAAAATACTGAAAGAAATAAAGACAAAAACATTAATAAGCCCCTTATTAAAAAAATAATACAAAGAATAATATAAACAAAATATTAGTTTTCTGAAAGGCAAAACAAAAACAATAAGCTTTTTAACATAATATTTTATTGATTATTTAAAAATTTCACATAATACACACAGATCACATTCACTTTCCAGTCCTTCCAGTTCTACCCCTACCCTTGTGACTACTCCCAAAAACAAAAGGAGAAAAAAGGAAATGAGGAGGAGGAGGAGGAGGAGGAAGAGGAGGAGGAGGAAGAAACCAAATCCAATTTGTGTTGCCAATATACTCACTGGAGCATGGTCAAACTCCCAGTATACATCCCCTTAAAGAAAACTGAGTTCTTCCCCATCTCCACTCCCTCAAAAAGCCAGAAACTATGAAGAGCTACACTTCAGTACCCCATCATAATTCTAAAGAGTTCTCTTTAGTGGCTTCCTGTCTAGACTGTTTCTTTGGGTGATGGGAGGGGAAAGAGATTCTCACAGAAGCCTTCTATGTCTCTCTTTCTCAACGGTGAGTTGTAGTCATCAATATCATTGCAAAAGAAGCTATCTCACTCTTGATAGTCAGCAGCGGCACATACCACAGAATTCCACATGGTTTCTGGCTATCGTGTGGAAGACAGACACTATATAGGAGGCTATATAGTGGCCTCCTACATCATCAGGACCAAGGGTGCCAGCATGACCCATGGCAGTAACAAAGACTATGGATGTGAACATGGTCCCAAGTGGCGGCAGCAGCCACATACATCAACATGGCCTTGTGGTAACATGGACCACAGACATCATCATGGCTTCTACTGGGAGCACAGACCATGTGGTCTACAAAACCCATAGACATCAGCATGGCTTCAGGTGACTGCACAGACCACACACATTCCCATGGTCTTCAATGGTGACATAGACCATGTACAATAATAATGATAAACCTTTAGTTAGTCTAACCAAGAAAAAATGAAAGAATATACAAAGGAATAAAATTGAAGAGAAAAAGGGAAACATTCACATTGATACCATAGAAACATAAAAGATCACAAGGAAGTATTATGAACAATTATATGTGAAAAACAATCTGGTTAATCTGACCTAGTTGAAATAAATTCCCCCAAAATACACAACGTACCAAAACTGGATTTAAAAAAAAAAAGTGCTGCAAAATAGACTGGCTCTATTAAGGTAACCACATTGGGGCACAACACAATCTCCTACTTCAAAATGATCATGCTTAATAGTTTATTGTTGAATTCCAAAAAAAAAAAAAAAAAAAAAAAAAAAAAAAAAAAAAAAAAAAAAATTAAAGAGATAATTCTAACTCATTTTCTCTAAGTCTTAATACTAAAAATAAAACCAAATGGAATGAGTTCTATAAATCTCTTTATGAAGGTCTCATTACCATGATATGAAAAACATGTATGTGTGTGTACGTGTGTGTGTGTGTGTATGTGTGTGCATGCGCGTGTGTGTGTGTGTGTGTGTGTGTGTGTGTGTGTGTGTGTGTGTTTGAGTGGGAGTGAAATTGATGGACCAGTATACACAAGTCAGTAAACACAACTGAGCATTTTAACACAATGAGAATGGACTCTCTCTACAGAACAGATATTCCATAAAATACAACTTTGCTTTGTTTGTTTTTTTTTTTAAAAAAAAGTAACTCTACAAACTCAATGCGGAGGGAACATACTTAAAAATAACAGGGGCTATATGCGAATGACCTACAGCCAATACCACATGTAATGAGAAATTTGAAAGTGTCTCAAAGATTGAAAATATGACTATTTTTCTCATCACTTTATATAATAACATAATTTCAACAAGATCAACAAAGCAAAAGAAAAACGTAAAAGAAACCCAAATTAGACAAGAATCCATAGGGGCTGAAGAGATGGCTCAGAAGTTCAAAGTGTTTGCTACTCTCTTAGAGCACTGGGATTTGGTTCTAAGAATGCACATCAGGCAACCATGGACACCTGGAACTCCTGATCCTGAGGTCTAGCACATCTGCCTGAAGGGTGGTGGTCCTTATGTCCTAATGATGCTTGGAGTTGGTGATTGGTGCCTGGTTAGAGATGGGGTAACAGACGCTCAGTGGGAGGAAATGAGGTCACTGGTAAAAGTGTAGGGTCCCTATATGAAAAGAGTATGCTAGCTATAGAGCTATATGGAGATCTGAGTGGGAAATGTCTCTCATTGTCTTGAGAATTTGAAAACTTGGTCCTCAGTTGGTAGTGTTCATATGGGGGTTTAAATGGTGCAGCCCTGCTGAAGGATGTGCATCACTAGGGGCTTTGGGATTAAAAGTCCTTGTCTGCTTCCACTTTGTTCCACTTTGAGCGGTCCCTGACATTTTGGCCCCCAAACGTGGGGCAGCTTGGGTCGCAACACCAGCAGGTGGTTTTATTGAGGGTGGAGGGTTAGCTACTGAAGTCCTGCTGCAGAAAGTATATCAGCGTGGGCAGACTTTGAGAGGAAAGTCTTACCTACAGTTTGCTCTCTGCTTCCTGTTTGATGTTCAAGGAATGAGTTCACAGCATCTTGCTTCTGTTGCCATACCTTCTACCTACACACTGACAAAACTTCTAACACATAATGGACTCCAGTCCTCTGAAGTCAGAATCCAAAATAAACTCTATTCTATTAGATGCCTTAGTCATAGTATTTAACACAGCAAACAAAATGAAAGTACACAGGCAGGTTACAGGTGGGTGGGGTTGAGTTGAAGCGCTTAATGTTTTTAGATAGAGATACCTTAAATTTCTAAATGAAAATACCTGCCAGTACCTCCTAACTTTTGGCGGCCTTTCTAACTAAATTACATGGTTTGCTGGCTATGTTTTGAATGCTGTCTACAAATATTTATTGTAGCATTTTCTTTCTCAAATAGCAGAGTCTTCTATATATAATTATATATATATATATATATATATATATATATATATATATATATAATTAATAACTTAATTATGAATGAACTTAACTTAAATGAACACAGAACAAAAGCCAGTATCTTACACCCAGCTGCTATATAGACAGATGAAGAATGGTTGCTAAACATTTTCCTGCTACAGTAAAATAAAACGACCCTACAGAGTGGCACATGGCTGGATGGAGAGCAACCAGGTGAGAAGCACATGGTCCTTATTCCCAGAGTCCTTCACAGAGAATGTTGAGAGGGAACATCTGAAAGCTCTCCTTCGGAATAAGCTGGTGGAGGGAAGTTCTCAAGCTACTCTGCCTTCACTCTTCCTTCTCAAGCTGTATAACAGTTAGGGATCAGTAAAGACAGGATCTTTAAGGAACATTTGACATTGGAAAATATTATGAAAATAATGGAGACACTGAAACTAAAGACCTATGTCATGAAATATGGACAGGCCACTGTCGCCTTAGAGCTGTGGTGTCTTCGTTTGGGAAAGGCAAGTAACAATGCCACCTTTCTGTTTTGAGCTGGTTATGGTTACTAACAAGGTTGGGTACCGTGTCCTGGCAAGCAGAAACCAATCGTTGTCAACTGAACATTGGGCTAATATCACACAACCATCACAGGAGCAGCAACTGCAGTTCATTCCAAGCTCTTGTTTTTCTGAGCAGTTTTGTTCAACAACTTCTGAGACATTGCCCATGTGTTCTATGGTTGATTTTTTTTTTTCTGTTTTGAAAACAAAAACACACATTTGCACCCATCACCGTGTTACCATTGCTCTGCTGTTTACCTTTTTTACTTGACAAGCTGTGAGTTTCAGTGCTCATCTGGTCTAGCTGGCTAAGAAGATGACATTTATGCCACTTAGGAATGGTTGACATTTAAATCTTAACAGTAACTGTTGGAATGTCTCTATGTCTTAGAAAATTGATTTAAATATAATTCTCTCTTTTTCTCTCTGAAAAGAGTTATAAGTAACAACACTGGCAACTTTGGGTGAGATGGACATGAAAGGCAAGGAGGTGGGACATGCAGCCTCTATAGGCATGATTGTACACCCTGGTACTCTACCTTATGTAAAGCCCCGCTCTCCTGCATCAGCTGGACTCATTGACTTGGCCCTTTCAAAGTAATGGATAGCACTTCCAAGATTAGGCTCTGGAGGACTGTTGCTTTCTTTTTGGATGTTTTCTCTTGCCTTCTCTCCCATCTGCTCACACAGAAGGAAGATTTTTGCCATGTTGTACATTGCCTTTTGTAGAGGTCCAAGTGGCAAGGAATCCAGGGAGTCTGTGAGAAACAAAATGGTGTTAAACAAGTGAGTGAATCAGAAAGAATGTCCTCCTACAGGTGGATGCCTAAGGGAGACTGATGTCAGAGAACAGCTTGCCGTAAGGAGACAGAAAGTCAGAGAGAGGCAGCTCAACAGGGTCTGGACTCCTGCTCCACAGAGACTGTGATTGCATAAACATATGTTAAATCACTGTTCACGGGGAGGTTTGTTACACAGCAATAGGTAACTAATACAAGGAAAGATAATGAAAGGGTTATTGGGCAGACTTTGATCTCTTTACATCTTCTATGCCATAAGGGTTTCTAAATGTTTATGCATGTATTGTAATTACTTTTTATATTATTGTCAACAGATGCTACTTAGGCTGATACATTAGAGCCAGGACTGCAGACTGATCCACTCAACACAAATTCTAACAGCTTCTAGTTCCTTTTTGTACTGAAGAAGCTAGGAATTAAACACACACACACATACAAACAAACCACACTGAATTTCCCAGACTCTTGCACTTGAGAGCCTACAGACAAGCTAGTTTCCTCATACACTTGAGGCAAAACTCAAAGGAAGAAAACTACCAGCAAATGGAGACCATGGCATGCTCTGGCAGCTCTTCATGGGAGATGTTCGCTGGTCTACAGTAGCTTTGGCAGAGGTTCTATGGCCTAAGTATACATTAAAGTGTAATTCTTTAAGTGACAAACATTAGGATGAAGCAACTGGAGAGTTTCTGTAGGCTTAAATGTTTCAAAAACCTACTTTTAATAAGGGTTCTTAAATACTTTAACCTCCCTTCTAGCCCACTGCCCTGCAGAGGTAGTGGGAAAGAAAGGTTATTAGGATGCTGGGGAAGTGGGCCTGTTTAGAAATAGTTTCTTGGAGCAAATCCAATCTGCATTGTCAGGATACCAGCAGTTCAGTTCACAGGAATCAGCAACAACAGGTTGATTCAGAGTAGGTTCGAGCCTCAGCTGTATGCTGCTTAGAACTAGTTCCTTGGGGTAATTTCAATCTCCAATTGTCAGGATACCAGCAGTCCAGTTCAGTATCAACAGTGGTGGCATGGCCTAGCAGAAACAGCCAGGCCTCTGCCAAATCTGCATGAGTCAAAGGAGTGACCAGGACCAGTAGGGATGCCAGTTCTCTGCTGTGCATCTCTCAATGAAGTGAAAATCAGCAAAGATGAAGACAAGATCAATAAATCATTGCAAAGCTAGCTATGCAATTACATCGTCACTATCCATTGAGTCTTACTTATATGCCCTCCAAACATCGTATATACTCCTATGGGTCTTGCCTCAGCAAACCACCACATGAGTCTATCAGCTAACATATCCAGAAACTTCCACTTCACTCTGCCAATCAGCCTTAGTCCTTGGAAGCAGCAAGAAGCTGCCAGAACACCACCAGAGATATTTTGGTGCATTTTTCTCTGTAAAGTAATGGCAATCACCAATAAACAATGGTAAGATGTACCAATACCATCAAGTGTCATCCTCTGTCTGTTGGGTTATATTTATGTTCCTTCTAAACATCATGTGTCCTTTCACTTGGCTGCTTTAGTAAAACATCCTTTCACCTGTGTCTGCTTCAGCAAAACACCATTTGACATAACTAACTTTCCAAAGAAACTGGAAGTTTCCACTTCAAGTTTCCACAAAAAGCATTCTACGGGGTAGCTAAAATCGCCATTTCTTCCAGTATTTGAGATTTAGTTTTCATGTCCAAGCCTCCCAAACAGGTTCCCCTTTAAGACAGAGACTGTTTCCCCTTCTAGAGCTCTGTCATTAGCCTGGACAGAGGTTTTCTTCAGACCTTGGGACTGAGATTCAGTGCTTAGCCAGTGGCTGATTTTGTAGCCCACCTAGAACTTCTCCACTCTGTTATCAGGACTTTCTCCCTGTTTCCCTGTTAACACATGATAGTGTAAAGCGATGAGTTGTGACCTAAGGAAGAGCACCCAGTACCAGCTCATGATTCACTTATAGAAGTATAGAAGGTTTAATTCTGAATGTGCACCCTTTGTTTACTCCTCTCCTAGCAGGGCAGAGAAACAGTTCAGGAGCAGCCATGTCTCATGTGGCTTAGTCCTGGAAAGTTGACTGGAACAGATAGAAGAAAGGACAGGCACATGCAGAAAAGCTGATTTCTGCTGGGCCATGTGTACTCTGATAGAGGACTATCAACAACCTGGAAGCTCTGCATGTTTGTTATGTATAGCACAGAGGGATGGTTTAGCCAGTCTTGGAAGGAGGATTCTGTAGTTGAGCTCACTCAGACAGTAAACATCTGAGAGGAGAAAGCCGGGATGGCAGTTTTTGCACAGATTGTCAACATTCACACTGAAGCCAGGGGTAGACTTCGCTGTCTGTCTGAGTCTGACACAAGAAGAAAGTTTGCCAGTATTCCACAGGTCTAAGTCTTTAACATGATGGCTCATGACAAACATTACACATTCACGCAGGACTTCCGTTGCTCCCTACAAAGAGCCTTTAAGGAAAACATTCAATGAGAGAAAGACAAGTTGTAACACAACACAATTGGGTGCTATTTTCTTGGTAAATACAAAGCCAGTAAGAATGATAAGCATGTAAGAGAATGGAAAAGAATCTATTGCTTGTAGCAAATAAACATCAATAACACCCACTGGGTTACTCCATAAGCAGTGTCCTCACACAAAGGATACGTGGACATTATTTGATTCAAAAGATCTATGTACATCCATTTGCATTTTAGAGATGGGCACATTCATGGGCATGCCCACTTTACAATGAAAGAGGCCCAAAACCAAAAGGGTAAAATGTGTTTCAATAAGGTTCATGATAATTAATATGTGAAGAAAGATAATGAGTGATCTAAACTATGACTAAAATTAATAAGATCAAAATCCAATACCCTGAGATAAAAGCAATGTCTGATTCTCTGCTAACATGAAGGTTTTATAAATATTGATCTGCTCTTGGTAACATTTACAGAAAACTGAACTAGAAAGTAAGAATTTGTATCTTTAGTCTTTTCGTAAATGAACCATGTAGCGATCCAATTTGACTAGCACTGTTTGTTGAGGACGGTGTACTTTCTCTCACGTGTGTAACTGGCTTGTCAAAAGTCAGTTGGCTTGGGAGTGTGCACTTATATTTGAGTCTTCAATTCTATGCCATTGATCAGTGAGTCCACTTTTATGGCAGTGCCAAGCTGATGTTATAGTTCTGTAGTATGATACATGACCTGGGATGGTGACACTTCCAGCAGGATTCTTGTTCTTCAGGGTTGTTTGCTCTATCGGGGGTCTTCTGTATTTCCATATTAAAGATTGGGATTTAACAATATATGCTTACTGTTCTGTTGGGATTTTGATGGTGATTCCATTAAATCTGTAGATTGTTTTGGGTAGGATGGACATTTTTACAATATTAATCCTGCCACTGTGCGAGCATGGAGGTCTTTCCACCTTCTAGCATCTTCTTTGTTTTATTTTTCACGGTCTTAAAGGTTCCTTTGTACACACCTTTATTCTCTAGATTTATTTCAAGATTTTTTTGAGGTGGTTGTAAGTGGTATTGTTGCCCTTTCTTTCTAAAATTGTGTTTTCCTGTGTTTGGTCCATATGTGTTCAGGATTGTAATATCCTGTTGTTGGATTTTTCCTGTAATGTGTGTGATAGTTTTGGTTTGAAGTCGATTTGTCAGATATGAGAACAGTTATACCTGTTGTTTCTTAGTCTTATTTGCTTGGAATACCTTCATTCATCCTTCACCCTAAAGTGCTGTCCATCATTGGTCATAGGTATATTTCTTGGAGGCAGCAAAAAGATAAATCCTGTTCTTTGATCTAATCTATTAATTTTTGTCTCTTTATTGGAGAGTTGAGACAATGTGTTATTTTGTTACTTTTGTGGTATTTTCTTATGCTTCTTCCCATTCTGTGCTCTCAAATTGATCATTTGTTCCTGTATCTTCTTGGGTGTGTTTAGTCATCTCTTCAGACGTAAGTTTTCCTTCCAGTATTTTCTATAAAACTCAGTCAGTAGTCAAATTCCTTACATTCGTTTTAATGGTGGAAAGCCTTACTTTCTTCTTTTATTATAAATGACTGATTTGCTGGCTATAGTAGTCTGTGTTAGCATTTGTAATCTTTCACAATTTATGGAATATTTGTCTATTCTGTTCTTGTGTTCATGAACTCCATTAATAATCTGCTGTCATTCTGACAAACCACTCTTTGTCTGTGATTTGACCTTTGTTTCTTTTCATATCCTCTCTTTGCTCTGTATAATCACTTTTTGAGTATTATATGACATGGAGAGTCTCTTTACTGGCTACGTCTATCTGGTGTTCTGTATTCTTCTTGGACCTTGATAGGCCTCTCTTCTCCTAAAGTTAGAAAAGTGTTCTTCAATGATTTTGCTGAAAATACTTTATGTGTCTTTGATCACGACTGTTTTCTCTGTACCTATTATTCATAGGTTTTGCCTTTTACAGTGTCTTGGGATTTCTGCATGTTTCATCCCAAGGCCTTTTTATATGTGATATTTTTTTTGACTGGGTGATCTAATTCTTCTACCTCATCTTCAAGACCTGATATTCTCTGTTCTTCTTCAGTTAACCCACTGGGGAGGCTTTCCTCTGAATATTTTGTTTGAGTTCCTGAATTTTTCATTTTAAGTTTTGTTTTGTTTTTGTTTTTCTTCAGAGATTTTACCTCTTTATTAAATTTCATTTCCTTTTTTTAAAATTTACTTTTATTGGATATTAATATTTACATTTCAGATTTTATCCCCTTCTCTCCTTTCCCCCACCACCCAGGAACCTCCTATCTCAATGCCCCTTCTCATGCTTCTATGAGGATATGCACCCACCTACCCCCCCCCCCCCCCCTCCCCCCCCTCCCCCCCCCCCGCACACCCCCCCCCCCCCCCCCCGACTAAGTGTTCATCCTTCATGGGACCAAGAATCTCCTCTCCCACCTATGCCTGACAAGGCCATCTTCCCCTTCATTTACAGACGGAGTCATGGGTCCCTCCCTATGTGCTCCCAGGCTGGTGGTTTAGACCCTGGGGAACTCTGGTTGGTTGGTATTGTTGCTCTCCCCATGGGGCCACAAACCTTTTTATGCTCCTTCAGTCTTCTCTCTAACTTCTCCATTGGAAAAACCTTGATCAGATCAGTGGTTAGCTGTGAGCATCGGCCTCTGGCAGACCTCTAAGGAGACAGCTATATCAGGCTCTTGTCAGCATGCACTTCCTGTCATCCACATCACCTACCTTTGGTGACTGTACATGGGGTGGATACCCAGGTGGACTGGTCTCCAGATGACCCCTCCTTCAGTTTCTGTCCCACACTTTGTTTCCATATTTGCTCCCTTGAGTATTTTTGTTACTCCTTCTAAGTAGGACCACGGCATCCACACTTGGTCTTCCTCATTTCTATATTTGATGATTTTCATTATTTCCTTCAACTATTAGTGTTTTATGAACTTTATTGCATCATTTTTTTATATCTATGAAAACACAAGTAGCCTAATGAGATAATGCAAATCACCCAAAGTATAATGCTTGCAATGACAGAGGAGCTAACATCTAATTAACTCATCATAAAAGCTGGAAATAACAACATCCCACACCTCATCATCAAAGCCAAGCAAAAGGGTTTGGAGGCAGCAGAGAGCAACACAAGACACTATAACTGGTATAGACAACAGCGTCCATCAGGACTGGTGAGGGACACAACATCACTAGACTATTGCAGATTAAATAGGAAGCTGAAGATTTTGGAAACAAGATCCTACAAAAAAGAAATGGAAAAGAAAGGAATTCAAGAAGACCATACACACACACACACACACACACACACACACACACACACACACACACACACAGCCGAAGAACATGGTTAACTACAACCTCTGCAACCCAGCACCATGGAAGACAGAACTTTGACAGACATCTACATTATAAGAATAGAAGCAATTATAAAAAGTAAAAATGAAAATGAAGCATCTAAACTTACAAGATACATGGATAATTGTCAAAATAGAGAAGCATCGCTGGTTTCTAGAGAGAATTATAATGGTACCCATTCTTCATACATAAATCTGTACATATAATTCCATTTGAAATCACAAAGGACTACCAATGAAACTGAACAAAAATGAAGTTTAAAATAATATAAGAATGTATTCTTAATAAAAGAAAAATGTTTGCAAGAAAAAATAATATGTAAGAATAAACTCATAGGAGAAAAAATGAATATAACTGTAAGATTAAGACATTATTTTGTTTAAAAGTAATGTGGGTGAACTTCCCCCAAGATTGTAAAGCTATAATAAAACAAATAAATGATTATAACATGGGTGTAAATATCTTAGATAAATGATAAAAATCCTAAATAAAGACGTAAATGTTAAACAACAAAAAATACAAGATAGCCACAGAATAAGAAAGCATAAGATAATTTACATATAAGTAAACATACATATATAATGTATAATGTTTATGAATTATTTATGTATTCCATTTTCTATAATTCATTTGTTGTTCTCCTTTGAATTTTGGTTGGGGTTGAGGACTGAAATAGAAAATAAGCTATCTTTCTCAAAGGTTTGCCATGCATCAGATTCTCATGCTGTTTACAAATGGTGCTTTATCATCGGAATAGAATTTTACTTTCAAACTTGCCAGCATCTAGAACCACTAAAAGAACAAGGCTTTGGGCCTGTCTCTAAGGAACTATCTAGATTAGATAAACCAGGATAGGAAAACAACATTAAATTAAATGTGGGCAGTGCCTTCCTACATTCTCCCATGAAATAGGAGGAATTAGACTGGACAACAGCCTCTGCCTCCTGATCAGACCTTGGGAGTAGAATGAGCAGTTGCCTTCAGCTCCCAGCCCTGTGATTTCCCCACTATGGAACTGTGTGTCAGTAGTCCAGTGTTTACTCTGAGCAGACCTACTTCACTTGGTGTATTGATATCAGGATGAGCTCCAAGCCCAGTGACATCACACCTAGGCTACAGGGACACATACACCTATGGCCATGGCAACCCCCATATATTCCCAGACTCCACTTGGCTCACATCCCACCTTCACTTTCAAGCAGCTATGTCATAATCCAAGTAAAAGGCAGACCCCTCTGACCTCTCTCTCTCTTTGCCCCTTCATCTTCGCCTCCACCTTTGCCCCCTTTCCTTTTCACCCCCCAATAAACCCTCATGGAACTGTATTTGGCCTGGTGTGGTCTGTCTGGATGAAAGCTGTGATTTTAACACGACATTGGTGCATTGACCGGGAACTGCTACCCAGGAGAGCTGAGGAGTCCAGGCAGTCGCTGAACATGACTGTAACCAGTAACCACGGACACCATGTGGACTGTTGCTGCCACCACCACCGCCACCACTGCCTGTATTTGATGCCACCTGCCACTACTGCCACACCTGGTGGATTTCTACCATTGCTACAGACCACTGCCACCCACTGTTGGGCCTTGGATGAGGTAACTCCATTTAACCTGCACCCTTCAATCACGTAGGACACAGGTAGAGGTCTCCACCTCCAAAGATTTAAATAGTAATGAGTTATCTAAAGGGGGGGGGGGAGGGGGCGTAGCTAATTAAGCCATCCCCTCCCCTTTTTCTCCTCCCTATAAAAAGTCAGGGGAGCCTGGCTTTTTTTGCGGGGGGAGGGGACGGGGGAAGCGCATACCACCTATTCACCACGCCATGAACAATAAAAGCTTTGGAAAACTAGACTCCACGTGTCGATTGGGCCTGCACCGCTGACAGATTGCCAGCCTTTTGAACTTTGGAATCTTGAACTGGAGCCACCAGCCCACAGTGGCTGCATGCATGTGGGACCCTTCTGCCAGCGGTGTGGGAAGAGAGGCAGAACCCCACCGCAGGCCCTGTGGGACCCGCCGCCGCTGGATCTCCTCTCCCCTCCCGCCCTGCGCGAGTTTTTCTTCTTCCCCACAGATGGCGACCAATGTGCGGCACAAACTCTCACGCATCTGCAAGAACCATCCTGGCTGAGTCTGCTTAGCAAGTATACTTCCTATGAGCGGTACCAGGGCTTTCCCCGTCCTCCTCCATCCTGCCGCGCGAGTTTTTTTTCTTCCCCACAACCCATCAATGTGAGATACACAAAATTCGACCATGTGAGCTGTGGTCCACTACATGGAGCTAGCCTCTGCTACATGGGTTATGCAGTCAGACAGACCCGCACCAACCATACAGTTCCATGTTTCTTGCTACCAGACCACAAAAACCCTTAAACACACACCAGCTTATCAGTAAGGTATTTCTTCAGTCTGCAGGAAGGACCCTAAGAACCCAAATAGGGCCTGGCTAGCCTTTTCTGGGCTAAAGGGTTGGCGTTCCAATGCCATGATCCTTATGATCAGCCTCCTAACTAACCTACGAGATAAGACCTTTAGACCCTTGGGTGACTTCCCTTCTCGAAAGCTGTTCAGAATCCCTCGGGAATTCAGAAATTCCTAGATCTAGGTTAAATTGCTTTCTGGTGAATCTAGTACTTTACCACCAAAGTCCCTGGATGTTCGCGTGATGACCTGAACATCTAACCTGGCTGTACACTTGTAACCTGTTACTGAACATTTCTTGGGATGTCAGTACACATAGTTCAGTAACATCACCATCACCCAATGGCTGCTAAATTGTCTTTGAACATATCCCCAGGCATCCCACTGGGATGTATACTGGAAAATCTCAAATCTCTGAAGTTAACTCCTGACTTGAGGGCATCAAAACTAGTACACCTCTGCAATAAGGTCTGGATTCAGTACCCATTAGACAATAACTCCAAATGGCCACTTAATGGCACACTAGATCCAAATATTTTAAGGGATCTTCATACATATTGCCAGCGGTCTGGTAAGTGGAAAGAGGTTCCCTATAGCCAAGTATTCCTCTATCTTCTCTCCAATACCTTTATGTGTTCTGCTTGTTCCCCAGCCCAACTTCTCTTAGCCATGAAACCTTCACCAGATGATGCTACAATCCTCGATCCAGCTAACAAACTTCCACTGCAGATCTGTTTCCACACTGCTGAAAACCCAAACTGCCACCTCAGTTTCTCCTTCTCACCAGGATACCCCAGAGACTACTAGTTCAACCTCTCCAGATCCCTCTCCTATTCTGGTGCCAACTGTAGGTCGATCCAATTGCCCTACATTGGCATCAACCTTTACCTCTCCTATCACATGCTCTAAGGCCACAGTCAAATCCCCAAATCCTTCTCCTTAAGGAACACCTGACCCAGTGTCAGTCCTTCCTCTAAGGGAAGTGGCTGGGGTGGATGCCTTGTCAGAGTACATGTCCCTTTCTCTCTGAGTGAACTTTCTGAAACAGAAAGCAGACTGGGTTCCTATACTTCTAACCCCTCCACTTTTATTAAAGAGTTCTAGTGCATTACTCAATCTTATAACTTGACTTTCCATGATGTACATACAATCCTTACTAATAATTTACTTCCTGATGAATGCAAGTGAGTTTGGGAAGAGGCAAAAACTCATACAGACAAAATTCATCAAACAGATGGAACATATCCAATCGGATATGAGGCTGTACCTGACCAAGATCCTCAATAGAATTATAATTCTGCAGGTGGTATTTTAGCCAGAGATAGATTCATAACATGCCTCCTGGCTGGCCTCCATAGGGCAGCTTTAAAAACCAGTAAATTTTAAAAAAACTTCAAGAGTTTGTCCAAGACAAAGAGGAAAGCCCATCTAAATTTTTAGAATGCCTTACAAAGACTTTTTTGTAATACACTAATCTGGACCCTGAAAATCCAGAAGGTAAGCAACTTCTGAAGACCTATTTTTTTTCCAGAACTACTCCAACATAAAAAGCTAAACTTAGGCAGTTGGAGAAGGGGCTCCTAACTCCACAGGCAAAAGTCTTGGCATTGGCCTTCAAGGTGTACCATGAGGGAGATAAGAAAGCTTGAAAACAAAAGTACCACATGCTGGCAAAGGTTGTCCAACCAGCCTCAGCTACAACCCTAGACTCCTGGTCTTCTAAGGCTCAGAGACCACCTACTATAGATGTGGCAACAAGTTCACTGGTTGAGGGCTTGCCCTACCCTCTGCAAGCCAAGGGGGCCATGTCCTAGGTGCCATCAGGAGAGACATTGGGCTGTCGATTGTTCTCACATCATGCAGAACAGAGGGATATCACTTGTAGTCCACAAATTTGAAAAATCTAAAAGAAGTGGATAATTTTCTCTATAGTTACAAAGTACCAAAGTTAAATCAATATCAGATAAGGAATTTAAATAGATTTCTATTCCTAGTGAAATAGAAGTAGTCATTAAAAGTCTTCCAAGTAGGGAGGGGGAAAGCACAAGACCAGATGGTTTTAGCTTTTAGCTCGGAATTTTACCAAACTTTTAAAGAAGAGTTAACACTAATGCTCCTCTAATTATTCCAGGAAATAAAGATAGAATGAACACTTTTCAGTATGTTGTATGAGGCCTTAGTTCTCCTGATATTGAAACCACATAAAGACCCAACAAAGAAAGAGAATTACAGACCAGTTTCACTTATGAGCATAGATGTAAAAATACTTATAAAATGGTTTTAAGAACACATCAACCCAGAAATTTCTAGCTTCATCCCAAAAATGCAGGAGTGGTTCAACATATGAAAACCAATCAATCCATCATTTGAACAAACAGAAAGAAAAAAATCATCTCATTAGATACCATAAAAATACTTTGACAAAAATCTAAAATTCCTTTATAGTAAAAGTCCTAGAGAGATTAGAAATAAAAGGGACATGCCAAAATATAATAAATGCAATTTACAGCAAGCTTATAGCCAACATCAAGTTAAATGAAAAGAAACTCAAAGCAATTCCACTTAAATAAAAAAACAAGACAAGGATGTTCACTTTCTCTATATCTATTCAATATAGTACTTGAAGTTTTAGCTAGAGCAGTAAGACAACTAGAGGATATCGAGGGAATTTAAATTCAAAAAGAAAAAGCCAAACTATCTCTTTTTGAAGATACGATAGTATATATAAGTGACCTAAAATTTCTACCAGGGAACTCCTACATTTTCAGCAAAGTAACTGATTACAAAATCAATTCATGAAAATTAGTAGCATTCTTATATACAAATGATTAATGTACTGAAAAAGAAACCAGGGAAGTAATGCTTTTCACAATAGCCTCTGATAATATAAAATGTCTTGGGTAACTTTAAGCAAGTATGGGAAAGACTTGTATGATTAAAAACTTAAATGCTGTTCTTTCTCTCTCCTCTAGCTGAGCAAGATGTGCAAAGGAAGGAAGCCCAAGGAGAAGAAGGTAAGCCCGGCATTGCTGTTGTCAAGAAACAGGAGGTCAAAGCAAGTGAAAGATCTGTATGACAAGAACTTCAAGTCTCTGAAGAAAGAAATACAAGACCTCAGAAGATGGAAAGATCTCCCATGCTCCTGGATTGCCAGAATTAATTTAGTAAAAATGGCCATCTTGCCAAAAGCAATCTACAGATTCAATGCAATCCCCATCAAAATCCCAAATCAATTCTTCATAGAGATAGAAAGAGCAATTTGCAAATTTATTTGGAACAACAAAAAACCCAGGATACCAAGAACTATTCTCAACAACAAAAGAACTTTGGGGGAATCACCATTCCTGACCGCAAACTGTACTACAGAGCAATAGTAATAAAAACTGCATGGTATTGGTACAGATACAGGCAGGAAGATCAATGGAATAGAATTGAAGACCCAGAAATGAGCCCACATACCTATGGTCACTTGATCTTTGACAAAGGAGCTAAAACCATCCAGTGGAAAAAGGACAGCATTTTCAGCAAGTGGTGCTGGTTCAACTGGAGGTCAACATGTAGAAAAATGCAAATCGATCCATTCATATCCCCTTGTACAAAGCTCAAATCCAAGTGGATAAAAGACCTTCACTTAAAAAACGGACACACGGAAACTAATAGAAGAGAAGGCAGGGAAGACCCTCGAATACCTAGGCATAGGGGAAAAGTTTCTGAACAGAACACCAATGACTTATGCTCTTAAATCAAGAATTGACAAATGGAACCTCATAAAATTGCAAAGCTTCTGTAAGGCAAAGGACATTGTCAATAAGACAAAACGGCAACCAACAGATTGGGAAAAGATCTTAACCAATCCCACATCTGATAGAGGGCTAATATTCAAGATATACAAAGAACTCAAGAAATTATACTTCAGAAAACCATATAACCCTATTAAAAAATGGGGAACAGAGCTAAACAAAGAATTCTCAACAGAGGAAACTAGAATGGCTGAGAAGCACCTTAAGAAATGCTCAACATTCTTAGTCATCAGGGAAATGCAAATGAAAACAACTCTGAGATACCACCTCACATCAGTCAGAATGGCTAAGATCAAAAACTCAGGTGATAGTAGATGCTGGCGAGGATGCAGAGAAAGAGGAACACTCCTCCATTGTTGGTGGGATTGCAAACTGGTACAACCACTCTGGAAATCAGTCTGGCGGTTCCTCAGAAAACTGGACATAGCATTACCTGAGGATCCAGCTATACCACTCCTGGGCATATACCCAGATGACGCTGCAACATATAATAAGGACATATGCTCCACTATGTTCATAGCAACCTTATTTATAATAGCCAGAAGCTGGAAAGAACCAAGATGTCCCTCAACAGAGGAATGGATACAAAAAATGTGGTACATCTACATAATAGAGTATTACTCAGCTATTAAAAATAATGAATTCAAGAAATTTATATTTAAATGGATGGACCTAGAAATTATCATCCTGAGTGAGTTAACCCAATCACAAAAGAACACACATGGTATTTACTCACTGTTAAGCGGATGTTAGCCCAAAAACTTAGAATAGCGAAGACTCAACCCACAGACCACATGAAGCTCATGAAGAAGAAAGACCAAGAGGGAATGCCTCAGTTCTACTTAGGACCAGTAACAAAAATACTCAAGGGAGCAATTATGGAAACAAAACATGGGACAGAAACTGAAGGAGGAGCCATCAGGAGATCATTCCACCTGGGCATCCATCCCATGTACTGTCACCTAAGCTAGACACTGATGTGGATGGCTGGAAATGCATGCTGTCAAGAACATGATATAGCTGTCTCCTTAGAGATCTGCCAGAGACTGACACATTCAGAGGACGATGCTCACAGCTAACCACTGATATGATCAAGGGCTTCCCAATGGAGAACTTAGAAGACTGAAGGAGCAGGAAGGGTTTGTGACCCCCAGAGGAAAGCAACAATACCAAACAACCAGAGCCCCCAGGGTCTAAACCACTAGCCTGGGAGCACATAGGGAGGGACCTACGACTCTAGCGGTATTCGTAGGGGAGGACAGCCTTGTTGGGCATAGGTGGGAGAGGAGATTCTTGGTCCCATGAAAAACAAACACAGAATGGGGGGGGATGTGAGGGTGAGGAGGGGGTAGTGGGGGGGGGGGGGTAGGTGCGGGCACATAGAAGGGATATAAGGAGGAGGGATGGAATAAGGGGTTCCTGGGTGGTGGAGGAAATGGGATAAGAGGATAAAACTTGAAATGTAAATATTATAACCAACTACATAAAAGGTGGAAAAAGTTGTTAGAACCAACATCTATAAAAAAAAAAAGTCAGCTCTCTAGGAAAAAAATTTTTTTTTCTTGATAAAAAAAAAAAAAAAGAAAGAAAGAAAGAAAGAAAGAAAGAAAGAAAGAAGAGGGTGGTCAATCCTTTGTGCGAGAAAAGGTCCAAGAATTTCAGCAATGGGCAGGACAGCCAGTCCAAAAGAGATCTAAAATGATTCGTCAGATGGCCCTGCTATATCAAGCTGAAACACCAAAGAGCCATCCTCTATAAGCGACTCAAAGTACCTCCTGCCATAAACCAGTTCATCCAGGCCTTGGACAGGCAAACAGCTACTCAGATGCTTAAGCTTGCCCACAAGTACAGGCCAGAGATAAAGCAAGAGAAGAAGCAAAGGCTACTGGTCTGTGGTGAGAAGAAAGCTGCTGGCAAAGCTGCTTCCAACTAAGAGACCATCTGTCCTCTCAGCAGGAGTCAATACAATCACCACCTTGGTGGAGCACAAGAAGGCTCAGCTGGTGTTGATTGCTCATGATAAAGACCCCACTGAGCTGGTGGTTTTCCTGCCTGCCCTGTGTCGAAAGATGGGAGTGCCCTACTGCATTATCTAGGGAAAGGCCTTTCTTCCTGGGGCACCTGGTCCACAGGAAGAAAGGCACCACTGTTGCCTTCACACAGGTTAACTTGGAAGGGTGCTCTTCCAAGCTTGTGGAAGCTATTAGGACTAATTATAATGGCAGATATGACTAGATTCAACGCCACTGGGGAGGCAATGTCCTGGGTCCTAAGTCTGTGGTTCTCATTGGCAAGTTGGAAAAGGCAATTTCAAAAAAACTTAAAAAAAAAAATCTTAGGTACACTAAGTTTTTTTTTTTTTTTTTTTTTTTTTTTTTTTTTTTTTTTTTTTTTTTTAAGTTTTTAGGTACCAAAAAAAACCCTTAGGTACTCCAAGTTTTCTGTAAATAAATATAATTACAAAATTATCTTAAAAAAAACAACTTAAACTCTGAGGAAGAAATTGAAGATGATATCAGAAGTTGGAATGATTTCCCATGCTAAAGGATTGGTAGGATTAACATAGTGAAAAATGGCCTTCCTATCAAAAGCAATTTACAGATTCAATACAATACACATCAAAATCCCAACATAATCCTTTACAGACTTTGAAAGAACAATTTTCAACTTTTTAATGAAAAACAAAAACAGGATAGTTAGAACAATTCTGAGCAATAGAGAAACACTGCTGGAGGTCTTAACATTCTCAATTTCCTAAATGAGGTAACTCAGACCAAGAAAAAATAAATATTGTATATATTTGATTTTATGTAGATATTGGCCATTAAATAATAGCCAACCTATAGTTTACAGAACCAGGAAGGTTAGGTATAGAGAAAGAGACTTATGGGGACATATGGATCTCCATTGGAGTGAAAAACAGAATAGATTTTACAGGTAGGCTTGAGGTTGGTGTGGATGAAAACAGGAGGATTACATGACAGGGAAGGAAGATAAGGGTGAGGGAGGTAATTAGAGTCGAGATAGCTGAAGCTGAGGGGCATTAGAGGGATGATATGGAAACCTAGTGTAGTGGATACTTCCTAAAATATACAAATGTAATCCAAATGAGGTCTCCTAATAATGGGGAGGGTGGAGTGACAACTGACCTTTTCTTGTCACCAAACAAGGCTTCTAGTAGTGGGATGGAGTTGAGTTCTTGGTCAATGGGGTCCAGTGAAAATCTCTCAAAGCCCAAGTTGTTGCTAACACAATGGGTTGCTCTCAGAAAACCGACTGGGTCCATGTTGCTGAAGATAACATCCAGTCAACTCACTGAACATGGAGAAGAGGAAACTACATGAAGCCTTCACCACTGTATTCTAGTGTCTTTGATATAGGACAATACTCTGCAAGCTACCAGAGGAGAAATATAAACACAATCCATTCAACAAAACATTTGACCTACAGTCTATCCACCATGCAAGATATGGCACAGAACTTCTAGGAGTAGCCATTCAACACTGATTTAACTTAAGGGCAATTTCATAAGACATAAGCCGTGCCCAACACTGCTTGTGGGGAACAAGAACCAGAGACTAGATAGCACAGAGACCCAGAGTTAAAAACCAAATACTACTGGTCTAAAAGAAGAAGTATCAATAAAATGATCCCCAATGATACTCATAGATTAGTGGCTTATTTAGTCATCATGAGAAAATATGCCCTTGTAGCTGGGGCAGACACCTAGCTGGTCTGCTCCTGTGAAGACACCATATCCTGAGGAGCCATTGCACTTAAAGCAATGGGTAAGAACACTCACCAACTACCCATACACCCCAGAGCTACAATTGGGAGCAGGACCCACCACACACTCAAACCCAGCCCCTGTGGAATATCACTTTCCTTCCACCCCTTGCTTGATCCTTGTGGCTGGGACAGACACCTAGCTGGTCTGTTCATGTAAAGACATCATATCCTGAGACATCCTAGAGGAGCCACTGTACTCAGAGCAGCAGACACCATATCCTAAGACATCCTAGAGGAGCCACTACACTCAGAGCAGCGGACACCAAGCTGGTCTGCTCCCGTGAACACACCACATCCTGAGACATTCTACAGGAGCCACTGAACCCAGATCATGAGCAGCTGGAGCTCATGATCACAGGATCATAGAGACATCTGGACCCTGAGGAGTTCTGACACAACCAAGATAACTGGAAATACAGGCTCCAGTCAGAGACAGTGAATGCAGGTAGCACTAAAGTTAACCAGATGGTGAAAGGCAAGCACAAGGACATAAGCAACAAAAACTAAAGTTACTTGGCATCATCAGTACCCAGTTCTCCCACCATAGCAAGACCTAGACACTCCATCACACTGGAAAAGCAGGATTCAGAATTAAAATCACTTCTCATGATGATGATAGAGGACTTTAAGAAGGACATAAATAACTCCCTTAAAGAAATACAGGAGAACACAGGTAAACAGGTAGAAGTCCTTAAACAGGAAACACAAAAATCCCTTAAAGAATTGCAAGAAAACACAACCAAAAAGGTGAAGGAATTAAACAAAACCACCCAGGATCTAAAAATTGAAGTAGAAACAATAAAGAAATCTCAAAGAGAGACTACCCTGCAGATAGAAACCTAGAAAAGAGATCAGGAATCATAGACGAAAGCATCACCAACAGAATACAAGAGATAGAAGAGAGAATTGCATGTGCAGAAAATACCATAGAAAACATTGGCACAACTGTCAAAGAAAACGCAAAATGCAAAAAGCTCCTAACCCCAAACATTCAGGAAATCCAGAACACAATGAGAAGGCCAAACCTAAGGATAATATGTAGAGATGAGGGTGAAGATTCTCAACTTAAAGGGCCAGTAAATATCTTCAACAAAATTATAGAGGAAAACTTCACTAACCTAAAGAAAGAGATGTCCATAAATCTAAAAGAAGCATACAGAACTCCAAATAGACTAGACTGGAAAAGAAATACCTCCCATCACATAATAATCAAAACATCAAATGTACAAAACAAAGAAAAAAATACTAAAAACAGTAAGGGAAAATGGTAAAGTAACATATAAAGGCAGACCTATAAGAATTACATCAGAATTCTCACCAGAGACTATAAAAGTCAGAAGATCCTGGACTGATATCATACAGACCCCAAGAGAACACAAATGCCAGCCCAGACTACCATACTCAGCAAAACTCTCAATCACTATTGATAGAGAAACCAAGATATTCCATGACAAAACCAAATTTACACAATATCTTACCACAAGTCCAGCACTTCAAAAAATAACTGATGGAAAACTCCAACACAAGGAGGAAAACTACAGCCTAGAAAAAGCAAGGAAGTAACCTAACAACCCCGAAAGAGGATAGCTACACAAACATAATTCCACATCTACTAACAAAACTAACAGGAAGCAACAATCATTTTTCCTTAATATCTCTTAATATCAATGGACTCAATTCTCCAATAAAAAGATGTAGACTATCAGGCTGGATACATAAACAGGACCCAGAATTTTGATGCATACAGGAAATGCACCTCTGTGAAAAAGACAGACACTACCTCAGAGTAAAAGGATGGAAAACAATCTTCCAAGCAAATGGTCACAAGAAATAAGCTGGAGTAGCAATTCTAATATCAAATAAAATCAACTTTCAACCAAAAGTAATCAAAAAAGATAAGGAAGTACACTTCATACTCATACTCGTCAAAGGAAAAATCTACCAAGAAGAACTCAATTCTGAACATATACGCACCCACATACATAAAAGAAATTTTACTAAAGCTCAAAGCATACATTGCACCTCACACAATAATAGTGGGGGATTTCAACACCCCACTCTCAGCAATGGACAGATCATGGAAACAAAAACTAAACTGAGACACAATGAAACTAATAGAAGTTATAAACCAAATGAATTTAACTGATATCTATAGAACATTTCATCCTAAAACAAAAGAATATACCTTTTTCTCAGCACCTCATGGTACCTTCTCCAAAATAGACCATATAACTGGTCACAAAACAGGCCTCAACAGATACAAAAAGATTGAAATAATCCCTTGCATTCTATTAGATCACCATGGACTAAGGCTGGTCTTTAATAATGACAAAAACAATGGAAAGCCCACGTACACATGGAAACCAAACAACGATCTACTCAATGATGACTCGGTCAAGGAAGAAATAAAGAAAGAAATTAAAGACTGTTTAGAAACATCATACCAAAACTTGTGGGACTCCATGAAAGCAGTATTAAGGAGAAAACTCACAGTTCTAAGTGCCTACAGAAAGAAACTGGAGAGAGCATACACTAGCAACTTCACAGTATACCTGAAAGCATTAGAACAAAAAGAAGCAAATATACCCAAGAGGAGTAGACAGCAGGAAATAATCAAACTCAGGGCTGAAATCAACCAAATGGAAACAGAAAGAACTATACAAAATATCAACAAAACCAAGAACTGGTTCTTTGAGAAAATCAACAAGACAGATACACTCTTAGCAAGACTAACCAAAGGGCAGAGAGACAGTATCCAAATTAATAAAATCAGAACCGAAAAGGGAGACAGAACAACAGAAACTGAGGAAATTTAAAAAATCATCAAATCCTACTACAAAGGCCTATACTCAACAAAATTGGAAAATCTGAATGAAATGGACAATGTTCTAGACACATACCAGGTACCAAAATTAAATCAGCAGAAGAGAAACCATCTAAATAGTCCCATAACCCCTAAAGAAATAGGAGCAGGTATTAAAAGTCTCCCCACCAAAAAAAAGTCCAGGACCAGATGGTTTTAGTTAGAATTCTATCTATTTAGCAGAATTCTATCAGACCTTCAAGGAGGACCTAATACCAATTCTCTCCAAACTATTCCACAGAATAGAAACAGAAGGAACACTACCCAATTTGTTCTATAAAGCTACAATCACGCTCATTCCTAAACCTCACAAAGACTCAACAAAGAAAGAGAACTTCAGACCAATCTCTCTTATGAATATTGATGCAAAAATACTCAATAAAATTCTCACAAACTGAATCCAAGAACACATCAAAACAATTACCCATCATGATCAAGTAGGCTTTATCCCAGGAATGCAGGGTTGGTTCAATATTCGGAAATCCATCAATGTAATCCACTATATAAACAAACTCAAAGAAAAAAAACACATTATCATCTCACTAGATGCTGAGAAATCATTTGACAAAATCCAACATCCCTTCATGTTTAAAGTCTTGGAAAGATCAGGAATTCAAGGTCCATACCTAAACATAATAAAGAGCAATATATAGCAAGCCAGTAGCCAACATCAAACTAAATGAAGAGAAATTTGAAGCAATCCCACTAAGATTAGGAACTAGACAAGGCTGCCCACTCTCTCACTACCTATTCAATATAGTACTGGAAGTCCTAGCCAGAGCAATTAGACGACAAAAGGAAGTCAAAGGGATACAAATAGGAAAAGAAGAAGTCAAAATCTCATTATTTGCAGATGATATGATAGCATACTTAAGCGACCCTAAAACTTCCACCAGAGAATTCCTAAGCCTGATAAACAACTTCAGCAAAGTGGCTGGATATAAAACCAACTCAAACAAATAAGTAGCCTTCTTATACTCAAAGGATAAATAGGCTGAGAAAGAAATTATAGAAATGACACCCTTCACAATAGTCACAAATAATATAAAATATCTTGGAGTGAATCTAACCAAGCAAGTGAAAGATCTGTATGACAAGAACTTCAAGTCTCTAAAGAAAGAAACCAAAGAAGATCTCAGAGATTGGAAAGATCTCCCATGCTGATGGATTGGCAGGATTAATTTGGTAAAAATGGCCATCTTGCCAAAAGCAATCTACAGATTCAATTACTCATCAAAATTCCAAATCAATTCTTCATAGAGATAGAAAGAGAAGAATTGCAAATTCATTTAGAATAACAAAAAACCCAGGATAGCAAGATCTATTCTCAACAATAAAAGATCTTCTGGAGGAATCTCCATCACTGACCTCAAACTGTACTACAGAGCAATAGTGATAAAAACTGCATGGTATTGGTACAGAGACAGGCAAGAACACCAATGGAATAGAATTGAAGATCCAGAAATGAACCCACACACCTATGGTCACTTGATCTTTGACAAAGGAGCTAAAACCATCCAGTGGAAAAAGGACAGAATTTTCAGCAAATGGTGCTGGTTCAACTGGAGGTCAGCATGTAGAAGAATGCAAATCAATTCATTCTTATCCCCTTGTTCAAAGCTCAAATCCAAGTGGATAAAGGACCTTCACATAAAACCAGATACACTGAATCTAATAGAAGAGAAGGTGGGGAAGACCTTCAAATACTTAGGCACAGGGGGAAAGTTCCTGAACAGAACACCAATGGCTTATGCTCTAAGATCAAGAATTGACAAATGGGATATCATAAAATTGCAAAGCTTCTGTAAGGCAAAGGACACTGTCAATAAAACAAAACAGCAACCAACAGATTGGGAAAAGATTTTTACCAATCCTACACTCGATAGAGGGCTAATATCCAATATATATAAAGAACTCAAGAAATTAGACTCCAGAGAACCAAATAATCCTATTAAAAATGGGGTACAGAACTAAACAAAGAATTCTCAACTGATGAAACTCAAATGGCCAAGAAGCACCTTAAGAAATGTTCAACATCCTTAGTCATCAGAAAAATGCAAATGAAAACAACCCTGAGATACCACCTCACACCAGTCAGAATGGCTAATATCAAAAACTCAGATGATAGCAGATGCTGGTGAAAATATGAAGAAGAAAGAAAAACAGTCCTTCATTGCTATTGGGATTGCAAGCTGGTACAACCACTCTGGAAATCATTCTGGTAGCTCCTCAGAAAACTGGACATAACATTACCTGAGGACCCATCTATACCACTCCTGGGCATATACCCAGAAGATGCTCCAACATATAACAAGAACATATGCTCTACTATGTTCATAGCAGCCTTATTTATAGTAGCCAGAAGCTGGAAAGAACCCAGATGTCCTCCAACAAAGGAATGAATACAAAAAATGTGGTACATTTACACAATGGAGTATTACTCAGCTATCAAAAATAATGAATTTGAAGCCGGGCGGTGGTGGCGCACGCCTTTAATCCCAACACTTGGGAGGCAGAGGCAGGTGGATTTCTGAGTTCGAGGCCAGCCTGGTCTACAGAGTGAGTTCCAGGACAGCCGGGGCTACACAGAGAAACCCTGTCTCGAAAAAAACCAAAAAAAAAAAAAAATGAATTTTAGAAATTCTTAGGTAAATGGATGGAACTAGAAAATATCATCCTGAGTGAGGTAACCCAATCACAAAAGGACACACATGGTATTTACTCACTGATAAGTGGATATTAGCCCAAAAGCTTGAAATAGCCAAGATTCAACTCAGACCATATGAAGCTCATGAAGAAGGAAGACCAAGTGTGGATGCCTCAGTCCTACTTAGAAGGAGTAACAAAAATACTCAAGGGAGCAAATATGGAGACAAAGTGTGGGACAGAAACTGGAGGGGCCATCTGGAGACCATTCCACCTGGGTATCCATCCCATGTGGATGTCAGGAAGTACATGCTGACAAGAGCCTGATATAGCTGTCTCCTTAGAGGTCTGCCAGAGTCTGACATATTCAGATACAGATGCTCACAGCTAACCATTGATCTGATCAAGGGGTTCCCAATGGAGGAGTTAGAGAGAAGACTGAAGGAACTGAAAGGGTTTGTGGCCCCATTAGGAGAGCAACAATACCAACCAACCAGAGCTCCACAGGGTCTAAACCATCAGCCTGGGAGGACATAGGGAGGGACTCATGACTCCATTGTAGGGGAAGATGACCTTGTCAGACATAGGTGGGAGAGGAGATCCTTGGTCCCATGAAGGCTGAACATCGAGTTGGGGGGAATTCGTGGGTGGGGAGGTAGGAGTGGTGGGGTAGGTGGGGGACATTCTCATAGAAGCAGGAAGAGGGGGGGATGGGATAGGGGGCTCCGGTGGTGGGTGGAATGGGGTAAGGGATTAAAATCTGAAATGTAAATATAATATCCAATTTTTAAAAAAAGAAAAAAAAAGAGAAAATGTTCTTTCTGCAGCCAATGGGAACAAATGAAGAGACCCACAGCCAGACAGTACACAAACAGACATTCAAATGGAAGAGGGAAAGGAAGAGGGAGAGGGATAGGGGAAGGGGGAGGGGGGGGGGGGGGGGGGGGGGGGGGGGACGGGAGAGGGGAGAGTTTCCTGAAAGTTTTGCCATCTCTCAATAGGACATAAGATTTGACATAATGTAAAAAACAAGGCTTTGGAGAACACTTACAATATGAATAACAGTATGTAATGATAATATGTAAGTTTCTTTTTAAAAAGATGTGTTTATTTTATATATATTGGTTTTGTCTGCATTCATGGGTTGGGGCTGGGGTTAGGGTTAGGGTTAGGCTTAGGCTTAGGCTTAGGGTTAGTGCTATCTGTACACAGAAGAGGTCATCTGATCTCATGAGACTACATAGATGATTGAGAGTCACCATGTGAGTACTGAGTATTGAACACAGGACCTCTGAAAAAGCAATTGGTGCTCTTAACTGATGGTTCGTTTCTCCTGCCCTATAAGTTTCTTAATATTTACCTTATCTGCAATAATTTTGTTTGGCTCCTTTGGCAGCAGATAAGCACATATGTATGAACACATGATAACTGTCCACAAGTATCCTATGGCAGGATGGTGATTTCCTTCTTCATGCCCTACTCTCCATTCCTGGTGTCGACCTCCATCTTCAGCCCTATGACAGGCTTTCCTGCTCTTTATGCCAAAGGTTTCCCTTAAAATGTAATCTCTGTTTATTTTAAACATTATCTAGCATACCATATTATTGTACTTTCCTCCATTTTTTAAAAAATATTTTTCACTGAAGAGGATGAGTCATACACATAATTTTGCAATCAAATCTGAAACGAATGAATTTCTTCATGGGAATAATAAGTGAATTTAAAATCCACAATGAAACTGAAATAAGAAAGACAGTTTTATTGATTTCAGTTCATTCAATATAGTGTTGGACAGAAAATAGGTTTGAGAATTTTTTTTAGAGAAAATTCTCTTTTCTCAGAGAAAAGTTAAGAGAGATGGATTTGCTGCAGACTAACTAGGGAGAAAAAGCTGTGTCTATTTAGACATAACTGTCAATTCCAGGCTGCAATCATGAGAAATCTGATTAACTGATGCTCAGGTTTTTTATTGCTCTGCCACTAATCGCCCCAAAATAGGCTGCTTTCCTATGAAATATTAGAAAGATAATACACCATACCTATTAGATGGCTACTATAAAACATAATAATACCATAATATAACATAAAACAATATAAAACAGAATGCCTCAGAAATAACATGTATTGGTAGAGATATGAAAAATAGAATACTTACTTATTCATTCTACAGAACTGTAAAATGGTGCTATTAATATGGTCCTTGATTGAAAATAGGATTATTCCTCACCTAACCATTCCATCTGGGCATACACTCCAAAGAGCTTAGGGTAGAGTCTTTAGTAAATATTTGTGCACTGATGTGTTTATCAATATTGTTCATAATATAGCCCAAACACAAGAGCAAACTAATATCCATCAAGGGATTAATGGGATAATTAATGAGATAATTAATGGATAAATATATATATATATATATATATATATATATATATATATATCTCCCCACATATATATCATATATGTGTTGTGGTATATATGTTATTTTGATTTAAAAAGGACTTATGAAACATGATTGAGCCTTCCATTAGACATTATGCTAAATAAAATAACGCACAAAAGGCCAAAGGCCAAAGTATGTATGATTCTACTTTCACAAAGTACCTAGTGAAGTTGAATTCACAGATGCAGAAACCAGAAAACATACAAGTGGCTGAGGAGGCATGTGCAGTGCTGATTGGCAGGCTCAGAGCTTGGTATTGGCTTAGGTTCTGGAATTAAATGGTGGTGATAATTGTCTAGCAGTGTGAATATGCTGAAGATGAGAATATACTAAAGAATGATTAAAGTGGTCCTGTACAAAGACATGTGTATGTATAGCTCTGTCATATACAGAGATTTAGTGATATTGCTTCTGTTCCTCATATAGCGTCCCCTTGGAGCAGTGGAAAAATATTCAGGTGCTAGAACAGCCATGGTCTTGTCCAGTATTTGCTTTGTTTTGGCAAGGCAAGTAGTGTTCCCACTTTGGCTTTGGTGTTCCCTTCTAGGCATCTCAGTTCCCCACAAGGGCTCATATTTTATCTTTCCATGGAGAGGATATGAAACATGATTAGGAAACATGATTGAACTTTCCATTAGACATTATGCTAAATAAAATAAAGCACAAAAGGCCAAAGGCCAAAGCATGTATGATTCTGCTTTCACAAAGTACCTAGTGAAGTTAAATTCACAGATGCAGAAACCAGAGGTTACAACTCCTGAATTTAAACCACAGAGTAGCCCATCCCTAGATCACTCATTTCTGATTGTAGAGGCCAGCTGGCTGTTAGATGTTAAGATGAGCCTGTTGTCTGGACCTACCAGTTTCTGCAGATTCATGCCTGGTGTTCATTATAGAATGATATGTGTGTTCTAAGAATGAACTAGAACAAGATGGGAACACATGGTATCTCCAGCACATGGTATGTCACCCTTATGCTCTCAACTTTAAAGCAGTTATGCAGCATGCGATATGTCATTGTGGCCATTGGCTAACAATTTCTTCATCTATTGTCCTTAAGTTCTTCTTCTCATAAAGTGTTGGAAGAAGGCAGAGTAAAGAATTTCCCTACATCACAAATCAAACCACTCCTTTCAAAAGAAAGCAATCCAGGCTTTGCTGTCTTCTTAAAAATTGGAGCATCAAACATAAACCCAAGGGTCTGGTAAATGTGCATTGGAGATCCTTTGAAAAAATGTCTAGAGGATTTATTCTGAAGGTGACTTGACTGCCTTAAGCCAGACCACAAAGTCAAGTTCTCACTAAACACACCAACACTGCGATGAGTGTGAAGGTTAGCCTTTGATGTTTTTATAAAAGGCGCAAAGCAAAGACACTAAACTGAGTGTCCAGGTCAGGAAAGACTTGGAACTGAGTGGTTTCTAGGACAGTTTTATTTCTTAGTCAAGCAAAAAACTAGATAAGTATTCATTAAAAGATACAAAACCACAAGGACACTGATAACTTTAAAAAAAATGTTTCTACTTCTTATGTTCTCTTTCAAAATGTTACATTCTTTCCTAATATCATCCTAGGGATGTGCTTTTGTCATTGAGACAGTGTAGGCAATAACCCCCTTCCACTGACTCCTCCCACAGACACTTGTGACTTTGTACAGGTCTCAGGAGCACATTGTTCTGTTTTATTCTGTGTTAGTGTGTCCTTTTTTTTTTCTGCACTGGCTTGTAACTTGTTTTAGCTACATTGTATAATGTACAACGGCACATTTCAGTATTTGACTTGCTGCTTAGAATTATATGGCATAAGCTCTGGCTTTTAAGGCTTTTGTTAGCATTGACTATGACTACCTCTGGTTAGGCCTTAAGCAAAAGTGTAAGACCATCTCTAGATATCTACAGTGAGCATCGCTGGGGTGAGGCCATGCATATTTTTAAATTTAATTAATGATACTAAATTATCTCCCAAAATCTGTGACCAATTTACACCTCCATCCTGCAGTAAAGACATATATCAACTTTCTGTTCTCCCGCCTACAGCCTTGGCTCTTTTTTTTTTTTTTTTTTTTTTTTTTTTTTTTCATCACCTTTCTGGAAGTAGTATGAGGGTGGGCTTCCTATTGCTTTCATTTGTTGTTTCTGATTCCAAATGAATTACTTTTTCCTGTTTTTGCTCATTTGTTAGCTGGGAAGTTACACTCTTAAGCTTCCCAACCCCTTTTCTTTGAAGATGGATCTTAATCACCTATACGTTCTTCTTATCTAGAAAAATGTCGAAGCTTCTGGAAGGCAGGTACCATGTCATAACCTTTGTTTGTATTCCTTTGGACTACACACTGCTAGCATTTTTGTGACATTTCCAAAAATTAAAGGCTACATTTGGTTAAGACCAGTATGAAGTGAGACTGTAAACTGATATACAACATAGATATAACATCAGGAGTAGGTGAAAAATTAATGTCCTAGAAAGAAATAGCATTAAGTAAAAATCTGGTGTTAAGAAAGGAAAGGTACATGGTGTACTGGAAACTGGTACATTTTTTTTTTACATTATAAATTATTACCAGAACAGGGGGAGTATCCCTGATTTTCAGCTATGTTCAAGAAGGCTGAACATGCTATCAAAAAGGCTCTTGTCCTTCATCTTGCCTAGGCTACTCTTTTTGTCTGATGGATGGTAGATAATGTGATGCTTGCTTTAAAAGAAGGAATAACTGACTGGCATGTACCTCTTCAGAATTGACTGAAGAAGCTCTTTCCCCAGTCCACGTCTGGGTCAGATGAGTAGAATGAATGATCCTCTAGTACTATGCTGTTTTCCAATGACCTGTTAACCACGTGGTGCTCATTCACTATTTACCCACCATAGCTCAGCTCCACATCTGCCACCCCATGCTTCATTCTACTGGGTCCCTGAATCTGCAAACTACATTTTCTAGAATCCTTTCAGAGCTGGGTTCTTATTACCTCTTGCCAAAGAAAACATTCTTGGGCTATCAGAAGCTACCCAGAGGAAAAATGTCTTCTAAGGGTTTTCTCCTAACATGGTGGGCAACTGCAGAAGCTGCTGTTGCCTGAGGGTTGCTAGGGTGCTGCCTGTAAGGTTACAGTCGGAACAGGCTGGAGCAACAGTGGGCCAGGGGCACCAGCACACCCAGAACTTCAAGAACCTCACAGTAGTTCATGTGACTCAGACCCCGGCCCAGCTGCACTCATGCTTCTCATGCTTGAACCTCACACAACTTGCTTCCCCACCTTGATACCATGAAGAAAGTACAAATCCCAGAGACATTGCCTTCAATCTTCCTTTAGCTCCAAAAGGATCTTTGACATGACTTCTCTATATTGATTCCCGTGCTTAAAGTATGCTATGGGGCTTTCTCTTTACCCATCTGAGAGAAACTATTCCGGTTCTTTAATGTCTGGGTTTCTTTTAAATCTTTTAATCTGACTGCACAATGTGGTACATGAAATGCAGTAGTCATAGAGATGTGAGGATGTGGGGTTATGGGACAAACTTCTTAGGAAGCTTTTGATGGTTTCTTTTAGCAAATAGGTCTAAGTGAATTAAGCATATTAACAATGCATATACCTTAGTTCTTGCCCCTATTCCAGTCTCTTTACTCTCTGTCTTTATGATTTAGATGAGTAGCTCTCAGCCACAGACTCCAACTATAACACATATGAACCAATTTTGGCACTCACAGTTGATGGGAGAAATTTTCTGGAACCATTGAAAGGGGTTCTTTTCCCTCTGAACACTGCCTCAGATGGGCTGTGAATGAGATTCTATGAAAAGTATTTGCTAAAGTCTCTAGAGGCCAATGCATCTTTCCATTCAAAATCTCCAATATTTGTTACTGAAAAGGGTTTCCATTATTTTTGTGGCCACAAAGAAAAATTATATTCATAAAATCTTGGCTTTGGATGCTGCCACTGACTAGGCTGCTGAGGTTATTAAAGTCATTTTTTTATATTAAATGAATATAAGAAATTGTAGGTACTTTGGGATGAAAACTAAAAATCTAATATGCCCCTAGTGGTCTTGAAGAAGTATCCTAACTATGTATTGAAGGTGCAACCTTGAATATAGGATCATCTAAAGGTTATGAAGCAGAGAATCAAAGCTATTTCAGATAGGACTGAGGCATTACTGAAGGGTAAGAAAGAAATCAAGCCAAAAAATCAAGCAATAATTTAGTCCCTTTGTGAACATTCTTTTGTGTGCATCACACAAAATGGCAGCCTTTAGAAGATAGCCAATGTTGTGAGCTCTTTATGGAGAAACAGGGGAGTGAATCTTACTTCTAGGTTCTGGCTCCATTTTCATTTTGGTTAGCAAAGTTGGAAAGCAAGAAAAGGACAGCCATTGGCAAAATGATGTCAGTGCCTTAGGAGAGCACTCACACCACAATTAGATAGATAGATAGATAGATAGATAGATAGATAGATAGATAGATATCAAGAGCCCACTGTGTGCTAACTTGGTCAGAGGCTGCTGCACAAAACAGCCCACAGCTTTTCATCCTGTGATGAGATGGACTGTCAATGCATCTGTGAGAAAAAAAATGCAGTCAGAACATACAGACTATAAAGGGGTAAAAAGTCACACTGATGTGCTCTGGGACTCCTGACTTCTTTAAGTCTTAGCCTCTGCCTTTGCTAAATGAGCGATAGAACGAATCTCGGAGGGTCATGATGACTATTGTAGGAGACAGCACATGGAATATGGAAGCATCTGTAAAAGAGCATCCTAAGTCTACAGTGAGGACAGAGCCTTGAACATGGCCAGTCAACAGCCTATAGAGCAGCCATCTGCCTGTTGCCACTCTTCATGGTAGCTCTTGCTAATCCTTCATGTTTCTTGTCATCACAGTGTCTCATGAATATTTAAAACAGGGCAAAACCTTTAGTTACATTCGGAGGGACAATGAAATTGCACAGAGCCTATATGAGCAAATACTAGGAAATGCAGTCCATGGAAATGTGCAAGCTGCTCAAATAGAATGTGGGCTCAGAAAATGAGGGGAAAAAAATCCTGAAATTTTTAACCCAGAAAAAACCCCATGTTCTTGAAAACAGAAGTTTTAAGTGCAGTGAGCTCCTCAACTTAAGTTCTCCATTACAGATCCATAGTGCAGAAAACACTCATTCTCTTCGTGCTACATAAAAAGCTCCTTACTTCCTGGTTAGAAGGTCAGTATTTCCTTCCCTCCATCTCTTGCCATGTTTCCCTGTGTGGGTTCACCATTTGGGACAGACTTTCTAGCCAGGGGGATGCTCAGATCCATGTTTCCTCCCTGGCTATGCTGGGTATGCAGCTTTGACCTGGGTCTTCTTGCTGCTCCAGCAAGCATGTTACCAATCACACCAGTCCCCCATCTCCTACCAGCTCATTATCTTTTAACACTCCACAATGATGCAGACATATGCTGCACAACTGAACAAAGAGGGAGGGGAAATGCTTGAAGGCCGGCCTCCAGAGGAATGGGTTTGTTTGCTTGCTTTGCTTTTTGTTTTTGTTCGTTTTTTCCTTGCTTGCTTTTAGCTTGCTTTGGGCCTCCACAGGCTGGGGAGAGTTAGAGCCACGTTATTTCCTTAGTCAATGGACAGACCTGAGTATCTTTCTGTATACTCTGAAGGCACTGAGCATAGACAGAGTTAAAAATAACCACTGAACTAACCATATAATGATAGCTACTAAATAAATTGAAACTAAGTAAAATTATTCTAATGGTTTAAAGTCTCCAAAGTCTAAGCTGCAATGAAACCTCTCAACAGGACAGCTGGGGACACGTGGAAAGATGCTAGAAGGTGTGTAGGTGTTAGCTGAGGTTAAAAGGAGCACTCCTCCTATGGTACTTGTCATCATCTTCCTCCCTTACTGTCAGTGCAGTGTTCCCCTGATCCTCAGCTCACACCAATCCTAACTAAGAAATGCTTTTGGAGAACCTATTTTCAAGCACAAATTTTGACAAATGGTTCAGTCATGTGGTGGAACTTTTGGAAACAGTGAGTTCTGTGTAACACGGGAAGCCTGTGTTGAGTGACAGCTCCTCTCTACGAAGTTCATCTTTCTTTAGGCTGTACAAGGATCCTTTTCAGATACACAAAGCCCTAGGAAAAACCCAGGGCTCATACTCATCGTGGGGCTCACCTCTGTGTCACTTTGAATTATCTCACACAGAGGATGGGGTGGAAGAGATAGAGAGGGGCAGTTGACTTGTCTTATACGTCTAGAGTCTTAAGTTCAAGACTGAGCTATATATAGGAGCTAAGGAAGTCACTGAAGTGTGTTGATACAGACTGTTCTCATGTAATAAAATCACAGAGCTACTAGTCCCGACTACTGAGATTCAACTCCCAATGTTGCCACCCTAGAGACCAAAGGTTTAACACATGGACCTTTTAGGGACACTCCTATATTCAGCTCAAGCTGAATTGATAGCGTCAAGCTGCTTGAAAGAGAGCTTAGACCAAGCGTGATTCTAAGTGCTATTTGCCGTCATGCATGCAACTGAACAAATGCGCAAAAATGCATACATATTTTGAACAGAAATCTTAGTGTATAATTTTAAATAATTAAAGCCTAAAATCTTATTACAGAAGTTATGTTAAAAAGAATTTCAAATTAGGATAACATTCGCTACAAAATATTTACTAACTTCTTAACAGTACTTTGAGAATATGGGGATGAGAAATTTGTGTTCTTGAGCTTTTTACTGTTTAAGTAGAAAGATATTTCAAGATATGCCCTCAACTACATATTTTGATGGAGAAACTTAGCATCAATGAACCAGAGAGAAAATATTGGTAACGATGGAAATGCATCATTTTGGAAAGAGAGATCCAAGACAGATTGGGCTCAGGTGGCCCCGTGCCTGGTGTCGCAAGAAGAGGCTGCATCTTAAAATACAGCTACAATTGGTGTGAAGAAGACAAGTTAGGACTGCAAAAAAATCAAATCCTGAGTGGAACATAGCACTACTTGTAACACATGCAAACATTCATGCTCATTTCTTCTTTAAAAACATTCAAGATATATATGAATTACTGACAATTCTGTGAGAACCAGCATTGTTCTGGGCAAAAATAGTACATTAGTGCAAACAAAATCAACAGAAAAGGAAGTTGCTGTAGGAATCAGATGAGAGAGGCACACCAATACTCTGGCAGAAGAATGAAGGAAGGGGCCTTGAGAGACAGAATTTATAAGCTGGCCAAAGACGTGGTTATTCAGACACATACCAGATGGGCACAGGCTCTGAGTATAGAAATAGGAGTAGCTGATTAATTTTGCTGTTTCTGATTGAATTTGCTGTTTCTCTGGGGATTTAGAGCCGCTTAGGCTGGAATGGAGACTGGGAGTCCAACTACTTTTGGGGACAGCTCAGTGTCCATTTCAGCACCCTGACAGATGGTTACCAATCTTTGAGCCATCCTGTCCCTTTCAGGGTCTCTGGGACCCAAAGCCTCCTTATGTTTAGATGAACATTCCCTAACATAAGCCATCCTAGGCCAAGCCAGCTCTTGCTGCTGCTCCCACTGGTGTATCTCAGCAGCTGTTCTGAAGTCACTTGGAAGTATCTGTGTTCTCCTCTTTTATGTAACTAATTTCTAAAATTTTAAATTTCCCATTCTCTTCAGGTTTTGTGAGTTTAAAATATTGTAGTGTCCAATTTGTCCACTTGTTCCCAAAATGGCCTGATGTTTTACATTCTAGCTCTCTCCTGGCTACTTTTATTTTGTCAGATCTCTTTTTTAAAACACCTAAAACAAGTAAGTATTCTCACCTGCTAAATCAGGAGTGCTTTTCTCTGTAAATAGGACAAATAATCTATTAAAATTATCACAGTTTTTTTCTTTTCTTTTCTTTTTTTTAGCAGACAGACGGTCCATATCTGTGGTCATGTGGTAGCAAGTTATTGTTGTATAACAAATGACTCCAAAACTTAACAACTTAAAACACATACCATCATTGTTTCTGATCTAGGTGTGACTCGGGTGGGCTTTCATTGTCAAGTGTATGTTAGGGTGTTAGTTGGGACTCTAGAGCCTGAAGATTGATGGGAACTAGATGACAGCTTCTAAGCCATTCTAAGAGTAAGAAAGTAGACCAGGGAAAAGTGTACAGAGACATATACACAGACATAGATGTGGACACAGACACAAAGACACAGAGACACAGAGACACAGACACAGACATACAGTGAGGATCAAGAGAGAAAGGGATAAGGTAGAGTAGTGCAGCCTGTGGGTAAGAAAATCATCAGGAAAGGGCCAAGTTGACAAGTCACACACTCAGCACAGAGCTCTGCAAGAAACAAAAACCTCTCTCTCCCTTTCTACCCTGCCACAAATAATCCACCCACTTGTCCATCCATCTATCCATCCATCTGTCTGTCCATCCATCCATCCATCCATCCATCCATCCACCCACCCACTCACCCAGTCATTTATTCACTCAACATCTTCCAGATGTTTTGAGTCATTCCAGTAGAAGCTCTCGGCACCAAGATGAACAAAAGGTTTCTTATCCATACTGAGCCCCCAGACCACAGGGTGCCATAACAAAGGGAAGGGAATAAAGCTGAACATAAACCGAACTGACATGGAGACACCTGATGCAGTCAAGGTAGGTCACTGTTGGGCTTTCAGCTCCCTTGCTCTTGGTAAGATAGAAACAAGAGCAGAGATGCCAGGGCAGGAAAGGAAAAGCAAACCTTTTAAGTTCCAAAACATTTTTTAAAATATAGGCAACAGCTGCCAGTAGATCCAGCTTTTGCAAACTCCAACCCTGAAATAATATAAAATAATAATATAACAGTCAATTCCACTGTCCTAAAGACCCCAATGCTCAAATGACCAAGCTGCAAGGTTAAGACCTCAGGGGGAATGCCCTACTTCCTATTCCAGGACCCAGCTTGTCAGTGGGGAAGGGTTAAGAGGTCCCAGATAATAGAAGCCATCTTACTTTCTTCTTTCTCTTAGAAGCAGCAATCTTTGAAAGCAAATGTGCATCTTCTTCTACTCATTCACATACATACATTCACATACATGCTTAGCACAGTGACAGACAAAGATCAACCAAGTTACCATGCCTGTATTTCCCGTAACACCAGGTTTAGTGCACAGACTGACAGCTAGAGCCAGCTGGGACTGGATAACCAAGTGAACAGAGACTGCATTTGTTCAACAGACAACCATGAACTGGATAAAGGTGACAGATCCTGGTACTGTCTAGAGCAAGAGAGAAAGAAGCCTTTAGCCAGTGGTCTAAGTTCAGGGTGACTGAGGACTGACTAGGAAGACTAGGTCTTACGGTATAACAGTAGTGCAAGGGTGAAGGACACAGAAGTAAACTCATAGCCGCCATTGACAGGCAGGAGGCTACAACTACTGGCAATGCGTTATTTAGATCAAACCAAAGCCTGCAAGCCCTTGCACACATAGGACACAGGGACTCCTGAGAGTCTAGATAGGGGACGCCATATTGTTTGTTTTCAGAATTTCCATGCTGGGTGCACATGAAGAGCTTGGACAGTGGCTGATTTTGTGAATGATTCAGACTGATTTTCATTCCCTCCTGTCTTTCCTTGCATCACACTGTTGTTCCTAATCACACTCAAATCTGAGCCACACAAAGAAAATCTCTCTCCTCAGACTGTAGAAACCAGTCCTCAGCAGAATGAAGGCATAAGAAATGAAACTCAGTACAATTGAAATGTAGTATTAACACTCCAGGCCTTAATAACAAACCATAACTAGCTGATTCAGTATTTAACATATAGAAAAATGCCTTGCCCATATGTATGTGCCTACACAGTATTCTCGACGGTTATGGCTATTAAGAACTCCATGTGGAACTGGGAAACAGGTTAACATTTATACAACACGATGGCTCATCCTGCTGCGTACAGCCGCCCTCTGCTGGAAATGGGCAGTGGTTTCAGCGCAGCCACTGCAGCCACGCTGTGTGGGTGGCTTGATGCTTCTAGAATCTTCCTACTGTTTGCTCTTCCGATACACCAGTGATATTCTTTCACCTTACTCTTTCTATGCACTAAGCACAGCAGGTCAGCTAAGTACTTCTGTAAAAAGATATTCAGTGGGTCAGCGCAGGTGCCCTGAAGGCGGACTGCGACTTCCGGAGTTTGAATGTAGCTGGTACACTGACTCCCACGTTGACTTGTGGGGAGCTGCTGAGCCTTTGTGTTTCTTCACGGGCAAACAGGGGAATCTACCAAGAAGCCTTCATACACTGCTATAGGCTGGCTAAGGCTCATAAAAGCTCTGCACATCATAGTTACTCTACAAAATTTGTTTTATAGGATTTCTATATTGTGACAATTGGCTGAGAGTGTCTGAAAAACTTTTCAAAGATGGGCACCAACTAGTAGGAAATTCTGGTTAAAAACAATTAAAATAAAATGTCTGTCACTAAGTAACTTTAAATCTGGCTGATTCATACACAGGGTAGTTTTCTTCAAGGACAAGCATTTGTGCCTATAATCTCTGGTAAAAGTGGGCCAGACTGGCTTCCGACATATTTTATTTATTTAAAAGTTTTAAAATTATTTTATGTGTATCTGTGTCTTGGCTGGATGTATGTCGTGTATCACACATATGCCTGCTGCCTACAGTGGCCAGAAGAGGGTTTCAGATCCCCTGAAACTAAAGTTGGAGACAGTTATGAGTTACTACGTGGGTGTTGAGAATTAAACCCAGATCCCATGAAAGCACAGTTAGTGTTCCTAATTATTGAAACAGGTGTTTGGCTCTTCAGATTTGTTTTTAATGGCTGGTCACACATTACAAAGACTGGATAACTAGCATTTTTAGTATTTTGTTATATTTAAATCTTTATAATGTGAAAAATAATGGGAAGGATTAATTACCCTTTAGTACAATTATCCACCCGTTTATTTTTTGAAGAAAACATCATTCAAGGAGGCGAGGTGGCGGTTTATGCTTGCAACGCAGTCTTGTTCTAGAGATTTGAAGTTATTTTTGAAAAGGAAATGAATATGCTTTGTTATTTGCAGCTCAGCTCAGTTATTAAGAATAAGAATGAAGCAAGCTTACTATCTCCTCTTCTGTACTTTAGGGTTCATTGTCCAAATGTGATTTAGGAATTGATGTAATTCACCTCAGAAGTAAAATGTGTTGGACTTAGCACCTTCCTGAGTTCTGTTTAGTTTTTCTGGACGTGTATCTGCTCCAAACAGCAAGAGAAGTGACACAATTTACTAAGCCAAATCTTTACAATCAATTGGAAACGTTAAGAACAAAAGTGGAGGCAATGAGGTACATCTTAAGTCTCTTCTTGGCAACGGCCCCTCCCACTTCTCTGGAGAGTCTCACTTAACTCTGTCGAGGTCCCTGCTTTCTGCTGACTTACCAAGCTCATCTCCTCAGGTGCCCAAACTCACCTCTATTCCTTAAAGGGCACCGGTCTGCTTGCAACACAATAAAGAACTCATAATGAGAAGGACAACATTTATTTATTCAACAAATACTCATTACCTGATGGGGCCAGATAACTCAACTAGTCAGACTGCACAGCATGTAAGTAGCAAACATAAAATCACGGTACATCAGCTAATGGTATTCCCACATGTGACAGTTTTCAGTGTCTCACCAAATGCGTATTAGGAAGCTACCCACAGCTGATGACAGAGTAGCCAGGCATGCCAGAACTGTTACCAGCAGAACTCTACGCTGACTGCAGCTGGCAGTGTTCTCAGCACTTCAGCTCATGCCTGGTGCTGGAACTAAGGTCTGGTGAAGTGACTTCAAACTCTGAGACTTGGGTTTTCATTTGCTAACTAAATAAACAAATAAATAAATCATGAAATATTGCTCATCAATCCAAATATTTCCTAGCATGGGAATAGCTTTGCCGTCTCCATCAGCGACAAGAAGCAGCTGACAAGAAGGGAGGTCTGGAGAAACAACTGACGTGGAGTGCAGAGTGGCCCTGAACACATCACTGAACAGCACTGGCGTTGACACAGCTGCTGTGGTCCAACAGTCACCCAGAGTAGGGTGGCAAACGGCACGTGGGCAGGCCTACTTCTTCATCTCCAGGACGGCACTTCCTGGCCCACGGGTCTTAGCACTACAGATGTTGCAGTACTGAGCAGGAGCATTCTGAAAACAAGGTAAAAAGCATGGGTTAGAAAATGTCTACTTTTACATTCAGAAATGTGATTCTGTCATCATTCAGGGAGCTGAGGGCCCTGAAGTGATGGAGCATCATTCCTAGCTCTGTGGGCTTGAAGGGCACAAGTGCGGTGGGGAGATGGCTCAGTACAAGCACAAGGGACCGAGCTCAAGCCCCAGAACCCACAGTCTAAACACAGAAAACAAAACCAAACCAGTGGTTGTGCTGACAGCTTACCAGGCTTGGCATAGGTAGGCACTCCTTGTGGAACATGTGCCGGCAATGGAAGACCACCACGCTGAAGGGTTTCGCTGCATCTGCAAGGGGCAGAGACAGAAGGAGAAGAACTCAATGCACCAGGCAGACCAGTAAAGGGTTAAGCCAGTCTTGAGCAAATTTCCCAGCAACAGGCTCCATTTGAAGAGGCTTCTTTACAAAAGCACCTGGAAGGGCGAGGAGCCCAAGCATAGGATCACCTTGTTATGAACTACAACTTACAGGCTACTTGGCCTCAGTATCAGTTACCAAGATAACTAATGCAACATAATTTCACAGTGAACGTGATGCTTATTTGAAAAAGTAGGATATGTGTCCCTGTGTGTGTCCTGACCATGATTCCAACTGCCAAATACTGGAATCAAGTGTGTAGCTTGAAAAAAAGGGTATTCAGTTCACCTTCGCTTTGCTAAGACTTCTCGCTGAGGCCAGAGGAAGAACTGGGCTAGGACCTCAGGCTCTTTGCACTTGCTACAGTTCTCTTTAGTCAGGTCCTCTCAGCTGCTTCTGTTGTGTGGCCAGATGAGCTCTGGTAAGACCTACTGCCTGCCACAGGAGAAGCTGGGATTGAGCTTTACAGCACCCGTGACCCCTTTCACTGAAAAGCTCCCTAAAGCTGTGGTTTACAGGAGTGCTGCAAATGTGAACCTGCAGCCTCGGGAAGAGCACTTGTGTGAAACTGACTTCATGTGCTCTGTGAGCTCTGGAACAGAGTTCCTAACACTGGAACCTGTGAGCAGTGACACCTTTGAGCTTTCCCATGCTGCATCTGCATTTTAAAGTACCCTGACAACTGTGCTTTTCTACTTTCAAATTATGAGTTTGTTTTTCTTATTTCTAAATGATCTTTTGATGCAGACCATTTTATTATTATGACAAATCTAGCAGGACAAAGAGACAAGCTTCTATCCTTTAGTGAGTCAGTCAGTTGATGTCGAGTACAGTTTCCATGAAGACAGTCTGGGTGCTTAGAAGTACAGTGAAAATGGAGTCACTCATCAATACCCCAGATATCCATATGGGTCTTTCCCCTCACAACAGAAATATGAGGACTGGTGGTTAGGTGTTCATCTGGCTTTGCTGAACTTTTGAAGTTTCTCAAAGAACAGCCCCTAACTGGATCCATTAGCATCGCCTTGTTGGAAGTGCTGGCTCTCAGGCCCACAGTCCTCGGAATTCTGAGGCCATGGCAGGGTTTGAAGAACCCTGTGTGTTCTTGCAAAGCTTGCAGATGCTGATATTCTACTCTGTCGGGAACAGCAGCATTCACAAGAGCAGGGAAGGGGCTGAAATTCTTCAACTGTGAAGCCACATCATTTTCAGGCAGTGATTAGCTAATTTCAAATCTTAATTCCACTCACCATGAACACGTGCTTGGGCAATGATTTCCCTTCTAAGCATCTTACCTGTTGGGAGGATGGGGGAAAGGCACGATTCACAGATATTCTCTTCTGTAAGGAAACATACACATTACAGGTTAAGCACATTGCCATTTGCTTGGCTTCTCTGGAAAGCATGGTGCAAGGCTTGAAGTATCCTTCAAGATTTACCCACCATCTACCAGAACGCCTTTCATTTGGGTTCGGTGCATTTTTTTCAGCAACGACAAAGAGTCAGCTACGAGGATTTTCTTGCAGCCTTCCCGAAGCAGAATCTAATGTACATGTTTAAAAAGAAAGACCATTTAGTAACTCAAGTGTGTGTGCATCTGAGGAATCAGGCAATACCAGAGACACTTACTAGCTCTTTTGCCCACCAAACACTGTCAAGTAAGCCAGGCATTATTCCTTGCAATTTATTTGTTTTTATGAGTACATTGTGGCATTGGTAAAATGAAATATAAATTCCAAAGTCTTGTAAAGACTAAAAGTCTACTGCTATCTCACAGGCTTCTGTACTTTGCATGTGGTTGCCATAGGGGACCATGGTTATTTGCTGGCACTTTGGTTTTTGAATGACTCAGAGTCTAACCTTCAGATCTTTGCACAGGATGGAAGACTTGTCATTTCAAAGCCATCTAGTCATTTAATAAAGCCATCTACTCTCTGACAAATGTTGGGTCCACAATGATCAAGGCAGTAGGTACAGATGAGAAATGTGCAGAGGAGCCTGTGACTACCGGTGCCTGTATGTCACTGTATGTGCTCCAGTACCCCTTTGTTTTTCTTCACACTAATGTCATTTAGTTCAAAACCTAGATATGCAATTTTCTTCCACAGTGTAAACTGACACCACTGGGAATGAGAGTAGGTACAAGCAACCATAGGTTTCCATGGCAACCACACACAATGCCCTGAGTTCCCCTACAAACCCTAAAGAACATCAGCCCCAGGTGACTCCAGCTAGAGGCTGCCTTCAGTCAGCTCTGGGTGACTCCAGCTAGAGGCTGCCCCCAGTTACACGACAGGACACATTTGGGACCCAAACTGATGATTGAAGTTCTGTACCTGTGGCTTTGTAAGAAGCAAGGCTTTGCGATTTAATCTTCTTATGTCTATTGATACTAGTTTTGGAGGGACTCTCCTCCATTTTCATCTTTTTATGAAAACGTGTCTTATTCTATAGGAATCCTCTGGCCCAACCCTCCAAATGCTAGATTTATAGATGTAGTTAAGTTTAACTGCCCTGTCAGATTCTACTAGAAATGTAATATTATTCTTGTTTTCTTTAAAAAGGATGTTAAGGTTTTTATCAGAAGTCATTACAGCATTCAGAAAGAAGAAGAAAAACAATACACCAAGAAAACTATCTACAAAATATCCATGCTGACAAACTTTCAGAAAATTGGTCAGCAAGTCTGTGAGGCTGCTGGCCTCTAACATCAAACTAACTAATCAGCTCAGTTTCAGCTCCTCCGTGTGGGCTCTATAAGCACTGTGACACCATCCAGAGTACAATGTCTGGGCAGTGACAGATATGGGGTACAGCCTGTGGAACAAACATAGGTCACAGGCTGCAAAGAAAACAGAAAAGCCCAAGGACAAAGCATTTTCAAAGGAGCTACAACCTGCCTGCTCACAGACAGTATTTGCTAGAAACATTGCCAGCTGTCAAGAGTCAAGAACTCATGGAAAGGAAAAGTAGAGTGATATTTTTTGCCTAATTTGATCAAAATCCAAAGCTTTACACCAAAAGAGAAAAAAAGAAACTTCTAAGTGTCACTGACATGACTAGTAAGGCAGTAATCAGAGGTGAGAGTCCCTGACAACAGTCTGACTCAGCATCAGGAACAGTCTCAGGCAGCCAGGGAGCCAGTGCCCTAAGGCAGCAGTACACTACTGTGCGAGCGCTCTCTTCTCTGTGCTGGTTTCCTCTGATGTCACTTTCAGAAACAAAAATCAGTTTGAACTGTTAAATAGAAGAAAGAAGAGACAGGGTTGGTTCATGTATGGAGCTGACATGGAGATGGACTTCATTAAAAAAAGGGCACTGCAACCGCAGGAACTATGATCGGAAGAATATGAGGAAGGGTCACTTCATTCTCTCAGGGACAACATGAATGGAAGATATCAAGGGGAAGGAACGGCTTCCCTTCAGGCATGGGATGGGGATGGGGAGAATCATGAGAATCCCCAAACAAAGGAAAATGGTAGTAGTTCTTAACTACATGATTTAGTCTGGACTGACTGCCATGACAGGAACATGGAGGAGCCAGGTACCAGGATAGAGCGTGCAAATCAGGAGCTGTAAAATCAAAGCACAGTAGCGTAACTGAGCCAAAGACAGTCTGCAGGCTGTGGGGTCTGGCCTTTCAGAGTGATATGTGTACTAAAGAGACAGGCTTATGAGCTAACGGACACATCTCTATCTATGAGAGCTCACCATCTGGCCAATAAGAGTCCCATGATTCTCAACCCAGCTTAGCAACACTTCTGGTGTAAGATCTTTGTCCAAGATAAATTACTGCCTTCCCTCAACTTCATAATACCATTCCTATCTCAAAAAATATTTATTGACATTGCTCAGAAGGAACAATATTAGCTTTTTAGAAATTCTTCTTTCTTATAGAAGGTCCTTCTATTCTCCCCAGATTATCCACATTTAAGGGCTAACTTCTTCCCTTATCCTTTCAAGCACCCTTGCTCCTCTCCACTTTCCCTTTGTCCTTTGTCTAAAGAAACAAGCTACGACTACAATCAATGGTTCACAGTCCATGAACGAGAACATACTTATGGCTTCTACAACTGACAAGAGACCTTAGATTTGCTCCGTATTTTCTTCCTGATCCTCTATAGCACATCACCATGGATAATAATCCCAAGTAAATGGAAAATTCTACCCTCACATATATTTCACAAAGCAATAAAGAACCACATATCAGAGAAATCATTATGGTTCCATAGAAACAGCTGCTGTGGGGGCTGTGCTAGAAAAACTGCCAAGTTTCTGCAGTTTTTATTTGAAAAGACTCTCAACACTGGGATTTTGCTGGCCTTGCCTTATTCACTTTGCACGTGCTCGTCCTCAGAATGCAACTGCTGCCAGCTTCCAAGCCCCATGCTTTTCCTTACTTGTAGCCTGGCCATGGCCACTGGGGTCATGGGGTTTCAATTCTGCTTGGGCAGCTTTGCTCTTGTTGGATCATTACCAAACATGACTAAGTCCTGATAGAAAAAAAAAAACTAGAAAAGATAAACTCAAAGGTTTCCTTTTCAGGTTTAAAAAAAAAAAAAAACCTTAAAATCATGACTGTACTTAATTCATAATAGCACAAAGTATTTAGGAACTAAATGCATCAAAGAAGTGATGGATGGATGGCACAGGCTACCTGCATCACTCAAATGTGATAAGATCAAACTGAAATAAATTTATTAAGAAAAAAAGTTCATTTGGTCTTAAAAGCTTATTTTAGGAATTTGAGAGTTTAAAAAACATCTCAGGAAAAATACAAAGAGGTTAGATAATAAAAGTGAAAAAGAAATTCGTCTCGCCTCTAAAAAAAGACAAACATGAAAGTTGTTGATTTCTGTAAATTGATTTGTTTTCAATTTTAAGTAAGAAACTATGGGGGAACTACAGGAATCATTCAGTACAGGATAATACATCTGCACACCTGGAGAGGGCTGAGTGCCCTCGGGGGAAGAGGACTCATTCCACATCACTTGCTGACCTACACAGGGACTCAGAGGTGCAGTCCAGGGCTGGCTCCCTGAGCCTCCTGCCTCTTTAGAAACAAGTTCAAACAGGCTGGTTGTCTTTCTCCAGAGGTGTAATCATGAGGAGAAAGACAGGAAGTGGTCCTCACTGCCAGAGCTTTAGGGATTGTGTGTTAGGGCTGATGTAGTCCTGGATGAAATGGCATGGCATTTCCTCTGAGGGCCTGAGCTTAAAACTAGTTTAGTATCTCACAATACCAAAATGTCATTAACCTTCTGGAACCCCAGTCTTCTACTCTGAGCAATGGGGCTAATGCTAATTATAGACCAATTATGGACCTAAAATTTCTGTCAAAAACAAAGTAGTTAGTGACAAAGTGCTGATTTCCGTTTCTCTAATTTCCTCAGGATCTGAGGGAGTGAACAAGCTCAATTCTGTTACCTTTCAGAGCTGACAGGTTACAAAGCATGAAAAGGCCATATGGGGGGAGCTGTTCGAGTGTTCCATAAGTACTCTCCTCTCTCTGTTACCTGCTGGCTGCCGCAGTGTCTCTCTTTCCTTAAAGAACCCTGCATAGTCTGTTTGAGAAGGGCACTGAAAGCGCATGGCAGCATACCTGTGACTGAGGACCCTGGACCTTAGTCTGAAGGTGATTCATAACATGCCTTATGTCATACACGGGATCCTTGGAAATTCATAGGTCTGTAATACCACCCACAAATTTGGGGGACTTATGGGGTTGAACTTTTATTATAAATGAGAACATAAATTATACCTTTATGAAACAAAGACCAATACAATGAAATAAAAGTATGTCTGTGAGAAACCTTTGGGGAACAGCAAAAGGCTCCAGAGACCTGAGATATTTATTTTTACATGATCTCCCAATAGGTTGCTTAGGCAAGGAGATAAATAAAAATTAACAGTCAACACCACACACACACACACACACACACACACACACACACACACACACACACACACACACACACACA
>JANHMN010000006.1:41029932-41132779 GCA_030674055.1 Rhabdomys pumilio
ACACACACACACACACACACACACACACACACACACACACACACACAGAGGGGGAGGCTCTGACCTCCAGTGGGGCAGCACTAGTGTGGTGTTTTCCCTGGCTCTGCCCTTCCCTCTCTCAACCTTCTTCCTCTGAGTAGTAGTTTTTCTATCCAGAGGCTGATGGGTAACAATGGCTCTCTGGACCCATTGGCCAAAATATTCTGGGTCTCCTTAAATCACCACCCAACTGCATATTTACATGGACTAAGGAAAATCTCTCTATACATTTATAATTAAGAAGATACTGGTTTACCAGCTATTTTAGAGGACCATTTTTATGTTAAGCATTTGTTTTGTATCTAATGCTTTGTATTTCAGCTGGCTCAGTACTATGCAAATTTGTTCACAGAAGTGAATGAACAGTGAGACTGCAGCAGTGTGTGTGAGCTTCAAGACAAGAGCACAGCGAGAGATGTGCCAGCCGCCTTTGCTGGCATCGGAAGCATGGTTTCACCCCAAAAGCCCGGTTCTAAGCTCCAGTCTAAGCATCCCAATATCAGATACAGGTACTACGGTGGCCTAAGACACTCTGCATGTTCTGCCAAACCTCAGTAAGGAAGGGCCCACCAAAGCACAGGATGCTGCCAATCTCACTCACAGGGAATTAAGGGCATTACAAGGTTGGATACGGTACCATTTCCCCCAAAGCGCATTTCCAAGCCTGAGATGCTTCCTTGTCTGGACCACTGTTGTACATACATAGGGAACTGCAAAGAGTAGGGACCTCTCTGTCCCTGCTCCTCCCTATTGGCCAATTCTTAGATTCTTACTCTTTCCCTTTTTCTTTCCTCCCCTAAATAATTTGTCTAGGATTATCTGAAACCCTCCAAAGGCTTTGAACATAACTACCTCAAAGATTCGGTGTTCTCTGTCTTGACACATATTTCTTAACTAACCCCATTCCCTACATAGTGCTTCCAAGTGAAGGTTTTAGACTGTCCACCCAAGTCTACAGAAAAAACCTTGTCCATTCAAGGTGTGCCTTGCAGTCAAACCACAGTTCCCACAGGACCGTGAGGATGCTGACATGTCCTCTGTAGTCCACCTTGTCCGCACCAGCCATCCCTTAGAGTTCATTCGGTTAATCCCACAAGGCTCCAGCTTCTCAGTTTCTCACCTAATTCTGACCACCTTTATTCCCACCCCATTTTTGAATACCTTCACCCCAGCTATGAGATGTTAAGTAACAGTATCAGGAATACCAGCTCTTGTCTGTCACACAGTTTTCGCTGACAGTTTTCCTGGTACATCACCCTGAGTTCAGCAGGCAGTCCTTTACCTTGCACCCTCCACAGCGACTAGCAATCTGATCTGACTTATCTATATCATGATGTTCTTACAACCTGAGAAATGAATACTGCTTCTGGAAAGCAGGTTCATCTGTTATAACAACAAAAACACTTTCAAGTGACTGTAGAAAAAACAGTCTGCATGTAAATATATTTTAAATGGTTTCCAGTATTAAGGAAGCTACCAGGATTCTGAAACATAGTCACTATTCAATTCTTTTTTTTTTTAAAAAAAAAAGGTTAGAATACCTAGTAACTAGCATATTAATTATTTATATGAGAATATGGGCTCTACTTATCACAAATTTTGAACTAAAGGGCTAATAAAGAAGCATTATTGTTCCAATCAGACAAAAGCTGATTATATCCTGTTTAAGTCTGTTTCAGACAACAGATTCCTTCAATGGCTGCAAAATTATTGCTAGTGTTTAGATATATACTTTAATTAGATACAATATTTATTTTCTCTAAGAACTTTTTGTGGCCGCTTCAAACAGTCTTTGCAACTCACTTTCACATCTTCTTCAGAGTTGTGTTTTATTCACACACAGTGAAAAAGCTTCCTGAAGCTCAGACTTTTTTTTTCAGTTTCTCTATTTGAAAAGGTTTTCAAATAGCAAACTGCAAAGTCTAACAGGCATCCAAATGGCTTACAAGTACTTATCTAGAAATGAACTCACTCACTCGATGCTCATCTGTATAAGAGTAGTTACCTGCAAGTTATAATCTTGCAGAATTTTAACCAAGGAATCTCTTAAATTGGGAATCTCCATTCCTTCTTTAATTCGATGGATGAGTAGAATCGGGTCCACGTGTGTGCCAATGTTGTTCAGCAAGCCAGTGATAAATGCTACAAAACACCATGTATGACCAAATAACACATGAGCAATATTAGAATGCATTCTGTTCACAATCCAACTTTAGATCAAAAGTAACTGAACCTACTTCCTTCAAGAAATGTGTTAAAAAGTGTGAATTCATAAACTCTTAAGAACCAATCATCTTTAAGTTTAAATTACACTCATAAGAACTAACTTCCTCTAAGACAAAAAGGAAAAACTGAGAACATTTTAGAAAAGTTAAATGTTCATCTTTGTTCATGTCTCTTCCAAACTGTTTTTACTGTCAAAGTGCAGGTAGCATGGAGAGCCTCTGGTCACCCTGCTATTATGCAAGGTTAGCATATACATGCTTTCCTTTTACAGACAGAGGATGTGAGAGTTTTAACTTATCTGTGGTCACAAAACTCAAATTACAATCATGTTAGGTATCTTGTAGTTTCAAGAGAGAAAGTCTTCAAGGTTGATTTTTAGATGTAAGGTAAATACATGAGAATAGAGCTCACTAATTTAAAAGCAGCCACTACTAAAATCACAATAAAGCTGTAGGGAGAAGAGAGCCAGGCAGATGGCTGGGCTGAGCAGCAGCATTTACAGAGTCCCAGTACTGTGCTGATGAAGTGGGGCTGGGAAGGAACACTATTACACTTCCAAACCTCAGAACTTCCACTTCTGGACTTACAGTGGATGCTTTACTATTAAGAATTCATTGCATGTATTTATCTGTTTATTCACTTGTATTAATTTGTGTGTGTGTGTGCACATGTGTGTGTGTGTGAGAGAGAGAGAGACAGAGAGACAGAGATAGATAGAATGATTCATTTCTAGAGGCTAGAGGACAACTTAAGGGAGTAGTTTCTTTCCACTCTGTGGGTCCTGGGAATTACAGTCCTCGACCAACTCACTTGGTCATAACTTTAGCCCAATGTATCCTAAGATAATTCTTCCTCAGATAACTGGCTATAATCTATACTGACAAAAAGTTTTACACTTAAATGGCTTTTCTGCTTACGTGGTTTGTCGATGGAATACAGAATCAGATCTTCCCAGAGCTCTCCGTCATCTTGTTCCTTGGCAAACTCAATTGCTTTATCAACATCATGCAATTCCTCCATAATCATCTTGAGGGCACTTCGACTGTTTCCCATTCGGCCTAGGTAGGGTGAGAAAGTATAGAATACTTTAGTCATTTAAAAAAGAAAAAGCATATTTCTTCACTGGTTTGCAAAGTCTGAAGATGAGGCTAAGGCTGACTTTCTGGTGGGACACTAGCATTTCCTATTATCTCCTTTCTACTTAGTGCTCATCTTGTGTGGAACATTCCCAGGCTGGCGTTACACGAATGACATTATTTACTCTCACTATGACTCTCGGCAGCATATGCTTTATTAAAGTCCATACTTGATTTTTAAAATAAATTTTTATTTATATTTTATTACCTATGTATATGGGTGTCTTGTGTCTGTCTGTGCACCATGTGCCTGGTGCCCATGCAGACCAGAAGAAGGCATTGTATCCTCTAGAACCAGAGTTTCAGAACAGCAGTGAGCCACATGTGCCCTGGATGGCTAGAGGTTTAACCTGGATCCTCTGGAAGATCAGCTCTTAACTGCTGAATTATCTTTCCAGCTTAAAATACTGACTATTTGTAAAACACTTTTCCATTTTTTCCTTTTGCTTTTTTGAGACTCAGCTTATTTATGTAGCTCCAGCTAATCTGAAACTTACTATGTAGACCAGGTTGGCTTTCAACTGAGAAATCTGCTTATCTCCACCTCTTGAGTGCTAGAGTTAAAGGCATGTGCCACCATGCCTGGCTTTGGTATTACTTGTCATTTATTTATTTTTAATAGAAGAGGGAATGCAGTATTTATACCTTGGCGAGACCAGGTAGCCACTACACTGAACAGTGGAGTCGGAGGTAGGTCTGCCGGATTCTGCCTTCCTTCTCACGAGTCTGCAATTTCTTCTGGATTATAAATTCTGATACAGTTAAGATTTCTTTTTTTCTTTTTTTTTTTTTTTTTTGGTTTTTCGAGACAGGGTTTCTCTGTGTAGCCCTGGCTGTCCTGAAACTCACTCTGTAGACCAGGCTGGCCTCGAACTCAGAAATCCACCTGCCTCTGCCTCCCAAGTGCTGGGATTAAAGGCGTGTGCCACCACCGCCCTGCATACTTAAGATTTCTTAAAGAACTTGGAAATCATTCTGTCTCTTCTGCTCACTGAAATTAGGAAGTGCTACTGGCACTTCCTAATTTCCACAAGCTGTTACTAGAGCTCATGTAGAAGGCCTTATGTACTAGAAGGCCAACTGTCTGGCTAAGGCCTTATCTCTTGTTCCATGCAGGAGCCAGTAAAGGGTCATGAATTAAGTCATCTACTGTTTCTAAAACATTATAATAAAAATGAATTCCAGCAGATACTTCCTGGAAGAATACAGCTGGGAGAAGTAAGTGGATGAGCTACCTGAAAATGTGAAGAGTGGGCCAAAACTGTGCTCAAGCAGAAAATAGTCTCAAGTAGTTCTCCTACAGAAAGCAGATGGAGGCTGATGCCGACCATCCATGAATTAGCCACTCTATGCTCAGGAATAGGAGACCTGGGTTAATTTTCAACCAAGGCCCAAGGAGCCAGTGACAGTGAGTGGTGTGTGAAAGAAAGCTGTGGTGTGGGAAACATGGCAGGCAGGCAGGGAAATGATTCCAGAGAGACGGCTCACAGTTAGTCTATGCACAGCTTCCTCATGAGATCCTGAGTACAACCTGCACTGCTCTGGAGGACAGGGAAGTCTGGTCCCCTGGTGTACACTGTACACAGGCTATGCATGTCTGGAGGTAGGTGCCAGAGGAAGAGGGGGCACTGAGAGCTACAACACATCAGGAAGCTTCTCTCTTGCTCCAAAGCCTCATATTCTAGTTATTAAGGAGCTGAGTTTTGAAAACAGAATTTGTTTCATGTCAATGGGTGGTAAATATGAGCCAGTTATAAACTAAAGGGGGAAAACAACCCACAACATGTCCGCCCATGTACAGTTTTATCTGTTATGAAGTGTGACACACATTTGTTTGCTTGTTTTATTGCACGTTTGCTGTATGTTCTTTCTGACACACGGCTCCAATAGCTCTTGCTATTCAACTGTGCTCTGAACTCTCCTGTTCCTTGCATTATGTCTTATATACAGTAGGCCTGAAGGTCCACAAATCTGTGTCCATTCTTACACGCTTTACAACAAACCCTCATCCCTTTGTTTATGGGACTAAAATGAACAAACACTACTTACTCAGAAGGTAAACTGTCTCTTCTACAAAATTTCTTTGTTGACAGATCTCAAGAGCCTTTAATCAAAGCACGGAGAAATGTTACTATACAGGAAATGTTACCAAACAGGAAAACAATATTGAGAGAGTCACTTAAAGTCACTTACAAACTTGGAAGTTTTTTTCATTTTTCATTTTTTTTAAAACAGAACAAAACAAACCACACCTCTGTGGACCTCTGTTTTCATTCACTTCCCAGTGAATGAATCTCGATCTACACAATGGAACTGGAACTGAGAGCACACAGAGCAATGTAGCATTCTCTAAGTAGAAGCCGAAGCAATGCTGGGAGGAGCTTCCCCCTATTAAGCTTTCTCCCTAGTAGATTATATTCTGAAGTTCATAGCGTTGCTTCCAATCGAATCTATAGTCATTTGTACAAACTGTCTCCTCATAGACTGTAAAGATAGACTGTGTACTGATGAACAACACAATCACTCTAAAGCAAATGGCATACATTTACTATGCTCTCCCTGCTGGATGCTGAAAGGTCATGTTGAACTAAGAAAGCAAAGGGGAGGATGATAGTACCATGCCATGATGACACTTAAGGAGACAAAGAAGGAGCCAAGAAGGAAAGAAGCAGGAGAAGAGACAGTAAGTCCACTGGAGGTTCTTGGGCACAAGTAGGGTGATAGAGAAACGACCAAATATCTTTCCATGACTAACACAATGCAGAGGAAAGGACCATGTGCATGGAGAAGCAACACTGAATTCATGCTGTTCTCCTGTGACAAACTCCATGGAAAGGTAGCATTTGAATGTGGTACTCTTTAAACCATACCTCACAGACCTCCCTCCTGCATTACCTGCATGGTGACCCACAGCCTTGTGACCAGCCATCCTAGCGTGGCCTTATCCTCCCTGACCACCTCTGCAGTGTCCCCCTTTTCGAAGTTTCTTCCTCACTACTTTCTGCCTTAGGAAGAACTGGAGACAAATATTGTCACAGGTCCTACACTGGACCAGACACTGTAGGCATTCATCCAGCTTCATCCTGCATGTGGGCTCACAACTCTATCACTATGAAAGCTAACCAGTCACATTAGTCATGTGACTTCTCTTTGCAGGGACCATGTGTACACCAATCCCTATGCTTAGCACAATGCTGAGTGCACAGTGGGTCTGTAATGAATATTTTTTCAAATGAGGACTCAATAAAAGTTTCAGAGTAATTTAACTGGGTTGCATATTTAAAGTAGTTATTTAGAAACCATCAGCCAGCCAGGTTGTTTTGAAAATAATCAAAGCCAAAAAAAGAACAGCTTGAGTTAATTATCCCTTTCTGCTCTGTGATCTACCTTAGGAAACAATAGCAAGAGCTACGCTTGATATTGTGATGTTTGACTTAAAATTTTCCTGTAGACTATATTTACATCATGGAAGAAATAGGGTGGGGGTGTGGGGCTGATCACAAAGGTCACTGCACATAAATAGGTAGGTAGGTAGGTAGGTAGGTAGATAGATAGATAGATAGATAGATAGATAGATAGATAGATAGATAGGTAGGTAGGTAGGTAGGTAGATAGATAAAGTCTAGAATCGAGATGAAACCAGGATATTTCATGTCACATGTACCATTTAAGCCAGAAATGATAAGCCTCACTTGTATGGTTCGTTACAGAAGCCACTTACTCTTAAGTAGATATTACAATTTACATTAATTTGCCATGGTTTAGTTTCTCAATGGTCAGTATGTTAACTGCTTATGCACCCTCACGGATTATCCAAGCCTACTGAGCACACCATCTGACACTGTTACAGCTTATATGTGAATATATGTCTCAATCTTGTGCTGGTCTCCTGCCAGGAACCATGGTTGTCAAGAGTTCAACAGGTCATGTTAAACAGAGGATAGCTTTCTACAACACCAATTCTTTGAAATTTAAATTTCCTAGGTTATCAAAAATATTTATGAACAGATGCTAACAGTATCTTAAATTACTCTTCTTAAAAATGATGAGATTCTAGAAATATCTAGGAATTTTAGTGAAACATAAAGTATTACCAGGGCAAAGATTTCTTCTATTATTGACATAAATGTGACATCATCTTTATTTTAGGTCCTCCAATGTTTGGACACTGTGATCCCTCTAGAGGACTTTAGAGGGAGGGAAAGATAGACAGATAGACATCCCAGAGAGAGACAGAAAGAGAGAGAGAGAGAGAGAGAGAGAGAGAGAGAGAGAGAGAGAGGGAGGCAGGAATTTTAGAAAAAATAAAGGTTAAAAAAAGTAAGATAACTGACAGAAATTGAGTAAAACAAGATGCAAACGTAGCACTCTGACTCTCCTTTTTTGATTCGGAATAAAGGAAAAAGGGAAATTTCAGGGTACTATAAGGAACATTGTCAACTGTAATTAAACTATGATTCCTATCTAGCCTTGACTCTGATGTATTCTAGATAATCTTTCTTTTAATCCATTAGTGAAATTGTATCAACTTTGTGTCAATGGTGTGCTCACCCAAATTACACACAGTCACCTCACGAATGTTGTTTAATACGAGATCATACATTCAGTTATAAACCTACCAATGCTATAAGGTTTGCAACATCCTGTAGGCATGATTAAATCACAGGATCACATCTGTAAATTACAGACCGAAGACATGTTTGCAGCTGTATTTTTCTTGATGCTTACAATGCTAAGGAAAGCCTTTGCTGTTGTTTTAATTAACATTTTAAACCTGAAAAACAATTCCTCAGCATAGTGAAGAGTAACAGCCTAAGGTTCAGAGTTTCCATGTCTGCTCTCAGCTCTTAGCCCTGGTCTACAGCTGCCCTGTGTACACCCCTAGCATAACCTATAGTTGCCCCATTCACATCCTCAGTCCTAGCTTATAGCTGTCCTATTCACACCCCACTCCTAGCCTAGAGCTGCCCCATTCACACCCCCAGTCCTAGCCTACACCTGCCCTGTTCGCACCCCCAATCCTAGCCTATAGCTGTTCTATTCATAACCCCAGTTCTAATCTACAGCTGCCCCATTCACACTCTCAATCCCAGCCTACACCTGTCCTGTTCACACCCCCACTCTCAGGTTGTTAAGTACCAGTACCCCATCCTCCTAAAGATACTTTCGTGGAGATGAAACAGTAAAACAGTATCAAGCATGGGAAAACATAGTATATGGTAAAAAGAGTGACCGATGTACTAAGGAACGTGACAGACACATGAAGTAACAAACTGTCCTTTAAAACAGTGGTACTTGTTAGAAATTGTTACAGAGTCAGTAGCTCCCTTGCAATGAGCAATTCTAAAAAAAAAAAAAACAAAAAACAAAAAAACAAAACAAAAAACAAAAACAACAACAACAACAACAACAAAAAAACAAAACCCTTATCATTGACTTTTAAATTGAGGAACTGTGGTGATTTTAAATCCTGGAAATCTGTGACTGAATAGCTGGAGTCCTCACAGGGCTTCTGATATACTAGTATCAGAATCACTGTAAACTTTCTGGCTGAACACAGGCAGGGAGAGAAGATTGACAAAAGGTTTATGAAATAACAACTATTTCTGATGGGTCTACATGGGGGCCAGTGGCTTACCTTTTCAAGTGGGCAATGGGTACTGTCTCGGAGAAAGGGAAGTAGGTTTGGTCGATCATACTCGGCATACAGACTGATCTGTTTTTCATGGTAGCGCTGTCCCTTGTGATGGTCTCTCTTGAAGAGCTTGTGCAAATACTAAATGGAACAAGGTAATCCACAATAAGAGAATAAGAAGAACAAAATCCTTGGTTAACTTTACTACTTTTGATTGTTGAAGCCTTCCACAGCAGTTAGGAGATGTGTTCTCAGAAGCAAGAAGACCCTCTAGGTGAAGAGGAGTGTGATTCTGAAGAATGAACAGATTCTGAAACTCCTGGCTGGTCAATGACAACTATGGAAAATTAGATACGCCCCTATCCAACTGCGACTGGGGTCTTCACATGCACAAAATATCACTGGGTTGTCATTACTGTCAAAGCAATTGCCATTTGTGCCTTACACAGAAACACGCTTGGCATACGCTAAGCACTACACAAGCATTAGTGATGGTAAGTCTTAACATCATCATCTACTTGCTCCAGAAATCAACTGCCTGTATAGCTGTCTTGGATGATAATAATTCTAGTCTCGGGTCTGGGCAGATGTCTCAGTGTTAAGAGCATAGCAATGCAGAAGACTGGGAGAAGACTGGGTTGAGTTCTGAACACCCACATGGCAGCTTAGAAATGTCCATAACTCCAGTTACAGGGGTGTGACTTCCTCTTCTGCTCTCCATGCACACCAACACCAACAAACCCATAGTGCACTTACATACATTCAGGCCAAACATTCTTACACATGAAATAAAAATAAGTCTTTGAAAAGTCTTCTTCTTTTACATGAAAAGACACAGGGTCACAACATAACTGTTCTAAAAAAACCACAGAAGGAACTAAGTTAATCATTATACACTCCATATATCCAATTTTAGAGAATTAATGTGATCTTTTTGCAATTAAATTGCACCATATTGATGGTACCAGAAAGCAAAAACAAGTAATACAAGTACAGTTGTTTCAAACAGTTGGACTCCAAAGAGAATATTTTTCTCTTTCTTTTTACTAAAAAAGATTGAGTTTATTACTTAATACCACAAAATAGATACTTAGTGTTAATGTTAAATACAAACACAAGCCTATATAACCCACCAGATGAAGGGAGACATGATCATACTAATCACATAAAGTATACTCAGGCCATGAGTGTTTGTACCAGGTGAATAGGTTCGTAATAGACAAAGAGCCTTGGTTTGCCTCAAAGTTTGGTGCTATAGACCATGCTGAGACCTATGTATGTATTGCAGGAGTCACCTTTTGGTGCTCACTTTTCTCTGGGGGGGGGGCAAGACGGGGACATGGAACAGCCACACTGAGGTCATTTGCTAGGCTAACTAAAGTCTGATGAGGACTGCTAACAGGCTGCTTGCAGTGGGGTCTAGATGTGGCCAGAACATGGTGCTTTCCCTGAGGATGTGCTTACCAGTCACATGTAATACAGACATTACACTTCCGGGTAACAGAGGTGACTATTTGAGTCTGCCACGATATCTGCCACGATTTCCACTGGTGACACTGTTGCATAGTAATGCTCCCCATAGCTCTGTTTATAGCTTAAACAGGTCAGAAATTGCTCTATAAGCAGTTTTATGATGACTAGTAGAGTGGAGCCTTGCTTGGGCAAGCAGGGTTTTTTGGTCATAAAAGCTATGGTAATAGTATCTGCATTAAATTCTGAGCAATAAACAAAACCAGAATATATACAGCTTACACTCCCATCTGTGAATCCTCAGGGTCTCCAGCATAGCAGCTGACTTTCAAATAGAAAATTATACTTTCAGAGCAAAGAATATCCCTACTGGGATAATCCCCATGGCCAATCAAGCATTTCTTATGTTTTTAAAGTATATAGAAAATATCTCCTTGTGCTGGTTGTTTTTTGTTAACTTGTCACGAACTTAGACATATCTAGGAATAGGAAATTGTAACTGGAAAAAATATCACCACAGGATCTGTAGACAAATCCGTAGGCCATTTTGTTGATTCATGATTGATGTAAAGGGCTTCACCTACTTGTGGCCCTTGACACCCCTGGGCAGATGGTCTTAAACTCTGGAAGAATGCAGACTGAGGAAATTAAGGGGGCAAGTAGTGCTCCTCCATGGCTTCTGCTTCAGGTCCTCCTTCCAGGTTCCTGACTTGAGTTCCTGGCTTGCCTCCCTTCAGTGATGGACTGTGACCTGAGAGTTCTAAGAATGAACTCTTTCCTCACCACGTTGTTTTTGGTCATGGTGTTTGAGCACAGCAATAGAGACTGAAGACACTACTTCTGCTCTACTCCCTGGATGACATGATACATGGAATCAAAGGAGCCTCCGAAGAAATCTAGACTAACAGCCTTCATAATACAGTCAAACCTGTACAGAAGAGTTAGACTTAGCTATAGTGTGGGTGAGAGAAGAAGCTATAAACCTGTTCCTGGACACAGAATGCCAGGGCTTGGTATCTATGCTGTATGACTGGCCTATGCTCTGACTTGTGACATGATTATATTTAATAACAACTACAGAGGAAAGATACTTACTCTCAGGCAAAGAATGGTAGAAAACAGAACATATATTTTTATAAAGGTCCCAACTCAATTGTAAATCAAACTCCAACCACTTGTGCTATGATTAGTTCCTCATTAGAGTTACAGCATGCATCCATTCTAGAATACATGCACACTGTCTGTGGTCAAAACTCCAATCTGAACAGTGTTCTCTAAAACATGTTCCCTGCATGGACACCCCCACAGACACACAGGCATTGCCTGCTGGTGGATTAAAACGGCAAAGGAGACTAATACTCACCACATGCTGTAGTTCTGGTCTGTCTTCTAATTCTTCTACCACTTTTTTAATCTGAGGAAGAAGAAAAATTAGAAAGCAGTTACGAGACAATCATATTTACAAATCATCTGAGGCACTTTCTTGGAGGCACAGTACTGCATACACTTATCTAGTAACACGTGTTATGGCCTGAATGTGCCTTGTTCCCACCAGAATTTGAGTCCATGCTTGACTCCTAATGTGATTGCTAAAAGGTAGTGGGGCTCTTTCTGAGGAAGGGCCTGGAGGGAGGTGACTGATTATCATACAGAGGGACCAAATTAGACTCAGTGGGACAGGTTGTCTGAGAGCATACAGTTCTAAGAGAGTAGGCCTGGCCACAGATATCTTGCATGTGTCTTTTTTCTTCCAGGGTGTATACCTGACCTCTCACAAAAGACAGGCTCATCCTATGTCCTGATATGTGATATTCCACAATGATCTGTCACTCTGCCAGCAAGAAGGCCATTACCAAGTGCAGCCTCTTGACCTTGGTCCAGACAGCCAGGTAAACCTCTTTTCTCTCAGGTATGCAGTCTGCAACATGTTATTAGCAACAAAGAATGGATCTATTACATATGAAAAGACTCACTGAAATTTTATCTTCATTGTCCAAAAGCATGTCAACAGCTTTCTGAAATATAAATAGAGCCATAGTCACTTGTCTGCCACACAAGAACACTAAACACACTGCAGTCCATAAACCACCAGTTTATACAGGGCGAGGCCTTATTTCTTATACTTAAGAAGCACCAAGCTTCATACACTAACACTATCTGTATATAAAATACCATTTGTAGAGGAATGCACATTCAAATGTGTCTTAATCCAAGTTCCATGTGCTTTGTACATTGTTAAACTGCTGTGATGCTCTATTTTTACAAAATGTGATAGCTCCTAATGTATTCAAAACAGGCAACGTGTTCTAGCCCCTTGATGTGTCAGCTATGCAAACATTTCCATGTGATCCTTGGTAGCTCTGGAGAATATCACATTATCACAATCACAGAAGTGAGTAAGAGTTGGGCTGAGAAAGGTTAACCCCAGGGAAACAAGTGAAATGTCTGATTCCCAAGTTCATAAAATGGGTAGACTTTTTTACACCATGTATTGCGTTCATAAAACACCAACTAGTTTACAACAAGAGGTAATGGGACAGCAGCCCAATAGACAGAACACCCCGGTCTTGCTGATTCTGTTACTGATAATCTGTTCTAAATGTCATTTCTCTCTATAAATAAGGGCGTTTGATTATTCCAAAGATCTTTTCTAACTAGAAAACTATGATCCCTTAACTTTGGTTCAAATTCTTTAAATAGCGATGAGTTTCAGTTCAGCCATCTTTTGCCCACTAGTGCATATAGTAGACTTTCAAGACACAGGAGAAAATGGATAAGGAAAATATAATTAATTCTTCTAAATCATATACTTGTTGAATGCGTACATGCACACATGTGCACACGCATGCATGCCTCAGAGCTTGAGTAGCCAGAGGATAACTTGAAGGAGTGGGGTCTCTCCTTCTACCTCAAGGACTCTAGGGATTAAACTCAGGTCTTCAGGCTTGGTGACAAGTGCCTTTACTGTCTGAGCACTCACTCACTCTGTAACTATATTTTATATGAGCATCTCATCTTTTTTTATTAGTGCATTTCTGCTGAGTAATGGGTTTTATAAAGGTGTTCAGACAAGTATATTACAAACTTTGACTACATTCATCCCCCATACTCTTTTGAATTCCTGTCTTACTAGTCCCTTGGTTCTCTCAGCCTGGTTCTCTCAGCCAGCCAGCCAGCCAGCCAGCCTGCCTGCCTGCCTGCCTGCCCGCCCGCCTGACTGCCTGCCTTCCTTCCTTCCTTTCTTGCTTCCTTCCTGTTTTTATGAGAAGGGGTCTCACTATATAGCCTTGATTTGCCTTAAATTTGATATGTAGACCAGGTTGGCCTCCAACACAGAGACCCCTCCTCCTGCCTCTACCTTCAAGGGCTGGCATTAAAGGTGTCTACCTCCACACTAGATGCTCTAACTTTTAATTCTGCTTTCATCACACATACACTCACACACGCGTGCGCGCGCGCGCACACACACACACACACACACACACACACACACACACACACACACATTTATATGTTTTTATAAAATCTAAGATTCACACAAATGAAAATGTGATTCCCCTTTCCGAGTCTTACTTTAACATGATCTTTTGTTCTCTATGGCTGAATAGAACTCCACTGTGCATATATACCATTCATCTGTTGCCAGAAATTTACACAGAGTCTCTTAATGTGAACACTGTATATAGTACTGTGAGAAGCAAAGGACTTGCCACTGAGCCTTTCAGGTGTAAGACCACACAAGTGCGACAGCTGGGTCATATGCTTTTTTACCTTTGCAGGACCCACAGTGCTGACTCCACACTAGCTGGACTAAATCACACTCTTGCAAAGAGCTTCTGTTCCTCATAGTTTACTTAATGAAAGCCATGCCAACTATCACTCTGAGGTAAGAGGGCATTTTTTTATACACTTTTAACTTGAATTACTTGGTGGCTAAAGATGAGCTTATATTTCCTGGATATTGGTCATTTGTACATCTTTTCTGTTTATCTTGTTAGTTGGTGTTTGCTTCCTATTTGCTTTCTGAATTCATTATATATTCTACCAGATTTTTCTATCTGTAGGCCATCTTCTGACTCATTTCCCTTGCTGTGCAGAAACCTTTTAATGTTATGCAATCCCATGTTAATTTTCAGTTTTATTTTCTGAATTATTGAGTCCTCTGCAGCTCTGCAATGTCACCAGGACTGTTGCTCCCACCCCCTCAAGATGGTGGGATTTAGTGGTAAAATTGAAGGCAGCAGATTTCTCCCTAATTACTTGTTATTGAAAAGCAATACAATAGAATTTAAGGACATAGGCTTTAGTTTACAGCCTTATGCTTTGCAACGTAAAACTAATACACTGTCATTCTGAATCAAACTGCTGCTGGGCAATCAAGATGACTTAGGGGATAGAGGCATATGCTTGCTCTACAGTCCTGATTACCTGAGCTTGATCCACGGAATCCATGTAATGTAGGAGAGAACCGACTAGAAAAAAGATCATTTTCAGAAAGTCTTCCCTATGCTAAATCTTTGAATGTTTACCTTGTGTTTTCCTTATCAATTTCAATTTTCAAGTTTTACTTAGACTATGTTGAACTACCTTTTGCACAGGGTGAGAGATGAGGGTGGGATCACATCTGCCTTCTTCATGTACATACCCAGTTTCCTAGCACCATTTGTTTAAGAGGCTTTCTTCCAATGAATGTTCATGGCATCTTTGTTGGAAACCTGGTGCCAATTCTGTGGCTTTATTCTATTGCACTGGTCCACATATCTGGCTTGGTACAAGAATGGTCGAGGTTTTGTTACCATGACACTCTATCTGGTGGTTTCCTAAACATGGTTCTTTTTTCAGTTACTTTAGCTATTTTGTGCTTCCACTCAGATTTTAGGATTTTTTTTTCTAGTTCTGTAAAGAATGGCAATGGAATTTTGATCGATTTGCATTGACTCTCTATATTGACTGAAGTGATGATACTAATTACTCTTCTTGTGACAAAGCGCCTGACAAAAGCAACTTAAGGAAAAAAAAAGAAATGAAAAAGGGAGGGAAGTAAGGCAGGAGGAAAGGAATGAGAGAGGGAGGGAAGGAGGGAGAGTAGGTTCTTTTTGCCTCATAGTTTGAGATTATAACACATCACAGCAGGGAAGTCTTAGCAGCAGCAGGAGCTGGAGTTTGAGGCAGCTGGTCTCATGATATATCCAGAGTGAGGAAACAAAACTGCTCAGGTCACTGTTTACTTTTGACTTAGTACAGGACTCCAGTCCAGGCGCTACCCATTTTTATAGTGGGCCTTTGTACCTCAATTATACAGAAACTCCCTCCTGTCTAGTCCAGTGTATTCTCTTAAGTAATTCTAGACCCTGTGTAGCTGGCCATCAGATCAATCAATCATCAGGGCAATAGGTGTTCTTTCACAACAGGAACTTCAGAGTCAGGAGTGTATCTAGGTCTTCTCACCAGTGCTTTAAAATGTACATTCTAAAGGTGTGCAGGTTTGAATAAGAATGACCCCATGGACTCATACATGGCCTTCGGAGAATGGCTCTACCAGAGAAGGATGAAAAGTGTGGCCTTGCTGGAGTAGGTGTGGCCTTACTAGAAAAAGTGTGTCACTGAGGGTGGGCTTTGGGGTTTTGAGAACTTCACCCAGGCTCAGTGTCTGCCTCTCTCTGCTGCCTTCAGATCCAGATGTAGAACTCTGAGCTATCACATGTAAGTTCACACAGCCATGCTCCCAGATATGAGGATAATGAACTAAACCTCTCAAACTGTAAGCCAACCGCAATTAAATACTTCTATAAGAGATTCCATGACTAAGACAAGAGGTCTTTCACATTCTTGACTAGATTCATTCCAAGGTCTGTTTGTTTGTCTGTTTGTTTGGTATTTTTTTGTATTTTTTGGAGGGGGAGAGGGTATTATGAATGTGTGTGTGTGTGTTTTTAAACCTTGTTTATTTCTCAGCATGTTTGCTATTGCTGTATAGGAGGGTTACTGAGTTTTGCATGTGGATTTTGGATCCTGCTACTTTGCTGAAAGTTTTGATCATATCTAAGAGTTTCAGTGGCATCTTCTGTTATGTATAGGCACATGCCTGCAAATAAGGATGCTTTGTTCCTTTCCTTTATTCAAATTGCTTTCATTTCTTCCTTGTCTTGTTCTAACTAAGATTCCAAGTCAATCCACCAGCTGGAGAACTTAGAAATCTTTCTTTGGATTTTTTTCCTTTGTAGTATGTTGGTTATAACTCTGTTGTGCTTTGTCCTTATCATGGTTAAACTCTGTTTCTATTTCTATTTTTGATTTATCATGAATGAATGCTGAGCTTTTTCAGATGTTTTCCAAGGGTCCCTTTCTACACCTACCATGGAGAAGTTGTGATTTCTGTCCTTGAGTCTGTTAACACATGTTACATTTATTGAACCATTCTTATATTTCAGGAGTGAAGTCAACTCGATTCTCAAGAAACATTTTTCTGGTAAGCAGAATTCACTATGAAAGTATTATGCTGAGATCTTTGGCATCTACACACATCTGAGAGACTGGCCTGCAACTGTCTTTTATGTGTAAGTATGTTTTTACCTGGTTATGATATCAGGGCAATGGTGACAACATAAAAAGGGGTGGGCAGACTTCCTTCCCTTTCTGTTTAACCGTCTGAAGGGCACAGTCTTAATTGTTCATTTAGTTAATTGTTCATTAAATTGTTCATTAAAGGCCTGTCATAATTCAACTGAGAGTATCCCCTCTCCAGGAAAAAGACATTGGGACGGGTATGGCCCTCATGCCTCACTGGATAATGGACTGGAGCCATTACAAAGTCTCCTTTAATTACTGGAGGTCATGCCTCTATCCCCACCTTGGCAAGATTAGAATCGCCACAGCACTTCTATACTTGGGGAAGGGAGGAGATGTCAGGGGCAGCCCTGCTTATCCACTGAAGGCCTAAAATCAGCCATAAGCCTAAAATCAGCAATAGCCTGACATTCATGCCTGCTAATACAAAGTCTTGGGTATCTATAGAAAAACACTGAAACAGTTGTCTATAAACTATTGTAAACAGGCAGCTTTTGTGGAAATCTACCAGCCCGAGTAGTCGTAGACCTTGTAAATAGGCAGCCTTGGTGGATAGTACCAAATTAGATAAGGACAAGTGAATCATTGGCAGAGTTATATTGACCTGACCCCTGAACCTTCACCCAGCTGATGCCCTGTTCTGAAAGACATCTGTACTCCTCCTGAACACCTATGCTCCTGTGTCATCCCCTTCCTCACATCCTGCATTTTCATGTTTATAACCCCTGTGTTAAAAAGTAAAAATTATGATTTGATAATAATAAAAAAAAGAAAAGAAAAGAAAGAAAGAAAGAAAGAGAAAACACACAGTGTCCCCTGACTCTGCTGACTTAGCTTCTGACAATCCACTTTCTTGTTCCCAGAAATACTTTGAATTATAAAATGTTATTGTGGTTTTTGTTAGTATGCTGGGTAAAATAATTTTTATTGATTTCATTTTAAACTTTAAAGTTTGTAGTGAGTTAAAATGTCCTTCAACATAATTATAGGAAATATTTATTTTCATATTGTAAAATGCTAGTTAATCTGTTGAACATTTTAAAAAACTGGATTCCTTTTTGAGAATTTCATATATGAGCACTGTATTTACATAATTTTTCTCTTTCCCTCCTTCCTCCCACTCTTCTCAACCCCTCATACTTTTCAAATACATCTTATTATTTAATTATTGTTCATATATATATGTATATATGTATACATGTATAAGTATATATGTATATACAAATACTGATAAAGTGTTTTGAGTTTAAAAAAAAAAAAAGAATTCAACTGAGAATTCACCCCAGCCTAGGTTTTTATAGTTGGACTATGTTTTATTTCATCAATCATTTCATGTTCTGTGATATAGCTGTTTAGTTTGCTCACAGCCTCATGGTTTACCTTTAATAAGTACGTATCTAGAAATTTTTTGTTAGTTTGACTACAGTTTGCCAAAGTTTATTTTTTCAAAGAACCAAGTCGTGTTTCATAATTTTTGTGCTGTTTTCTCATTTCAATTTTATTTTTGCCATGATTTAAAACAATTTTAAATTTTATGTACCTGAATGTTTTGCCTGCATGTATGTGCATTACTTTTGTACCCAGTGCTCATGGAAACAAGGTGGCATTGGGACCTCTAAACTGGAGTTAGAGATAAATATTAACTTCCGTGGTGATGTTAGAAAACACCAAACCATCTCCAGCTGCATTCTCCTGTATTCTATTATTTTTTTCCATCTACTGATTTGGGGTTGGGCTTGAACTTATTTTCTACGATCCTGGCATGAATCATTAAGTTGTTTATTTGAGATCTCTGGTGACTTTAATGTAAACACCTATTCACACAAATTTCCTTCTTAGAAGTACTTTCCCTGTATGTACCCTGTGCTCTGATCCACTGTTTTCATTCTCATTTGTTTCTAGGGAGTTTTACTTTTCCTCCTGATTTCTGTGGTGCTCTACTCATTATTCAACAATGTGTCATTTAATCTACCCAAGCTTGTAAATTTTCTTTTTACTGAATCCAGTTTTATTCCATTGTGATAAGACAGAATAAATTGTTTCAATTTTGTTGTATCTGTTAAGCCTTGCTTTATGTTAATATAAACTGTGGTATGCTTTTAAAAGTTCCATGGTTCCTGAGAATGTGTATTGTACACTACATGAGTGCAAATTTGTATAGATATCTGAGAACTCCCTTTGCTCTGTGATGTTACTTTCCTCTCCCCTCTGATTTCTTTTTAAAATTATGTGTGGATGACCTGTGTATTGACAGGAGTGAGACATTGAAGTCACCCTCCATTATTGTCTTAGACAAACTGCCTTTGCATCTAGCACTGTTTTTTTCATGAAGCAATGTTCAGTGTACAGATAGATGGTCAAAATTGTCAGATCTTCCTGATGGGCTTCCCTGAATATAAAGTGACTTTATTTTTTTCTAATTTCTGTTTGAAGTTCATTTTGTTTGACATCATAACAGCATCACCTGCCTGCTTTCAACATTCTATTTGTTTGGAATACTCTTTTCTATCTTCTTATCTTAAGACTCTACTTGTCTTTGCACATGAGGTAGAATTCTTATAGACAAGGTACTGTTTTAATCCAATGTACTAGTTTATGTCATTAAAAATTAATTGTTTATTAATTTTGTTTTCAAGGATGTGTGTGTACGGAAGACAGAAGATAACTTTCAGGAGTTGGTTCTCTCCTTCTACCATGTGGGTGCATAGGATTGCGCTTAGGCTGTCAGGTTTGGTGACAGGTGCCTTTATTTGCTGAGCCATCTCACCAGCCCTAGTCTGTATTTTTTGACTGGAAAGTTACAGCCATTAATACTGAGTCACTACTGGAAAGTGTGTATCAGTGGCTATAATATGGTTGTTTTGAAATGTCTGGTTCTTGGGGGAGTCTCATTTGTGCATCAGTTGCTGTAGTGCACTTTGTTCTCTCCTGGGACCTCAGAGCATGCTCACCTTTCTCTTCGGTGTGTATACTTCTCTCAAGAATTCTCGGCAGTGCTGACTTGGTACTCATGAGTCCCTTTAGTTTGTCTTTATCAGGAAAAAGTATTCTTTCTCTTTCAATTTTCATGATAGCTTTGTCAGTTCTTACATCTTTCCTAGCTTGGGCTACTCTTAAAGAGTTTCCTGCTGTCACACACATTTGGTCTGCCTTTGCACCTGATTCATTTTATTGGGCAGCTTCTAAACATTCTTTATTTATTCTACATAATTAGTGTTTTTAACGGATAACATGATGTAGAAAAAGTCTTTTCTTGTCTTACTGGTTTAGCATTTTAATTAATTTTGGTATCTACATGGCCATCTTTCCCCCTACCCTTGGGAAATGTTATGCATGACCTTATTATTATGTCTGCATTCAGCCTGACGTTACTTCTTCTCATGTTTATGATTTTGGTCATTTAATGGTATCCCATAGATCTCACCTGGCTCTGCTCAAAATGTGTATTCTTTGTCCTTGTTTGTGTGTGAATACTTTAGTTCATCTACCTTATTTTTCAGACCCAATTCTGTTATCTACTTGATTCATGTTGATGAGCCTTCCCACTGAGTTATTTTATTTCCAAAATTTCATTTTTAGATTTTCAGTATTTCTAGCTCTTTAATAAATTTATCCTCCAATATTCCATGTTTATTTTGCTACTCCATTCAACTGTTAATTTGTATCCTCACCCAGTTCAATCAGAAGTTTATGTCTTCTTTGTTTTGAATTCCTTGTTTTGGTCTGCAAATTTCTTGTGTATTTGTACTGGGATGTGTACATGTGGGGTTGAATTTATTTCTTTTTAATCAATATTCTTTCAGTGAAAGTATCTGGAATGTTCATGTGGAACTAACTTGTAGCATCCTCACTTACTCTTAAGCTGGAGATAAGTTCAGGAACTGCAGCCTCCGTCCACATGCTTTGGACATGAGGCAGTCTCTAATACTGCTTCATATGCTCAATACTAACTGCAGAAGCAACCACAATAGGCAGGCAGGTCTGCTATGCAAACACAGTAATAGAGAAAAGAACAAGTGCCGCTTCTAACTCGGTATGATATGAGGAACTTCCTTCTAGAGTTGTCTGTTTGGCATCGTAATGCCTCCTGTATTTGGATAGCCATCTCTTTCTCTGGATTTGAGAAATATCCTGCCGGGATTATGAAAACAACAACTAAAACTTGAAGTTCTCCTTTTTCTATGACTCATAAATTTGGTGATAACTTTGGGGGGAATAAATGGGCATGTATATTATGGAGTGCACTAAGAAATTAAAAAAATGCTGATGGGGAAAAAAAAGATGAACAAGACTAGGGATTAGAATTGAAGCAACGAAGAATAGACAGAAGGCTTGGCCTGGTGGCACTTGCTTTTAATTCTAGCACTCAGAAGGCAGACGCACATGGTTGTCTAGCTTGGTTGACACAGTGAGTTTTAGGCCAGCTAAGGGTACATAGTGAGACCCTGGAAAAACAACAGCACCAAAACAAGACAACAACAAAACAAAAAGAAACAAAAATTCAAATTCAATAAATAAAAGACAAAGGAGGCAAAAGTAAATAGGAAGTGGCAGTTGAGATACTGTTATGGAAAGGAGAATTTAAAGATGATTAAAGCTATAGAAAAGCTATAGAAACTAATGGATAAGAAGTAACAGAAAAATGCATGAGAGGTAAAACGGTGAGAAAATGAGGTACGAGTGACAGGGAAAATATATGGGGCCCAGCTTGGAGAAACAGTGATGAGAACACAGAATAGGTCAGAAACTGAAAAAATGGTCACAACATCTACCTAAGCAATACAAAGAGAAAACAGTTAAGACATCTACATGAGTGACATTTTGTAAAGGAAAAAACCCTGGGACATAGAGGTAAATTGAGAAGTGTTATGGTGTTAGTATCTCCTCCTTGCTGGGTGATGTGAGGTCTAGCCTCTGTCTTATGGAGAAACCCTGGTGATGGGAGTCCTGCTATTTGTACTATAGCTGCAGATCAAACCTGTTACACCAGATAGCTCCTATACATTTTCTCTCTCAGTGGAGTTCAAAGAGGCAACTTGGGTTGAATTTCTGCACAAGTGTCAGTTGGTATCAGAGCTCTTGCATTAGGAGTTTCCTAGCCTAAGAATATGTCTGCATCCTCCTCTTTCACTACTTTATGGTATTTGGGATAGTCATACTTCTCCCAAAGGATTTCATGTCTGGAGCCCTGATATGGCCAATCCCGTAACTTCATTTGCTGCTTTGCTGGACAGGCTTGCCTGCCTTACAAGAACTCAGGTTGTTAATTTGTCAGGCTTTGGGCTTAGCTTGAGAAGGTCTGCTCTTCTCCATCTCACTTCAGGTCATCTATGTAGAGTTCCCATGGTTCTGCTGTGCTCTGGCTCAAATGTCCTGGTGGGTATTGGGCAGGCTATGGGAGTTGCAGGTGTACTTAAGACATTTTTCTTTTACTGTTGCTGTTTCTCGCCTTGTGCTTTGACTAGTTTCTCCTAGGATTTGCTGGCTCTTTGCCCCAGGTAGTAGTTTCCTAGTGTCTGTTCCAAAAGCTTATTCGTCTTTTGATTTTGTTTTGCTCTCTTTTCTTCTAGAGTTATCCTTCACTCTGTTCTTTGACTTGTCAGAGGGGAAGGAAGAACTCCTCTGTTCCCTGCAGCTTTGTTCAGTACTCTGGGTGAAAGTCCGTAGGTGTCCTTGTGGCCTAGCATCCCATACTTCTGTGTTTATCTTGTCTTTTATACTTGACTAACACTGTGATCTTCTGCTGCCTTTCCATAATTTTCTTCAATTTTTGGAGATACAAGAAAGTGTGCCTGTTCCTGAGCTGCCATCCCCTTTCCTTCATCAATGACATGCTTCTTTGTATTCCTTATATTCAGAATCTACCCCCCTACACACACACATACACTCTTGAATGCCTGGGGCTGCATGATTCTCTGTCGGCCGATAGCCCCAACTGACCAGAAGCAACTCTGAGAAGGAGCTGCTGTGAAGAGTACTGCCGCACAGAGCATCCTCAAGTGTATATTGCTGCACAGAACAACCTCAGGTGTAGTGTTCCTTGTGAAAATGTGCTCATCTTTCTGGAGCTTGTAGAGAATATTTTATAATTTATTTTCCAAATAAAAGTCTTGTGTTAGTACTTTTAATTAGATTCATTTTTACAATGACTGGAGACAGGTAAAGGAAGGAAAGGGAGAGACAGGCAGAGGCAGAGAGGAAAAGAATGAGAGAGAAAAGGAGAGAGAGGGTGAGTTGGACAGAGAAGGATAAAGAGAAAGAGGTAAGGAAAGAAAGGGAGAAAGAGAGAGAGAGAATGAATCACTTTGTGAAACCTCTTGTGAGCTATGCAGAGTGTATAAAAAAGTTAACTGAGCAAACCAGGAGGAGCAAGGCAGTAAGTGACATTGCTCCATGGTTTCTGCTTCAGCTCCCGACTCCAGATTGAGGTCTTAAGTTCCTGCCTTGGCTTCCCTCAATGGATGGGGACAGAGGATAAGAAGCCAAGTCAACCTTTTCCTTCCAAGTGGCTTCTGGCCATAGTCTTTATCACCACAAAAATCATACTAGGACAGGGTCTAAAGTTTAGACTCTAAACAGAAATTGATTTAAATTTTCATGTTGAGACAAAGATTAAAACAGTGCAATAAACCAAGGCATAGGTTATTTTTCTTTATGAGTCATTTGGATTGATTTTGTTTTTCAAGTTCAAATACCTCTGCTACAGCACTACACTGCTGTTGGAAGAGCTCAACGGAAGAAGCTGTGCTTCCTACACTATATACAAGGCCCTGGGTTTGACCCCAGCTCTCTCCCACCAACACCACAAGAAAAGTGACTGACAGTTAACTGCAATGGCTTTCTCTATAACCATGCAGAGAAAGGCCTTCAGAATGCCAGCGGCTAAAATAATGTGGATGGTGTGTGGTGTGTCAGAGGGTTCTAAACATGGCCAGCATACGGTCAAGTATGTGACTCACTTAGACAGGTAGCTACTGATTAAACCTTTGAATAGTTAATAGTTAATACATAGTAATAAGAAAAGTATTACCTCTGAATCAAAATCCATTAACAAAACAATTTTATCCTTGATGGAGCTGAAAAGGTTATGCTTGTGTATCAGTTGGAAGACATCTTTATGTCTTAATGTTAAGTATATTTCCAGAGCATTGCCATAATTTTTGTCATAGGTATACCTGGTAATAAAAAATTAATACTTATTAATGGTAATAATTAAAATGCACAGAGATTATGTTTCATAATCATAAAAGCTGAAATAGTTGTTCAAAGAGAAGAATTTACTATGGCAAGTCTTCACTAAGACTTAAAATACATGGTCCCCTGGTACTCTTTTCAGAAGCCTGCCTTTCCTCTCACCAAATTTACAAAAATGTATAATATTCAAGTAATTACTGTTTCTCCTTGCAGCTTCAGTCTCTGTGTTGTGTAGAAATCTATATTCCAGACATGAACCTATGGTCCAGCATGAAGGAAAAGCTCTTCTTAATCAATAGAGGGATTGGTCTTAATTCCTGGATAGTGTTCAGCTGACAATGGCTTATATTGCAGAAGTTCATTTATAGGGGTGCTGGATAAAACTGAAACATATTTCTCCTTTGAAACAATGTTTTCACACTAAGTCCTTCATGTAGGTGAGGAAAGCTAGTTGACCAGAAATTACGCTGCTGTTCATACTAACAGTGTTAAAGAATCCAGTGGCAGCAGAAGACGCTTCTGATAGAAAACAGAGCGCTCTCCATTAGGATGCCACATCCATGACTCCTTGGTGCCAAGTCTCATGTGTCCTTTTCTCATTGTGCATCCTTTTCTCCAACTCTGACAGATTGATCAGTGAGGGCAGTGTGAGGTTTGTGGGTCCTGAGGAAGGCATGCAGCAGCCCTTCCTTCTCTGAATGGTCTGTGGTACACTATCTGGTGCCCTACACTGAGGATCCTTGAGGGTCTAGCTCATCTTTCTGTTTCAGACATATGGCACAAAGCCAGAAGGGAGTGCCCCCAAATGAAAAAGTATTTATCAAACATCACTTGCTAAGCCCCAACGTTCAAATCTGAAAGTATCTCTATAACGAAGTGAGTGTGCCCTGTAATTCTGCAGATAAAGATTCTGGTTCAGAAAAAAGCAACAGACTTGTAGACTTAAGAATAATAGAATCCAGAACCTGGCTCACTGGGAGAGCCTGAGGGAGCCTGATACTCTTCTGTCTCCTCACCAGGACTCATCCATACCACTCCATTCTTCTGGCAAATAGATCACATTATAACCCAGATTCATACATTGATCTCCAGTTACTCATTAAGACTTAAAAAAAGGATTCCAATTAAGAGTAGATAGGAAAATAAAAAAATCTAGTCCCCATTCTGAGATTTCAAGAACTAAAACATACTCACAGTTCTGCCAGTGTTTTCAATAAAGTCTTGTTCTGACTGTCCTTCTTCAGGTGGTCTCGAACTGCTTGAACTATCACAGAATTGTTATACAGATCTCCAGGCCACTCTCTGATCAATGTGGCAAAGCCCTACCAGAGAAGAACAGCAGAAAAAGAACACTCTTCATAGTGTGGTACTGTAATGTTCACAATCTGCCCTCTCTTGCTCTTTATCCACTCCCCAATGCAGGCCATGACAAGTTAGTGGGTTATAAGAGCACTTTCACAGGGTCCAGCACCTTGCCCATGAAGGATGAATGCTAAATAACCATACTAGGCCTCTCTAGGTTTTCCATCCTCATTGTTAGTTAGTTATGCAATGAACTTTCCATAAATTGAAAGGTTCCATGCCAAGGTTTAGAGAACTTCCTGACTGGCAAAATGAAAGAAAAGAAATGGAAAAGTTGGGACTCCAGAGAAGTGGTTCACACTTCTGAGGACAGGTGAGGATGGGTTGACTCAAAGTCACATTCTCCTGTCTCAGCTTCTGAGTAGTTGGAATTACAAGTGTGCACTACTGGGCTTTGATGTCTTCCATTTGCTTTTGTTTTTTGCAACCTGATCTTTAGTATTTGTACAGGACAAAAATTTTCATGGGGAGTTCTTATGAAACACTGCTACTTGATTCGTTATGTGATTAATCACTCATTTAAAACTAAACCTTAAGATGAGAAAAATGGAAAATACTTAAATTATTTCTATAGTTTAATGACAATCAAAACTATTTCTTTTTCAGTGATACTAATGAAGCAAACATGACACAATGCACAGGAGAGTCTCCAAGCCCAACTGGCAGGGCAGGATGACTTTCTTCAGCCACAGTCAGAACAGGTTTCTGACCGCACAAGAATTAGTAGGATAATTTGGGTGATGTAATTTAAAATCACTTTATATGAAATCCATATGACACCAACGTGAAAGCATAAACAAGCCAAATTTCTAGGCTTCATAACACATACTAAGAATAAGCCTTGTTTGTGGGAGAATTCCTTACCTCATAATCACTTTCCAGAAATTCATGCAAAATCATTTCATAGATGAGTGGTTTCAGAACTGGGTCTCCTCGAGGTAAATAGGGACTAATTGCCTGAGAAGGAAGGAAAGTCCTTTCAGGAGTGGTAAACATGCAGACAATGTAACAGCACAGTTTTAATCTTAGACATTTAGGTATCGGGACACTGTGGAACATTAGGAAAAGATTCAGATAAACGCTGTTACCTAACAGGAAGCTACAAGATATTTTTGAAAGTGTGTGTGTGTGTAAGAATCAATAATACAAAAGTGGTTGCATTAATCTTTAGTCTTTTCTTCTTAATTCATAAAAATCCAATTAGAAGAATAACTATTTCTTTTAACTTTCCTTATACTTGGTGTAGCACATCAATTAATACTTTAAAACCTAACCATCTTATGAAGCAAGCATGCCACCAGCATGTGACACTGCCACCAGAGTATGACAATGCCACCAGTGTGTAACAATGCCACATTAAAGCCCATTTCTTTATAATTTAACTTTTAAAAAAAGATACAAATTTTACAAATTTTAACAAATATTCTTAATTTCAATAGAATATTCAAAAGGCTTATAGATGATGAAAATTTAAAAACCCTTCAAACAAATAAAAACTGGCTGACTGGTCTGCATGCTGTGCCCCAGCTGTAGAGATTATCAAGAGAGCTACAGTCAAGCGCTTTAACCTGTCCTCTTGCAGGTGCTGAGAGGAACCTCATCAGCACATCACTTGCCTAACATTTTTGAAGCCCTTGGTTGAGCCCAACACAACAAAAGAAAAAGGAAGGAGGGAGGGAGAGAGAGAAAGATAGAGAGATAGAGAGAGAGAGAATTAATTTAATTCTTAAGTAAATTTAAAAGGTGTTATGCTGTAAAGTCTACTAAATGAAATTACAACTGCTCCCCAAGATCACGCCTAAGCACAGCCCCTGAATCACAGCAGTACACGGTGGACATGTACACATTTGATACAAATAAAACATAAAACTTAACTCTTCTTTCAAGGTAATCCATACTTCCCAACCACAAATTGCTTTGCCTCAATTTTATTCCCATTTTAATAAACTGTAGTGCGGAACTTAAAGGTTAAGATAAAAATAACTTACTTTAAGCTGCCCAATTTCTTTAAATTTGTAAACTTCGTATTCCCAGAGGGATGCATTTTTCCCAAGAATTTTCTGGCATTTTCTGGGAGCAAAAACAGTACAGGAAGAAATAAAATGTAAATGAAGGAACAGAGACAGAGTAAGTGGACATGTCCCCAGCAATTTAGGTAAACCTCTTCCTAGAGCTCTGACAGGGCTTCAGTGTGAATGAACATGAAGGTGTCGCCATGACTCAAGTAGACATGGAGTTGATGGAAATCATGAAAGCTATACAAAATAGCTACAGGAACAATGAAGCTCTTTCAGATGACTGGGGTTTCCCCTGTCGTCTGTTTATTCAGAAAGCACTGCTGGTCTGGACTTGTGTAGGGAAACTCACTACAGCTTAGGTGCTAGCTTCTGCCAGGTCAGCTTTAAACAGTGGATAAAAAAACAGACTTAGAAATTCAGATGCCCAGCCTACTACATTATTTGCAGGACTGAGTCTCATAAATTCAGGGCACTGGAGAAAGGTCTGAAGGCATCTTACAGGCTTCATCATTTTCATTTAGTTACTACACTTCTGTGAAAAACCATTGTCTTTGAACTGTATGCAGATGTACTTTGCTATAAATTTTTTTCCAAAGGAATGTGTAACAAAATTGGTCCTAGAAACTGGAGGGTACACAGAGTGCTTCCCTTAAGAGCTGTGGGCAAGTCTGCTTCCTCTCTCTAGAGTGATGGAGAAGGCATTCTAATTTTGGTGTCTCCTTTAACACAAGTTATAGGCAGATGTCTGCCCACTGCAGGCTATGCTGTGGGAACTGGGTCTGAGGTTATGTGGTAGAAGGTGACAATCCAGCTAAAATGCACAGTCCTTTAATTCTATGCAGGAGGCTAGTGACTTATACCAAACCTTTTTATATCCTTTAAAAAGATATGAAAAAAAGTCAATTGCAAAACAAAAACAAAAGCCCACTTATTTTTGTTGTTACCGTCAGCCATAAATAACTTGAAGAAGTCATTATTACCGTGCAGCCATGTCATACTCTCCTCTCTCCACCAGGTGGTTTACATATGCCAACCCAATATCCTATAGAAAGGCAAATGAAATAAATGAACAATGCAACTAGAACACCTGAAGAGCTGAGTGTCAGTTTCTGAGTAGACAGGACATGGGGTTCTGTGTATGTCTACGTCACAGCTTGGGTGATGTCACCCTTCAGCACATTTAGATTTAAATGCATTTTATTTGCTTTATATAAATTTTAATAATTTAGTTTTAGAGTTCTAGCCCTGTTTCCATGTGAAAGTCTTCTAATATCTTTCTAGAGAAAGTCCCTGAAACTAGAAACACAGCCTAAAGTTGTCACTGGATATAAGGGTCTGTTTCCAGTGTCTTCTCTTAAATGTGGCCTTTTCCAGAAGAAGACTAAAGACATGCAAGAAAAATGAAGTGGCAGGCTATTATCCTAGGGGAGGTGGAAACAGACAGCTAAAATCAAGGCCTTTTAAATGGCACTATGGAAACCTATACAATAGAAGCTTCCTAACACATATACACAAATGAGGGTGATGTAAACAAAACTGCAAATAATAGGGGAGACAGAGCCCAAACTGAACATTTCAGGGTACCAAATGAAGCTTCAGTACCAGAAATGAGTTATACCTAATTCCATTGTTGGCCAAAGGGTCTAATAGGAGCACCCAAACACCTCGAGATGATGCTAACGCTATAAGTCGCTCTTCACAAACTGACAGTAAGGCCTCCTTGCTGAAGACAACATCTACACAACTCACTGAACATGGAGAAGTCAAGCTGGTGCCCATAGAAAGCTTAACTCCTACTGGCTAGTGTTCTTGGTACAGGAAAATACTCTGCACACCACCAAAGGAGAAAGGTAAACAGCAACCCAGCTACAAACCCTTTTATTTACAATGGTGACCTGTTTTCAAGGTATGATTGTATAGTGATGGCACATAACTTACTGGAGCACCAACCAATATCTGATTTGAATTAAGGCCCATTCCGTGAGATGGAACCCATACCCGGTGAGTGTGTATAGCACTTGGTCTTAGACATCAGAGTTATCTCTGAATATCTTGAAAGAAGTTACACTGTGCTTCAGAAAAAGTTCTATGTATAATTAATATAAATGGAAATACCATCATTTTTAGATTATTAAATGTCTTCCTTAATGACTACTAGATGGGAAATTATATTTCACACTTAAAGGAATTTTCTAAAATCAGACCACTGATCTTAGTATCCGAGAGTTTTTTTTTTTTGTATCAGTGTATTTAATATTATTTTTTGAATGTGGATGTTTGTATCTGTTTATGTGCAGGTATGTGCATATAAATATGTGGGTGTTTCTGTGCCACAGTGAAGATCAGAGGACATGTTGTGAAAGTTGGTTCCTTCCTTCCACCAGGTGGATCTCAAAAATCAAACTCAGCTCAACACTTAGCCATGATGGTAAGCAACTTTACCCACTGGCCCTTTTGCCAGTCTTTAAAGTCAAAGCTTCTCCGTTGGGTGCCAGATGTAAGTGACTTTTATTTCTTCAGATAATGGGTTGAGATGAGAGCTGTACTCACGCTGTACAGACACATGGCTTGGGCTGAGCCCTGTGTTTCTTTCTCTGCTCTACCTATCCCTAGGCCTAGGCCTGTAAGCTTCTAGCCTCCATGAAATCTAATCTAGGCCTAGAATGTTCCAGCCTCTGGGATTATTGCTGAATAAGCTCACTCTTTCTAGTTCTTTCTGAACTCTGGCTGGCTGGTTCAACTTTTCTGTTCTGGCTCTTCTCCAAGCTGACTGATTCAATCTGGCTTCTCTCAGTGGCTCACCAAATTGCTCTGTTTGGCCTCAAAGTAATAACTCTGGCAATTTGTCCTAATCTTTTGGCTCCTTCTCATTCTCTGGCTTCAACTGCCTATGCTGGCCTGCACTGAACTGCATGAGCTTATGAATGAACTCAACTCCACTGCACTGCACTCACTGTACTGACTCCCAGCTGACTGCCTCTCCTTTGTGCTGTTTTAAATAGCTTCTCTTTCCTGTGCTGCTCTCATGAGAGGTGGGCATACCCTATCTCCAATTCATTCTGTCAGTCTTTCTCTTACTGTGTCACTCATTCTGGACATTTCCTCTTGCTCTGTACTATTAATGCCAAGGACTACACTCTGTCCTAGCGCAAGCATTTCTAAATGTCTCTCATAGAATAAATACTACAAGCATCACCTGACACTGGAGCACACTGAGAGTTTTCACATGATTACTTAACTCCCTATGCCGCAGGGAGAATAAATAGCATGAGCAGAGAATTCTTTCATGTCACCAAATCCAGGGTGATTACCAGCAGCTGAACTTGTCTGCCTTTTTGACCTGCTCAGTTAGCTATACAAGCATTTAACTCCCTTTCTTTTGATGGGCTCCAGTCAGCTCCCAGCACACAGCCTACTGTTCCTTCTTCTCACTGTGTTTTGTATGAATTTCCTTTAAATAATTGCATTTCTGATCCTCTGTTCTCCAACCCTACATACTTGCCATGAGTAGCCCTCTCCAAACTCAACAGAAGGCTGATGTGTCTGCTGCTGGCAGTCCTCTATCGACTTAGATCCCACCAGCTTATCTTCACTTACACTGCCCTGAGCAGACCTCATCTTACTATACAAACTACACTGAGGATTCTCTTAAGTCATCTTCATCCTGGATGGCCTCCCTCTGATACTCTCTCCATTACTCTGCCATTAAAACAAGAGGTTAAATTATCTTCTGCATGTCCAAAATCAGAACCATGTTTTAAATAGGTATTTGCTTTCAGAATCTAGTCTAGCTTTACCTATACCATAATTGTTAAAGTTACATATGTAGTTAGTTCATTCAACTGCACCACATAACTAGAAGCCTGAACTCCTTCCGTCTCGGTACCTTCGATATACCACATTAGTGGTTACAAGGCCCTCTTCAGTTCCTATTTCCTCAACTGTGCCTAAAAATAAAATAATCTCATTTTCTCTCTTCCTTTTATTAGTTTATTGTTTTGCATTCTTCAGGAACTAAGGTTTATACACACAGTTTTACAGAGAATTTTAAGATCAAGAAAGTAATAGAAATTTGTGTGGAAACCCAACTACCCACAGAAGGCTGAGTTTCTAGTATTCTTTTGTAAACGAGGGCAATGGGCTCAATGATGTAGCTACAAGAGTCTTCACGTGTGGAGGATATGATTTCATGTCAAGTCTCTGCCTGCAAATTCACTGTCACACTTAGCAAAGAAATTGGTTTCTAGCCATTGTACTTTTCCAGCCTCCAAAATGTAATAAAAATGTATTTGATTTCCTAGAATAGTCTCCATAACAAAAGCAATTGAATTTGTTATCAGGGCTATACCAAAGCAATCTAGTTTGAAGAGATCAGTTGTGATACATTTTGTGATAATGTGATTTTACCTATGATTTAAAGAGGCTTCCACACGGTCAACTAGAGAGCTTAGTATTGAAAGAGCACTGCACAAATGCAGTTTCCAAATTTCCTAAAGCTACATCCTAGCAGGTGTTCAAGTCTCTTGTTTACAAGCAGAAACTGACTGGATAAAATGAAATATTCTGCCCTCCCAGGTAAAAGAATTAGTACAAAACAAATTATGAACAAACACAAAGAACTTGTTGTTCTTTCCAAATCACTCTACTTCCTTATGAGTTAGTAAGGACAGGTATGCTTAAATAATGAAGCTAAACTTACCAGAATCTTATGTCTTTTAATGTTCCTTTGGCTAATTTCAGCTGCCATCAAAGCTTCCTGTTTGCAGAAGCATCATGAGAAGGACCAGGGGGAAAAAGAGAGAGAGCGAGAACTGGATTGAGTGGGAGACAAAGGAAGTACAAAGGAAGACTTTTTATTTAATTCCCACTTGAATGCATTCCTACATTAAGATCGTGGAATCACATTTCACATACATGTCAAGGTGTAACAAAATCTCTTAGGCTTCAAGGAAAAGAAGGATACCTGTCATTCTAAGTCTTTGTGACAAATACTGGATAAGGAGCACTTGTCATTCAAGTTTCAATAAATGTAAAGAATCTACATAAGTTTTCATGTCTACAATTAAGCTTATGGAAATTGTATATTTGTTTCATTAGTATTAGTTTCACATACATATTTAACACATAAACAAATTTTATAAAATTTTACTTAATCTAGGGACTGGAGAGATGGTTCAGCAGTTAAGAGTGCTTGCTTTGCATTCATGACGAGCTGAGTTCAGATCCCAGCATCCATGTTGCGAGCCAGTAGTCTCTCCAAATGCCTATAAGCCCAGTTATGAGGGCAGTGATAGAGAGGCTAGCTACACTTGCTGTCTTCTAGACTAGCAGAGAAGACTTGAGGACTGGATTCAGGATACATGCACATACATTTATATAGATACACACATACACAAATAAGGAACTAAATAAATAAAAGAAACACTAAAAAAAAATGAATGAACCTAAAGCAATATGGTAATAGTTTGTCTAAGCTTAGGAAAGTAGACAGCATTGTTTTACCCAAATTAGTTCAAAGAATAAATTTGGTATGTTTTCCTTACACAAAATAAGCAATTTTACCAACATATCCAAAGAGAAAACTCTGAAACACCTTAGGGAAATAATCACAAAAACTTCAGTATGTCAGCTCTGACTCCCCCTTTCTGAACCACACATCCTTCCTCAACACACCCACCAACAGGAAAGCTCGTCAACTCAACTGCATGCTTTTTGTTCATTAATTTCTAAGAGAAAAATTGTAACATATTTTTTGGTTTGGAGCACACTAACTCAATATGAAAGATTTACTATAAAAATCTTTTTTTTTTTCATTTCTATTTTCAGACAAGTCAATACTTTCAAGAAAGTAAAATCAAAGCTACTTCATATTTCTTCTTCTCAAGGAGCCAGTCGATATGATCATCCTGGTCTCGTTCCTTGGCTATGACGACATCTCTTGGACTCACGACGTAGAAGAGTGATTCCCCTTCAGAGTATTCTTGAAAGAAGGAAAGAGAGGACAGCTTGGGTGACTCCATAGTGGCAATAGTATCAGGGGATCGAATTAGCCTACAATTTTAGACTCAACTGTCAATTATCTATCTCGGCAGTCAAGTGTGCTTGACTTTCTGCTGGAAAGTCAAGGAGGGTGAGCATGGCAACATGGACTGCTGTTAAGTGCACCACAGTGTAAAACTATTGAAAAGAGAAGCAAAAAGAAAGAGCTAGAAGAAATGACTATAAACTAACAACCACAAATAAGTCAGGCTTAAATATGTAAGTTGACTACATTACCATTCAGACTTCAGATGAACAAACAGAATCTGAACTGACTGTGGTAGCACATGCTGGACCTCGTCTACTGTGTGTAAACCTTATTTATGGACACTTACAGTACTGTTCTAATCTTACAGAACGATTACATCTCACACTTAACAATAATTGGTTTCTCTTCACCAGGGTCAAGGCCATCTAATGCATAACTGACAGATGCCCAAGCCCTGGGGACATATCTGTCATCTCAACATGTTGCCAGTGCTGAGCACCTCCTACGGAATTCAATTATAAAACCTCTCCAAAGGGTTTCTAAGCATACGACCAAGTTCGCTCTGAGCAAAATACTCAGACTATATGTTTTCAGTTCTAAATCATAATTGTTTTTGCAAAATCCAAAATATACTCTTACAGTTTTTAACTAATTAGAGGGTTCATATAAGAAGGACCAGATGTATGTAGAGTCACACATCATTTTTTTTGTCCAAATGAAAACTAAAAATATTTTCATAAGATGTCTGTTGTTTATAAAGCAGGAGAAAATTTGTAAATAGCTTCAAGTATTTCTTTTTCTTCGGTGCATTTTACAAGAATATGACGATGGACTTGCTAGGCAGGACTAAAGAGCTATAGTTGTCCTTTTGCTCCTGAGCAGAACTAAATGTATTCACCTACCCACTCTGCAAATATGCTGTAGTCCCTATGATGGGGTGTGACTCTTTCCATCTCTCAGTACTCGGTTCTAAACAGAAGGACTCACTGCCACTTAGGTTTGCCTGCATTGCAAACCTTCCAGCAACACAAGGTTTGGACTGAGAGGGAAACCAGAGTCATTTTGTTTGATATCAAGTTAAATGTAACTTAAACAGAACAGGGCTGGGATGTGCTGGGTAACAATGTTTATTTAGCATGTTTAAAGCCAAGGGTTTGATTCTCAGCACAGCAAACAGCTAGCTGACTAGCTGATTTGATGGAACAAAACAGAAAAACACAACAAAGAACAAATTTCTCACCTTGGTTCCTGTCCTGTGTCTAACATTCCTTTTTGCTATGAGCACTCAGACAAGATATGTAATATTTCTGAATCTAGAACCCTGGCTCTTACTGGCAGAAGCTAGCCCAGCTACTGTCTAAAGTCCTGTCAGTACCTATATTTAAATTCCCTTTGGGAAAGCTGAACAGAATAAGCACAAGAAGGCATACAAGCAGATCTCTGCTGCCTCACCTAAGTGGTAATCCCTACATTCATTCTCCTGAAAGCCTCTGACTGTCAAAGCATCAGATGAGATCTCTTCACAAGTCTCTGGAAGTGGCTGGATGATGTCCAGTCTAGGTCTTGCACAGTATTCTCTTTCCTAGGAGAAAAACAAGAGAAGGCTCATTTTACTTATGTTTCTTAGGTTATACAAATGAACAAACGGTCCGTATTTGTTTTAAATTTATCACTTTGGCACAAACATGACCTCAGTTCTAAAAGCTTGTCACAAGCGCCACCTAATCCTATCTTATTTTGTGATCGTTTTGTGAAATACACAGAATTATGACACTTATGAATGGCATAGAGTCCAACCCTAAAGTAGTGGTAGCTGCTGAGAATCTTTATCACTTGATAGTATTTAGAATCATATTTCTGCATTCCTATATGAAGATGTTCCCAGAATTAAGTGAACAAGGAAGAGTTCCCTGCTACTGATGTGGGCTGCACCATCCTTGTGCTGTGTCCTGGACTAAAAGGAGAATACAAGGCACAAGCATCAGCTCTGTCTCTCTGCTTCTGGATGGTGGATGTGGTGTGATCAGCAGCCATCAGAGGGCCCCACCAAGATAAGCTGTCTTGTCAAAGTAAACCCTTTCTTCAGTTGCTTTTACCTGGTATTTCATCACAGCAGTGTGAAAAGGAATGAATCTTTGGTCAAACAGTAGCAAACACAGCTACACTACAGCTACATGAATTATAAAGAATGGCAAAATGGTATTAAAAATGAGTTCACTATTCAAATCACTGCTAATATGAGGAAACTTACTAGGAATGCCCAAAAGCCAGAGATTAAAATCCATCTTTAAATCAGATCTTGTTGAGATGGTGGAACTGCCTGCATCTCTATCACCTGATACAGAAGACCTCAGTTGCAGATGGCTGTTTAACACGAGTAGTATTGCTAGTGTGAAGGTGGAACTCAATTTTCAATTTGATTTTACTATAATTAGCATAAACAGCCAGTGACTACAGTTTCTGAAAGAGGTGAGCTGACAGGTCTGTGGAGCAAGGGCTATGATACACAGATCACTCACTCACTGGGTTCTCAAACCAAACCTGGAAAGTGATTAAACTTAATTATTCTCAGTTTTTATACACAGAGACTGAGGGTTAAACAATTAAAATTAAAGTTAAATAAGTCAATGGTAAGGCTGGGATGTTTGGAAAAACTGAAACTTATGGTCAACCCTAGACTTCTGGATCAAGTGGATTCTGATTTGGTTTTGTGCTTTGGGGATATGGGCCTGACAGGCATGAACCCCACCTGCCATCAACCTGCAAAGCAGCAACAGCACACACAATTGGATCTGGTATGGAGTGGGAAGGAGAGAAACAAACCCCAAAGTTCTGTCTTTTACTTAAAACAGTGGAATGTGGATTTCTCTAAGCACTTTTGTTAACCAAGAAGCCATTATACCAGCCTTGTATCTCACAATGGGGCTATATCTACTGACACTCAACTATATATACCATAATTTATCAGAGCTTTGAAAAAACGTGAAGAAAAAAATATCAATTTTTTAACAAAAAATGGAGGGAAAAGGCAGAAATATTTTTAAAAATTGGCTGCAATGAAAATGATAAAAAAAGTCAAAATTATGACAAAATGAAAAATAGTTGAAATTTACTAAATCATACATGAAGCTTTGAGGGCACCAGGTATAGCTCAGGGCCAGGGCACCTACTAAGTATGTAGGAAAAGCCTCAAGTTTGATCCTTACTGAGCACTGAGGTTAGGAAAGAAGAAAATTTCCTTTACACTTGTGAAGGGACCTGTAACTAAAGTGACCTGTGTCACTTTACAGCCCTTGCTCCCAGTTGTATGGCCCAGGTTCTTATCTATGAGCTTCTCAAGAGCATCAATTTAGTTTTATCACTGTCCCCTAGTAGTTGAGGAAAATTCAATTCTTAAAACCTGTGCCTTATCAATGAAGGAAAGAAAAGCAGAGAACTGGGGAACAGCTTAACAAATCAGGGTACTTTAGCTGGATAGAATAGCATGAAGCTTCTAAACAGGCTCACAAGGAAAACCACACACACACACACACACACACACACACACACACACACACACACACACACGGAGTAAAATAACGTACAGAAGAACAGAGGCCCTCAAGGGACCAGTGACTGCCAGAGTGGAGACAGATGTGTGCACAGAAGGCATCACACGGGAAACACTTGAGGCTATTAATGAAAAGCCAATAGAAGTAGCCAATGAACATCTAATAGACACAGATTTTCAATATGAAAACAGAAATTGGTAATGGTGTGCCTGAAACTGTCGTTCATCTGCCCTAATGTTATCATTATTCCATACTTAAGAACTAAATCCACACACTGATGGTATAGAAAGTGAATCTCCATATGCCACACGCCAAGTCACTTCCTAAGCTCATCTTCCTCTGAAAAGCCATTCTTGTGGAGTCTGCCCTGTGAGGATAGCCTTCCTACGGTTTTCTCCTTTCGGATACCCTTTATTAACACACATTTCCCAGGTTTCTTTTTTCTTTTCTTTTTATTTTTTTCTGATCAGTTGTTTATTAGGCTTTCCCCTTCCCAATTTTATTGCTTCTTCCCTTGTTTCGTTCAATCACATCCTCAATCTGCCCCACAGTCCTCATCAGAAAACACTGCTCTTAACTCCCCCAGGAGCCTCTGCCTTTTCGTATTTTCAAAAAATAAATAAAATAATAATAAACTGATGTCCTGCAATAGGGCTAGAAGCCAACCCTATTGATTTTAGGAGGTTTGAGGGTTCACTTATGTCTACAGCGTTTCATTGCCTAGCAACATGGGCACCCAGAGCTTCAGTTACTATAGTGATGGCTTCCTAATGCAAGTGTTCTCTCAGAGAAAGGCTCAAGTGCAGCCACCACTTCTCAACAAGGGCTCCCTGGGCTTTTCTCCCTATTTTACTCTTTGCCATTTGAGGGGGCAAATGGGGAGGCAGAAGAGAAGGAGAAAGAGAAAGAGGAGGAGGAGAAGGAGGAGGAAGAGGAAGAAAAGAAGGAAGAGGAAGAGGAAGACAAACAGGGAGTGTACACTTCACCTGCCTGCTTACTGTGAAGGGCTAGAGAATCAATTGCAATTTCTTCTATATATAGCACCCAAAAGGAAACCCTTTACAACAAGCTCTCCCTGCTCAGGCCCTGAGGCTGCCTCTCTAGTTCCAGCAGGGCCCCTGAGCTCTGACAAGAGGCAAACTGGGAATGGCACTACTCTGGGCTTTAAAGGGAGCGTGGGTGTCACTAAATCCCAGATGAGAGCTTCATTCCAATGACATCAAACCAAATTTGGTTTTCTCTGCTGCTTTCTGCTAGCAACACATTGCAATGTCTATCACCTGCGCGGATAACTGAAGGAGCAACAATCCCTTTTAAAGCAGGACCTGGAATCATCTAGCTCCCTGGGATCCTCAGGCCTCTGAGAGGTAGACATGTCTGGACTCCAGGAAAGAAGGAGCTGAGCTTTCAGAAAGTCCCTCTGAGGACGGGACCCCAGCTGTTGCACCAATCAGCTTCATCGCTATCCTCTCTGCTAATGCAATGGAAGCTTAGTTTCCTCGCCTTTCAGCATGAGGAATCTTTCATTTCTTTCAACTAAAATATCAAGTGACGGAGGAAAAAGAAAAAAAAAAACAAAACAAAAAGAAGAAAAGTCTGTCTTCTTTGTGCAGCAAAGGGAACAAAGGCAGGCAGTGAGTGGGCCTTCTGAAGGCAAAGATGCTAGTCTGCAGGGTAATTTCTGCTAGGCTTACTTCATAGGTCGGGAAGTTCTGCTTGGATTATAGCAATCTCCCCTGACAGGCAGCCTGACCTGGGTGTGATGCTAAAAGCCAACTCTTCCACATCCCTCCGTCCCTGGGGAGAAGATAATTACCGTTTTTTCTGAAACCTCCTTTACGTAGGAAAGTACAACAAGCTGATCACAGAGAGGTGCAAGTCCACTAATGTAGAACTCAGTTTCAAACTGAGACACTGCAAACAAAAGGCAGAAAAGATTCACCATTAAATGGAGCATAAAGGTGCACATGATGGCAAAGACACAGCTACAATGCATTTAAAGACGCTTGAAATGGAAATAATGCTCACTCCCCTGATGTGATTATTACACACTGTGTATGTGCTGAATTATGATACTATTCTAAATATGCACTGCAGTGTGTCTCATGTTAAAGCACTTTCACCAAGCAACAGTGAAAGTGCTTTACAAATATCTGTCTCAGGAAAGACACCCAGAAACAGACCTCAAAGTTGACATTACAGAAAAAAAATTAACCCCTAAATGGCAAGTTATGAGTGCTCCACTGTGCTAGGTAAGTTAATAAAAGTGTCATTGCATCACATGAAGACTCTTTGAAACAATAAAATGTAACATTGATTGTCTTTAATAATAAAATATTAAAATTATTTTTTCTTATAGGTGAGGTACAGTGGTGCAAACAGTACAAGTTATGTTTTTGTTATAAAACATTACTTTGGTTTTGGCTTTAGACATTTTATTGAAACATCTTTGCATACTTACTTATATACAGAGAAAAATAATAAGCTTTTCAAAATAGTGTACTTAAAACTTAAGAAGAAAGATTGTTATCATAAGTTAAGAATATGCACACTAAGGTTCTGTGTGTAAGACCGGACTCTGCAAGCATAAGAACCTGAGTCGAAATCCTCAGCACCCACATCAAAGCCAAGCATGGACACACGCATCTACAGTCCCAGATTTGAAGGACTGGGGTGGAGGAGGACAGGCAGATCCCAGAAGCTTGCTAGCCAGTCAGCTTAACTGAAATGGCAATCTGATTCAGAAGAGACCCTGGCTCAAGACAATAAGGCGGTTGCAGAGGAAGATACCCTGCTCCCCTTTTGGCTCTTCAGGTTCCAATACAGAGGAGTGCTTTCACACAGTCAAATGCAACCACCACGTACACAAGGAGCGCTGTCAGGTCTGGCAGTGCAGTGCATTCCCAACTCTCTAGAGGCTAAGGAAAGAGGATCAGCAGTTCAAAAACTATTATGGTATAGCATGAATTCAATGCCAGCAGAGATAAGTTAGTGGGACCTTATTTCAAGGCAAAACATACAAAGAAGGCTATGGATATAGCTCGGTGTTAGATTGCTTGTTTAACATGGATGAGGGACCATGTCTAATCCCCATTCCTGGAGTAGGGGCAAGGTGTGTGCACTTATTTCATAGGGAAAGACTGGTTCTGATGACTCCATAATGTAAACTAGAAATCAGCATCATTTGAAGAGGCAGTTTTGATGAGGGATTCACCCAAAAGTTTGGTAATTCAGGCAGCCTCTGATGTCCTGAGTATTTGCTGCACTTCTGCTTATCATCTATGGTGAACACACTTTCTTTTCCTGGGTTGGGAGAACTCAGTGTGTCATGCTAGAAGCGATAGTGAATGCTTGTGCAGTCTGCAAAGCTGGGTCATAACGTCCACTGAACTGGACTTTAGATTCTATGTGTAAAATTTTCTCATCTGAAAAGAAGAAACAGGAGAAGAGGTAAAACCTGATGTGCAGATGGAAGAAGGGCGAGAGAACGTCCTTCCTCCTTTCTCTTTCCTTGTTCATCAGGTTCCCTGGTTCTCGGGTCCTTGCTTATCTTACAGGCATCTTCATAATTTAACTTCTACACTAGAACAGCTGACCAAAAATGACTGGCATAAACTTTAAAAGACGTAAGTGGTTTGAGGATGGTCTTTTTAAGTCTAGGTTGACTTTAAATTTGCTATGTAGCTGATGAGGACTTTGAGCTCTGTTCGTCCTGATTCTGCCTCCTAAGTGCTGTGGTTAAAGGAGTGCCACCATTCCCAGTCTAAGTAAAGAGTAGTTCTCCTTCTCACTGTCTGGATGACATGAGTGGGCTTGGTGTTCTGAGACACATTCAAGGGTGGTGCTTTTGGTTCAGCTATCCCACTAACATGCTTTCCTTCTGTAAGCTTGGGCTGAGGATGTTCTATCAAGGCACACAGAAACAGATTTTGATAAAGAGGTAGCACGGAAATGGTCATAAATAAGGTTATTTAAGAACCATTTCCACATCAGTCACAGTGTAGAGAAGGGAATGTCCAGGGTAGACAGGGTAGCAGTTTCTAGGGATGTTTCAGTGCAGGGTGTAGTGTGAGAAGCCATGAGAGAGAATGATCTAGTTGGGTCCACACGGCATCATTTACAGAGAAGGTGGTAATGTCATCCATCTAGAATAAGCAAATTAACAATAGAATTTGGTGGCCACTGTTCCTGCTATGCTGGTATAAATGGAGCTGAGTTCCATCTTATTAAATCACACCTGTCACTGAAGTGCTTCCATGCAGTTTCCCTGCCAACAGGTCAGAGGAAAGAACAATAATCCAGAAATGCTACAGAAACTCTTCTCATGAGGGTCAAGAGGAGGCCTATTTGTGCCTGTGTGCTAAACACACCCAAGGAAAAACAGCATTAATCACAAAGGAGTGGTGGACACTGAGCAAGCTGTGAGGTCTGTGCCCTCTGGAGATCACCTGGCCTACCCAGACTACCTGACAGATAATGTGAGGCAATGGCTCCTAAAGGTAACTGAATTTATACCAAAGCCTGGTATTTTAAACACTAGCTATAAGGCATAGAACAGAGAAATTAGGACACTGTCCTATGCAAATCTTCATTCTACACCCCGATTTCCTTAACCTATAATGCTTACATAAATAACAGAGATCTTGTGATCTCTGAGATGCTGGATAGAAACATTAATGTGTTCTCAATTAAAACAAGAAAAGACTGAAGGAGTTCACCTGCACTTAGCACTGAGACACTAGGCTAGCACACTACCAACTATGGATTCATGATCACTTAGAGTAACAAGGAAGAGGTATGCAATCAAAACTATCAGTCAGGATATTAGAAATATAGGAGTTATCAACATCTAGATAAAACTAAAGCATTCCTTGTGTTGAGTCATTCCCTTACACCACACACTCTTCTAAGAGAAACAAAACCCACAGTAATGGCAACACTTGCTGTGACTCACAATGACGAGTTCTAACTACTGAACTGTGCCATCCAATGATTCCTCTCCAGCAATACCCACGAAAGAAAATGAATACACACACACACACACACACACACACACACACACTTCCTGCTCTGAGTTGTTAGTGTGTAGTGTGTGGAGGTGTCTGCAGCTACAATGCCTTCAAACACCATAGAAAGAATCTCGCTTTTCCATTATTCTCTCCATAAAGGCAACAAAACAAGAGTGTTTGTAGATCCAAAAATGCTATTTATTTTTCATATTAATGCTAAAATAAAAAAAGAATGGCTAGAGACATGGCATCAGAATGCATGTTTATACAAAGAATAAATATTATTTCTACTTATGTAAAGAAAAAATTCTGAATTATATTTATTCTAAGGAACATACATAAAATATCAAATGTTTATGGACTAAATTTATAAAATATCTTCTAGCAATTATTGGCTTTTTATTTCAAAATAACGGTAACCTGTAAAGTTTATCTTTCCTTATATTCCATTCTATACCACAGAACAATGATTTTAATAGTTTTAATAAGTCTTGTCGTTTTTTGAGCAGGTGGTTCACCAACCTAACTGTGACAAAAGCTCACATTTAAGTAGATTATAAGGACAAGAGAAATTACAACGAAACCAAACAAATTGTTGGGTTGCACAGCTCATGGCTTGGAAGGGAAGGCTTGAGAGGAAACTAATGTCACAGAAGACAGAACCTGCACTTGAGATGGGGCATTGAGAAGGAGAAGACGTGGTTCTGGGCCCCTGAGGCAGTGTGCTGTGTTTCCACATACAGTGTTTTGCAGATGAACACCAGGTCTGGTGGGATCTGCAGCTATGACATGGCCTCATCCTGCCACAGTAGCAAAGGGTTCCGCCCTCCAGGGGACACAGCAAACAGTATAGGCATGCTGTAAGAATCAGAGTACTGAGCTTACAGAAGGCCAGCAACTGGACAGTAGTCTCTTCAGAAGAGAGCCACAGATGTCAGAATTTAATGCCTTACTTTTTTTTTTTTCAGATAGATGGCATATTGGATAATATAATTGAGAACACAGAGAAGTGCAGGCAACATGTATACTATACCACCAAGAACAACAGTTAAAGGCTTGAGATCTTTGTGATTAGAAAGTCCTGCCCTTTTCTAGAATTTTCTTTGCTACTCTATGGGCAAACATAGTGCAGGGCATACAACCTACACCATCTTTTCTGGTCCCTTCCAGTCTCGTTGCCTCTCCCCAAGTCCCTATCTATGAGGAAGAGCAACTGCGACTCTCACATTCCATTCTAGTTCCTTTGTATCAGTCACATAGCAAAGAGTTCCTGCCTTCAACCAGTAGGCAAAAGCAGAAGCAAACTGTGCCCAGAGACCTTCCAGTAAGTCTGGACAGTGGTCAGTGAAAACACCTTTGGGATCAACATTTTAATAGTGTCAGGGATCGCTCTGATGCAGACATACTGAAGTAAAACGTGATGTGAACCTTGGTACCAGCCAACCACAGAGGTGACACATGGAATTACAGTTGCAGAGATCAGCTACTGGACAAAGTAAGAGGAACATCCAGCCACACTGGGCCAACAGTTCGCACAGTTCAGAGACCATTTAAGGTAACTTGGGTTTCAACTTAAATTCTCTAATTGGCATCTGGCACATTAATCTGCAGTGTGTTGAACTTCAGCCTCCAGGAAGCAAAGGATGAAGATATCTCATTGGTGAGAGTATTAAGATAAAAGAAAGAGAAATGGTCAAGCATGCTAAGTAAAAATGTCTAAACCAAAGATGTATTTTTGTTCTAAGTATAAAATCACCTCAGTCATCAGCTAAACTCAAGTCATGCACTAAATGACAGAGGCTTTCTAGTTTCTGAAAGGAGGACAGAGTCACAGTCATTCCTGACTCCCAGTCCTTAGAAATAACTCTGCAACTACCCATGGAAAGTGTGCTGCAGAAATTCACTCACTAAAATGGAGCATGCAAAACTGTGTTTCTCATCTAAGAAAAAAATAAGGAAAAAAATAATTTCATTTCTCAAAATGAGGCACTTCTCTGAAACAAAATTTCAAAAACTTCAGGCATCTAGTTGTTCGGTGTATAGACACACAGCATCACCACTGATGAGTGCAGGGGTCTGTGGATTCTGGGAATTCCTACCTGGTGGATCTATGAGGTGAAGGGGCTACAGAAGGCTGAGGAGGCAATGCTGGGAGCCCATATGAGATGCAGGCTCCTTCTGCTGTTCTTAGTCTGCTCTATGTTTTTGAGACAGTGCCTTACTATGCAGCCAGGCTGGCCTTGAGCTCATTATGTAACACAGGGTAACGTCAAACTGTGTCAACCCTCCTGCCTCAGATTCCTACTGTTGGGATTGCAGGTTTGAGCCACATCTGGCTACAGAAACAGCTTTGCAATAGGAATGCATAAGTTAAAGTGCTTTTGCTTAGGAACAGGACAATCTTGTATAGGTTACATCAGCCCCTCTGAAAAATTTCTTTACTTACAGAATGGGAATAATACCATCTACCTAAGGAATACTGTACATATTGACATTTTGTTTGTGATATATTTAACATCCTGGCTAGTGGCTGTGTGTGTCCAGTTTCTGCCCCACCATTTTCCCCTTTCTACCTTACGGTCCTGAGAAGGATTCCCTTAGTAAATCCAAAGTTAGGCCAGCAAACTTCACACACCCTCCTGTTTCCACTGACATCACTATGACTATGACATGACATAGGCAAGTCCACATTTCTACACAGGTTGTGGTGATGTAAACTCAGGCCTTTCTGCTTAGATAGCAAATACCTTGCCAACTTGAATATCTTCCCAGACTCATACATCAGATTTCCTATAACACTATTAATAACAAATATGGCATGTGAGTGGTGGTGACACATGCCTTAAATTCCAGCACTCAGAAGACAGAGGCAGGTGGATCTCTGAGTTCAAGAATAGCCTGGTCTGCAGAGAGAGTTCAGGATAGTCAGGGTTACATAGAGAAACTCTGTCTGAAAAAACCAAAAGACCAAAACCAAACCCAAACCAAAACAAAACAAATATCCATATATCTATATTCACAGTACTATATGCAAGTCTTTCTATCATACCAAGAGGAAGACTGAATAAAGACAGATTCTTCCAGAGCAAACACAGTCTAAGTGTTTAGACTAGGAAGTGTTGTATGTAGCATTTACAGTCTAAGTGTTTAGATCTAAGAAGTGTTACAGTATTTACTGCAAGGTGATTTTTCATACTTAAATTCTTTTCATAATGAAGTATTAGGGAAAATCCAATGCAAAATAGAAAAGTAAACAGAATAAAAAGAGGAAGTTGAACAGAAAACTATTCAAAACCAGATTCTCAAATAAAAACACCTGGAAAGAAACTCCCACCTCCTATGGTTCTTACTGAGACTTTTATTAAGAGGAAAAACTAAGTCATCTGTGTGCAAAAAGAACTACCCCATTGCTCTCAAGTGTAGGTCAAAATGACAACAAACTTATGAAGAAAGACACTTAGATCTAAGAAAAAATTATCCCACAGCTCTTCCAAACCATGTAAACAAACCATCAATTTCCAGGTCACTGTGTTCCAAAGAGGCTGACCACAGGATGGCATGCTAAGCTTCCAGACCACAGTGCATAACCAGTTAGCTGGAGATAACGATGATGTTTCATGAAAGGGAAAATAATGCGACTTCTCATCTCCTCCTCTTTACCCAAGGGCTCTCTGACATTCTATACAGGTCTTCCTATAGTTTGTTACCTCAGTTGTTTCGTTCGACATTCATATGAAATCAAGGAAGTCAGGCATTGATCTCATGCACGTAAGTCATCTATTGCTGGCAGAAGACACCAGAAAATGATTACAACACCAACTTATCAAGGAAGCATCATCTCTCCAACTAGTCTTCCATAAAAACTCGATGCCTGGGAATCTTTTGAGACTATGAGAGATCCGTGTAAGGCTGATGTAAGCTGTGTAGACACAGAGCACATCTACTTCCACAATGTAACTTGGCAGAACAAGGACATTCCAACACTCTGCACCAAGAACCTCTTCATGGGACAGAAACTGTCCAGACGCCCTATTTATTTTAATCATTATTATTTTTCATTTATAAGAACGCTGGAGAAAAACGCTTTTGCTTACCTCTGTGATTCTAACTTATAAGCATCTGGCTTCTCACAGATCTCTCACCTCAGAGATTTTCTTTAATCTCGATGCCATTGTCACACCACTGAAGGAGAGTGGCTCCCTGTCATGGATAAAGCAAACTCCATTCTAAACTCCTTAACACTTCCTTTCCCTTATCCCACTCAAGGTCTCTCATACTAAGGGCATGCCTCCCGTATGGGAACGGTTTGTGTACTTAACCCCTAACTGCAGTGGTCAAATAGCAGTAATAGTAGTTATAGTAATAGTACTTGCACAAATGACAAAGCTACATTCCTATATTTCCCTGTGAATTTTCATATCCTTAAAAATTATCAGAGCTTTTTGTTTTGCACCTTAATTATTCAATGACATTTCTTGGGATGGTATGCATCAAGATGTTCAGAAGCTTCCCCTGACAGGCAAAGGAGAAGTGAGGCAGAAGTGAGAGACACTCAAGCAAACACCTTTCTTGTAGCTAGAAGTCTGTCCTTGTTCCTTGGCTTTTCTCAGTCCTACACTCCCAACAGGCACTCTGCTCATACTCAGGATAGCCGAACTACTGATCTTCCCCGGAGGTTAAAAACATGGTTAAAATTCTACAAACCGTACTTCTGACTTCAAGTGCAGGACAACCCAGATTGAAATGCTCTCACCACACGAGGCTAGTAGATAACATACAGCAAACAATGCTTGCAGTATAGTGGGAAAACAAAGCAGTACCACACTTCCTCAACATCCATCATCCAAAGGCACAAGCAAATTTTACATCCAACGTCAATATGGCAAGACTTATTTCTGCTCATCAACGTGCACCGAATCATTCAACAACGGTATTATGTAGGACCTACTATGATGTTCCAGGCCTTCAAGATACAAAGTAAACAAAAAAGGTCCAGTATATGCTTACATTGAAGTGACACAGAAATGCACCAAATAATCAAAATCCCAAGAACTGGTGCAGCTGAATAGCAAGGGGCAAATGAAGCCACATTAAATGTGAGGGCTTCGGCTGGTCAGGCAGAACAAGTGGGTTTTCTCAGGAAAGCAATTGACCCAAGGTATGATTAAAAGTTGGTGAAGAGAAAAGAAGCAAGAAGAATGTTCTAGATAGAGGGGGAAAAAGTGTAGTGAGAATTATGAAGTTCTGGTTTCTTTTAAAAACACAGAAACATTACAAGAATGTTTTTCTTTTAATCCTAGGTATGGGATTACAATCAGCTGAGTATCACTTGCTAGAGCAGAGGTATGATTTTGCCAGCTGCCAACAGTCATTGTGTGACGATTAGTGTGACGTTAGAAGTTCTGGAAAGTTTTCAGTTGCAATTTCTTAGTAGTTCTGATCAAAGAAAAAATAAATCAGATTCAGGACACCCTTCTCTCTCCCCTCTATCCTTTCTCTCTTATCTAGTGATAGGGTTAAAATCAAGGAGAAAGGGGTGGGAAAAAGAGAAACCCACAAAGTAGCTAAGACTGGGTAGTAGAAGACCCTGGATCTGTGCAGGAAAGTCACTGTGGTTGTAGCACTCAGAGCACAGGAAGCTTGGTGGGAGCTGTTGCTGGAGAAATAGAAATGGGTACCACTTTTTCTGTAATGAAGAGATGAAGAGACTAGACTGGAGCTGGAGTGGAGCAGACAGAACTAAAAAGGCAGTTGTAATGCTCCAAATAAAAGATGGTGGCAACTGGGGCCAGAGCAATGGTGACAACAATGAGTACTGAGAAGTGTCAAGTCAAGACAAGCAAGGGTGAGTACTGAACTAGGGAAATATTGAAATAGCAGAAATCTGTCTGAGATAGGTCCTGGTGGTAAATATTACAACTGGGATCCAAATCCATAATACTCTGACTTTAAAGCCCACTACGAAGTTATTATGAGAAAGCTAATGTTTGTTTGAAGAAAAGTGTTCTTTCCACAGTGAGTTTCCAAAACTTCAAGGCTTTTTAGACCCATTTTATCCAAGCACCAAGAGAGAGACAGTGGTGGAGAACATGGCCTTTGGCTTCCACTTGACAATCAGACACTCTTTTGAAGTTTTACCATCAAAGGAAACATGGGAGGGACCCGTACCTATTTCAACATATCGACTTGGCAGATCCCTCATCTCACTGGCGTGGCGTTCCTTCACTGAGCATATCTGAAAAAGAAATTCACAGGTTATTCTCTAGATAAGACAGAAAATTCCCTATAGCATTCTACTCAGTGAGGTATTTTTTTAAAGGTAGTCATGCCACCCAAAGATGAAGTGCATAAAATCTACTTAAGACAAAAAAGACAGAAAGGATTTGAGAGGTTAGAGAGATGACACAGCGGTTTCGAGTACAGGCTGCTCTTGCAGAGGACTTGGTTCAGTTCCCAGAACCCACATGATGGCTCACAACTTTCTTTAAGTCCAGTTCTAAAGGATTCAATGCCCTTCTCTGGTCTTTGTGGGCACTGAATGCATAAGATGCCCCTATATGCATAAGATGCCCTTGTATGCATTAAGATGCCCAGACATACATTCAAGCAAAACATTCATATACTTAAAGTAAAAAATAAGTTAAGCAATTAGTTTGAATAGCGTGTGACAATTATTTAGATTCCCCAACATTAGTCCAATATGAAGTTACACTTTATGAAAAAAGAACTTTCATGTAAATCTACTGTTTCTAAGGGCCCTTTCTCTAAAGCATTACTTAAAACTATAGACATATGCAGGAGATGTTTTGGTAGAACATACATACTATGGCTGACCCATAGTCTGCTGTCTACATATTCCCTATTAGGGTCACGTGTGTATAGTATGGAAGTTAACAGTGGTTTCCCATTATATGAGAGAAGATGGAAAAAGAGCAGCAAATATGTGGCCTATAAAGTCTAATATTTCACTGGGCAGTGGTGGCACACGCCTTTAATCCCAGCACTTGGGAGGCAGAGGCAGGCGGATTTCTGAGTTTGAGGCCAGCCTGGTCCACAGAGTGAGTTCCAGAACAGCCAGGGCTACACAGAGAAACCCTGTCTCGAAAAACTAAAAAAAAAAAAAAAAGTCTAATATTTCTACTGTTAGCACTTTTTCGAAAAAGTCTGTCAGTCTATCTTTGTTTTAAATTATACATATAAAGTTGAGATCAAATATGTAGTTTTTAAACCAGCAACTAAATAATTATCTATCTAATAATCTCGTACTTCCCTCAAATATACCGGATAACACACATTATGAGTTAAATTTATTCTTAGGTTGGGAAGACTATGAGTATTTCTTTTTCTTACTTCTTTCCAAATGCATATACTTTCCAAAGAGACTCTATTCAACTTTGTAATAAAAAACAAGTGGTGTTTTTGTTTTTGTTTTTTGTTTTAAGGTTTGGCCCTCCATACAAGATTGAACTAGCAGTCAGGTACTGATCCACATGGCGGTGACAGCTTCTTCCCTCACTTGCAGCAGTGATAGTTTACAGTCACCAGCCTCAGGATCACTACACTATGGAACATTCCAACGCAGACAAACTCAAATAGAAAAACAAGAATGAACAACATCCCGGTCTAAGGACACCATTAGTAACTCTACTCAGAGCTACTGCTATTCACGTAAAGGCTTACTATAAATACTAAATATCATTTAAGTATTCTTCTACCATATTAATCGTCAGTGTCATTATAACACTGTATCATAAGAAACTAGTATAACTTATTTGATCAACTCTCTTATTTCTTGTTTGTCTTTTATTTCTAGCCATGCATGAATATTATAAACAGTAACAGCATGCTCAGTATGCTTAAATATAAAATCTTAAGGACATTACTTAGGCTAAATTACTGGATATATAAAGCTGCCAGATCAATGGTTAGATGTACTTTATCTTTTCGTCCGATTCCTTCTTTAGCACACATGTGTAAATTTGTCTCCAGCACAGCAGAGACCCGGTGCCGGCCACAGAGAAAGCTTTCTCTAATGTGGGACAAAACCCCATGGTTGCAGGCATGTGAGGATCCACAAATATGGGCCTGGCTGCTCTTCTCCTTAACGACTTTGGACATTTGTGTCTTGTTCATCCCACTCCCCCCCATTGCCTTCTTTTTCTGGTCAACTTCTGAGTTTGATCTAGTAAGTCTGACCCCCATACTTACTAGGGAAACTATTAAATCATCTCAGGAAAATATTTCACAATGCCAATTATATTATAAATAATGAGCCAGGGCCTCTATGCCATTAACTATAAACTATGCAGGATGATTTAGTTTTAATCTCATCTCACTACCATCAGTACCCCAAATGACCCGAATGGTCAAAGAAAGGATGGTATGAAGAGGAACACCTTTGACTAAGCCTCCAAAATCAACCATGAGTTCCATAAACAGCTAAGGAACTGCAGTGGGATTGTGGGAAATTAAAACAGAGCTCAACAAATACAGCATCATTCTGTGAACAGAAAGGGGCAATTATTTTGCCCATTATAGAAAAGAAAAGCACATCTTAAAATCTGTACTTATGAATTAAGTGTCCTGCCACCACAGCGTTCAGATGAAAATATTAGGTTTCCCAGAAAACCATTCATGAGTACATGTTGCTTTAGACCACTCACAATGAATCAATAATGATTTGGGTTTAACATAAAGACCAAGTAAACCACCTTGATGGAAGTTCCCCAGCCAATAATGAGTGTCACAGTGTCCTTCCAGCAGAGGCTGCAGGGATACATATCTGGGCGAAGACTTATATCATCTCGGGGAACATTGGTGATTCTTTGCTTTGAGGTGATGTCAAAAATCTTCACACCCTACAAAACAAGGCAACATTAAGCATCTTGTATTTTGGAGAGGGAGCAGCATAGCAATAGGTGTGCTATTCAGAACGATAACGGTGTTTCCTGAGCATGCCTGGGAGCCAGACAATGGCATGGGTCTTTCCTTATCCAAACCCTGTGAGAACCAGAGCTGCAAGGCTCCTTTCTGGACAAAGGTTCTCTTGTTAGTGGAGGGCATAAGTAATGCAAATCCAGCGCAAACATGTTTTGCGCAGAAACACCAAGTTTGCTCTCAAGCTGATAGGCGGCAGGCATTTCTAAAGGACTTCTTCTGAACAAGAATGAGTTTTAGTTTCTCAGAAAGGCTTTGATTCTGAAAATCCATCCATTCAAAGACAACAACATGTGACTCTTCAAGGTGCTCAAATGGAGACATCAAGTGCAGTTGACTATGTGTTGAAATTTCAGAACATGACAGATATGAAAAAGACTACTCTCTAAACTTTCTCCAGGCCCCACTTTATGTTAAATAAACTTTAAGTGCCACACTGAGAGTACAATATACTTTTTAAATGACAGGCCCATGTTTTCGCCTATGATTATACTTGAAGTAAAGAGGAAATCAAAACTTGCTTTTCTCAGTGGCTATGAGCAACGGGGAAATGGCATTTTCAGAGCACATGCCCGAAGCAGCCCTTCAATAATTAAGATAGCTTTTCATTTCCTTGGTTACTTTGTGCCTCAGGTTTCTTCCTCTAAAACAGTCTACAACGTATTGAGAATAACTCTACTATGAAAGGCCAGGCAATCTGACTTCCTTAAGCTGAGGTGTAGTATTAATCACGCATGTTTATTAGAACTGTAACTCCATTGAGTGTCTGTCCCGGCCTTTCCATCTGGCAACCTGCTGCCACTGCGCAAGTGCCAGACAGACAGACGTGTGCCTTTACCATATTGTTGGCCCAAGCAATGAGATGGCCTCTCCACTTCACACTCCTTATGTTCCCTTCCCCTTCGTGTAGGACAGAAGACTTCCATCTGTTCATCCATGTCCGTTCAAATAGCAGCAACTGTGGACACAGCAAAACACAGGCTTTCAGATACCCAGAGTCACATGAAGAGCCTTTATTCACCCTTTCTGCCTGGCAGTGTTACCGAGTGTCAAATGAACCACTCTCCATATTTTTTAAGCTTATTTTAAATAGATACCCTGCTTTTGGAAAGAATTCCCTACATATCTTGAATTGCCTGAATTCCTACTTAAATTAGATTGGAGCACTGAGATTATGACAAGTCTTAGCCACAAGATGGCACCAAAATACCATGACTCGCAAACAATGCCTTGGTGAATCCAGCTTCAGCAAGGCTTTCCAAATAAGAAACTGGGAACTAATTAATTTTGTAAACTGGGAAATCTGAACCTTTTAAGTTTCTCACTGACAAGATAGTCATCACAGGTTAAACTGCTTTAGTCGAAAGCAATCATCTTTTCTCTCATTTAATCCCAAGCAAATAATTTGACAGTACTTTTTTAACAGCAAATCAAAATCACAAAAGTATGGACCATTTGCTTTAGGATTTAGGGTCTTTAAATTTTTCACAGTAGGTAGATACTGTATAAAGAGAAGAATCTATTGTGAAATCCCACCAGAAATTTTAAAATAAAATATAACTGGTCAAAACTCCTTAATTCTGAAGAAAATACAGTTCTGATAATTCATACATTAATAACATATTTTTCTTGATATACCCAACTTCAGCTCTTTAAGCAATGGCATCTATAACATGTATCACTAAAGCATATCAATCAGAAGTGAGTGTGTTACCACTGTCTGCTATACTGAGGATAGAAGCTGTGAGAGGACTAGGGTGAGGCAGAGACAAGCTTCACTATTGCTGGTCTAGAATGCTGGTGTAGAGTTCTTGGTCTACATGTAGCGGGATCTCTGACATTATACTCCAGGATTATTGGCAGGTGCCACCATTCCTGACAAAAGAATATTTTAAAATTCCTTTCAGTTCACCTCAGTGTTTTGTATATCTTCTACCATGTCCAAAGAATCGAGGAGGAAACATCAGGGATAGCCTGGAAATTGATGCTATGCAATAAGGCAGTGAGCAAAAAGTACATTCAAGTTATATATGACAACTACAGGTAGACTGAAAACATGGAAACTACTGAGCACAATATGGAGACTGATGAAGCCAAGAGTGTGTCAGTGTGTCTGTCTGTCGACCTTATCTATCCATGTATAAATCTCTCTCTCTCTCTCTCTCTATATATATATATATATATATATATATGTATTATCAATATAAAAAGACCCAGAATATTAAAAAACACTACAAAATTGTATTTTCTGATACCTCTTAAATATGAATAATTAACCATATATCAAATATTTATTTATATAGAAAATAGTATAGAAATATAAAGCATATATTACAAAGTAATCATAATTCTAGAAGAGGGTGATAGGAAATCTTACATAGATATTTTTCTAAATATTCATGTTGTTTTATGATTATGATTATGGTTATTAATAAGGATGAAGTCCATCATCTTATTTTTTACAATCATGTTAATTTAGAGAGCTAGCTGAAGCAATAAAAATACATACTGATAAAAGCATAAAGGAAGAGGGGTATAGGATAGGGGGTTCTAGGGAGGGGAAATGGGGAAAGGGGATGACATCTGTACTGTAAATAAATAAAATATCCAATAAAAATACATACTGAAATCTTAAAAGAGGATACAAATGTGCTTCTGCATTAATTTATAGAAACTATTAATTTTTTTTAATTAAAAGATCTCTGAGAATTTTATGAGTACTATACTTACATGGTTTCCACTTTTCCTCCTTCCTCTTCCTTTTGAATTCATGACCTTTTCTTTAAATATTGCTATACACACATGCACACACACACACACACACACACACACACACACACACACACACCATCATATAAATACAACCTGCTGGGTCTATTTAGTGTTGCGACTATGTACATGTGTTAAGGGCAGACTGTCTAGGACTGGAGAACTTATCATGAGTCCTGAAGAAAAATGGATAAAGGAAAATTTCACAAGGCTCTGCTGCTAGATGAAGAGGTATAAGCAATTAATCACTACCCTTCTTTGAAAATATACCATCAGCTTCTTCAGAAGATCATTAAGACTTGCTGTAAATAGAAACAAAATTCCAATTCACTCCACAGAGTTCCCTCTGCTACAATCAGTTTGTCTGGGGTTACCAGAGGAAATGGAGGCCAGCTGGACCCTAGCTTCCCTCTGTCCTGTTCTACTTCCAGGAGTTCTAGTAGAAGGCAGGAAGGAAAGCAAGGAAACAACTCAGAAGTCAGTCCAGGTCAGGTTTGGTTCAGACCTGTAACATCTGTTTGATATGAGATGGGGAAAGCAAAGATCCTCAGTGAAGGTTTCAGAAAGAGAAAGGCCCAGGGCATGTCACATGCTGGAAAGACGAAACAAGTCTGAAACCCAGAAAAGTAAACAAGCTAACTTCACTAAATGAAGAAAACATTTTAAACTATCACTACAATTTAAATGTGATTTGTCTTCATTTTGGATGGTTCTCCAAACAATAGTTTTAAACACATCACTACTGCATTTTGTAAATAAAAATTAATTATCTGTAAAGAAGCAAGCACTCTTTTGTGAGTCCTGTTGCTCCCCTTGCTTGGTTCTGCTATGCCCTGTATAATCATGCTGGCCCAATCACAGCATCATGATCCGGTTAAGTATCATTTTCACTGGGTCTGCCTATCATTTGAGCTTCCTTGCTTCTCCCTGCTGGAGGAAGGACCACGCCTTTCACTTTGCTGGACAGAGAAATAGCAGGTGGGCTTTCTGAGAGCTACTCTTAGTCCTCCTCTCATTGTTAACACATGATGTGTTTGCAACTGATATAAGAAATTTTCTAATGTTATTTAATACATGAAATTTCTAACTGTTCTTAATACATGGAAATCTGTCCTGTCTCTAAAATTTAAAGGAAAAATTTCAACTTAATTCACACAATTAACACATCTTCTCTGTCAAAAGGAACTTACTCTATTGAGCTCATGCCCAACTCCTGCATGAGGAACACCCATTCCTCCCATTTCTCAAGTGCAGAAGACGTAACTTTTACAAAGCTAATCACAATTTTGAAAACTACTTTTAATGTCAGTCTTCCCTTGCTCCATTTAAGTAACTGATGATCTTTCCATTGAGGGACACAAATGTGCCCTGTTTGGCTCTCTGGACTTAATGGCATTCACTTCTCTGGCTCTCTGCACCTAAGCAGCTCCTCCTTTGCATCATGTCCCTCCTAGGAAAGGCTCCTCAGCAGCTCCTCTCAACCCCCTTCCCTGCCCTTATTCCTAACACAAGCTGCTAAGCCTTACACGGTATTCAACTTCACATGTCTGCCAGGAATTGCTGATGTTTTTATCATTGTCCTTCTGTGAGGCTTGCTGCAGGGGACACAGGGCTTCATGCAGGAGACCACCATCAAACTGTACTTTCTGTTTATGGTTTTATACTAATCTATGGGAATTCTGAGTAGGAACACATTTTCAAGCAGGAATGCCAAGGAAGGTTCTGCACTGATGATTTAGAGAAAGATAAACGACTTTTCTTAGAGACATTTTACACTAATTTAAGTACCACAAAGCTATCTGCCCTGATTTCACTGACATTTAATAAAATCCATTTCTTTCTTCTAGTCATAAACCTGCCTAGAGACCTACTGAGCACAAGTGTTCTACAAAGCATTTTAGGGGTAAGTCATTGAACGAACTAGCCTTAAAAGCAGCTGGTTAATTTATTTGGTTTGTCTTCCACATCCTGTATTATCGAATTGTCATTATCCCAATACTGAGAGCAATTTAAGCTCAATGGGAGCTAAGTACACAGAGAGGAAAAGCTGTTTCCAAGAGGTCTATATTTTTGTTGTTGTTGGAGAAAGTATTTTAGGGCTTTATTTCCCATAAATCCACATTCTGGCAGTCAGCACTCTCAGTACTTATATTTCAATAGGAACCTTCAAAAACCAGCAATATACTTTATTCTCCTATGCTGTGTGCTGATAGATGTATCTAACACTTTCTACACTACAAAGTGGTACAGGATGCACATCCCAGAATCTCCCACACCTGTGCCAAGATCCCTAGCAGGCTGCAATACAGCCTGTGTTTCTGGTACCCAGTGCTATTATTACCAATCACCTACTCTCCCCTAATAAAGGAAAGGGGCATGTTTCAATTGTCAGCTCAGGATCTTGCAAGTTTATGAACAATGTGACTTTTTAGCCTTCTTCAACCCCTGCAATACTGCTTGCTCTGAGCAGCAAAGACTGGGACAGAGGGATCATGTCACAGGAAGTAGATATGCAAGCCATCAGCTTTGTTCCTATAGGAAGGCAAAGGAGCTTGGGAGAAAGAGTCCATAAACGACAACCTTTGCTAAGACAGATGATATAGTGGACAATTAAAAAAATTAATCTTTTACGAACATAAACCTCTTCAAGTCAGAACCTAACAGAGAAGTATCAGGAAAACGAGGCAAGAGCAGAAGGACAGGAAGTCTTGCTATGGGACTAAAAGATTCGAGAATGATCCAAAATAAAACTGTTAATAGAAAACACAAGGACTGGAGAGATGGCTCAGTAGTTAAGGCTCACTGCTCTCCCACAGGATCAGAGCTGGGTTCTCTGTACCTTCATCAAGTGGCTAACTGGCCTCCATAGGCACACATGTGCACGCATGTGCGCTTGCGCGCTCTCTCTCTCTCTCTCTCTTTCTCCCCCCCCCCCTCTCTGACAGACACATAACTTCCCATAACTAAAATTGAAATAAGTCTTTTTTTTTTTTATGGAAATGACAATTGAATGAAACACTATCCAGTGTGGAGAAGGTGCTGGTTGTGCACAGCTGAGAGAGGCCCTAATTCTGACAGAGCCAGGGGTGAACAAGTAGCCAGGGCAGCAGGTGGAAGCCTTCACTGTGCATCTTGCTTTGACTCAGGACCAACATGGCCAACATACTGTGGTTTTTGTCTTTTAAAATCTCCACAAAGAAAGATCATAAAACATGGCAAGATAGGGAATATCCTTGAGTATAGACTCACTTTAAATTCATTGGTTAATTTCCGGACCTGTTATAATCCTTCAAATGTCTACTTCTAGAGCCAATTTCATGTGCTGAAAAGGAGTCAAATGCAGAGCAAGCACTGCTGCCACATGAAGCACCTATGCACGGGAGTCTCACGGCCACTGGACCAACTATGTTCTTCACAGGTAATATTGCAGAAGCACGATGCCAAGACCATGAAGGCCAACTAATTTTGTGAAAACTATCTGGACATGTTGAATCACTGCCAGGTCAGGTCCACTTAGCTACCACAGCTTCAAACTAGAAATGAACATGAAAACATGTTGCTAAATACAAAGGGTCCCGTGAGGAGCAGTTTCTTCTGTATTATAAAATAACAGATAAAACAGGCAACTGATATAAATCTATGGAATAACTTATCTAAATCCTACAGGCTAAAAGATCAACTTACCCACTGTGGAATGTAGACTATTTAACACTGTTGTTCTACCTACATAATATCTACAGATGCATGTTCACGGCTATAAATGCCTAAGAAATGAATTCATCTTAATTTGTTTTAATCACCTTCCCTATCATCTGTATGAAAGCCTGACACTAACTGGACATACAGTCGATCACTGGTAGATCTATAAACGAAGCAGAACTGATGGGTTTGGATAGACTCACATCCATGGGATGTGATATGCAAATGTAGTCAACATAAGCAATCACTCTTTATAGACTTCAAGTTCTACTTGTCTCACTTGACCTCCTATATAGTATCTCCTTGAGAACAGGAATAATTATCCCAGATTTAGGAAATATTGGTAATAAGGCTTCAGGCTGGTCAGTAAGCAGCAATAATTTGTGTTCAGAGTGACAAAAAATATCAAGTGGACAGTCTTCATTGACCTGGCTTCTATTACATTTAAAAGCTACTCTGAGCAAAGAATGTTACCAGACAAACCACAAAGGCAGATTTAGATGTGGATAATAAAATTTTCAAAAGTTCTAATAGTTAAAGTCACTGAAAAATAATGGTTGGCAGAGAAAACCATGACAGAGGTTGTTTGCACACAGCTGGGATAAATGAGTGTGCATTGCTTGGAATATAAGATTACTTGGCAATGTGTTCAAGTACTTAAAAACTAGTGATTACCTCTGACTTAATTCTAATCAAAGGACTCAATGCTAGAAAAATAATTCCAACAACAGACAAAAGCTTGTGTCCAATGATTTCCAGATCCAGCATAGGAAAGAAAATGATCAAGTGAAGAGATGGCATATAGACAGGGAAACTGATGGCACTTATTCAATAGTGGTAACGACTATCTAGAATGTATAACAATGAACACAATTTAATCAGCAAAAGTATGAATTATCAAGTTAATAAGTAACATCTGAACAAATACATCTCAAGAGAAGAACCAATGGCCAATAAGTAGACTGAAAAACTTTTCAATTTTTTTTGTCAGAAAGGAACGCAAATCTCGCATACTTTGAAATTCTCAGCCCAATCAGAATGGCTATTATCAAACAAACAAACAAACAAACAAGCAAAGTAAACAATATTCTGATGAAAATGTGGGAGAAAAAGCCCTACGTGCTGCTGGTGAGACCAGGAATTAGTCTAGTCACTGTGGAAGTCATTAGGGATATGCCTCAAAAAACGAAAAATAGTCATTGTTAAATATATATTCCAAGAAATAATCACACTACAGTGATATTTGTACACCCATGTTTACTGAGTATTACTTGCAGTAATTAAGTCATAAAGTAAACATAGGTGCCCACCAGAAGTTGGAAGCTGTGGTGATTTGAAAAAAAAATGGCCCCCACAGATTCATAGGAGGTGATACTAATACTAGTGGGTGTGGCCTAGCAGGAGTAGGTATGGCATTGCTGGACAAAATGTCTCTCTAGGGATGGGCTTTGAGGCCTCAAGGTCCAGTGTAGCACTCTCTTCCTGCTGTCTACTGATCTAGATACAGAACTCGGCTACCTCCACAGCACCATGTCTATCTGAGTTCTACAATATTTCCTGTCAGGAAGACAGGGGACTAAATTTCTGAACTGTAAGCCAGCTCCAATGAAATAATTTTCTTAATAAGAGTTGCTATGATCATAGTGTCTCTTCACAGCAAAAGAAATCCTAACTAAGAAGTATAAAGAAAATATGGCATAAATGCATAACAGAATACTATTCCATCACAAAGAATGATAAATTACATGTAAGACAAGAAATAAAACTGCAGATTATGCTGAGTGAAATAAGCAAGACAGATTTTAAAACACAACTTGTAAGTAGAAGAGTGACCACTAGGGAAAGAGAATGGGGTTGGGGGAGAGAGGCAAGCATAGAGAAATAGGAAGGAAGAAAAGAATGGGTAAGAATAAGTAAAGAGGACAGATACATTCAAAACACAATGTATGCATTACAGAAATGTCACAGTGACGCTTATTAATGTGTATAGCTACTACGCATAGCATACTAGAGCTGGAGCACAGTGGGTGGAGCTTCCCTAACAAGCATGAAGTCCTGTGATCTATCCCCAGCACAATATAAATCAGGTGTGATTATTTACTCCTATATCCCTACCGTTTTGGATATCGAGACAGATGGATCAGAATTTCCTGGTTATCCTTATCAAAATAAGAGTTTGAGACCAACTGTGCTACATGAGACCCTGTCTTCAAAGTATGATGATGACTACAATGACAACTGCAATGATGATGAGGAGGAGGAGGAAGAGGAAGAAGAAGAGGACAAGCAGCAGCACCACTTCTAGCTTTATCACAAGTAGACAATTGACAAACATGGACACAAACTAAAGATCCAATAACAGAAAAACAGCTGAGAAAATTAAGTAGACCTGTAGAACGGTCAATCATGCAACTATTAAACAATACCGATAAAACAACTTCAAGAATGCAGGAAATTTTACGAACTACAAATTTTTAAGTAAAAACAAGCCCTAAACTGAGATGACTTATACACTCTCTCATTAATTTATTATAAAATATATGAATGTGTCTAGCAAAAGGAAGACCAGTATGTTCATAATCTTGCTCAGACATACCCCAGTCAATGATATGGTGTATTGCCTTTCCTAAATGTATCGACACACATAATTGTATTTCTAAAACAATGCCATGGGACCCTTCATACACTTTTTAAAAGTACATCAATAAAAATAATCTATCAGATGTTATCGCACTACTTAAACCCACTGACAAAGAGAAAGATTGATCTGTCAAGGGCTTGGCTTTTCACTCACAGGTAACCCTGTCTGCTGATAAACAAACAACTTCACAGCACCAGCAGTATACAAGGCCACTGGGTGAGCGTGAAGGATCTTGGTAAAAACAAGACAACTCCATAAGCATGTCTGTATGAACACTTTCCAAAAAATAATCATACACCTCATCCTATCTCAAATCACAGACCCTGCTTCTTTACTATTATGCTTTAGCACTGGTGTAGCCTCTGTCCTTTTAGATAAAGCTTATTTAGATACTCAACAACATGATTACTCTGGCCTCTTTAAGCCTAGATTCTAACATAAACAATTGCCTCCTGCAAATCACATCCGAAAATTGACTCCATCCTCAAAGATTATCTTTTGACATCCTCTTCCTAAAACGTATGACAGTTCTCTTAGTGATCTAGAGATAAAGGGCACACAGCCATCTAAGTATGGAGTGTGTTTCAATCTTCAATGTTAAAAATATCAAAGAGAAATACTGTTTGAAAGCTTAAAAACAAAGAAAACAACACTATCAGATTTCTCCATAGAAATTCTTACATATATGCATACAAATAAAAATACTTGTACACAAGTTTCTTTCTCCCATGATTTAGAGTATTTATTTTTTCTTCAGCTCATCATTCTGGTTAATTAATAATCTTACTGTCATTCCACTTCTACTGCCTGACTCACATTCTTTCAAAACCACCACCCACTGTCACGATGTAATAGTGTTCATGTAATGACACGAACAACACTATCTGGGACCCTCCACAAAGGAATATGCTCAGGAAGCAGATCTGGGCTAAGTAGTCCTTGAAAGGAGCACTTCAGTTTTTATGAGTGATACCACCTAACAATGGTTGTTGCTGTAATCCCATAGTTTATGCAGCCTACTTAGAAAGAAAAGGAAGGGGGGAATATTAATAACAGTCCATCTGTATTAAGCCCCACAAGAAAACATGACGAGTATTTCTCCACCAGGTCTACTATTCAAATATGCAATGAGAGATACAGTAAATAGGAAGCGACAGAGGCTTGACTGCTCTAGGAAGAGAAGGATTCAAGGAGGTGCTATGATCAATACACATATGTGACACATAGAAAGGGCTGAACTTCAGCCCGCAAAGTGCTTGAGTGCTTACAAGCATGAGGTTTGATCCCGGAATCTGTGTAAGAGAAGGCAAGCATATGCTTTTAGTTCCAGTACTGAGGAGTAACAGGAAGGCTGACTGCTTGGGGCTCAATGACTTGGTCAAATTAGTTTACATAGATTAAATTAACTAATTAGCTAATAATAATTAATAATAATTAATCAACTAATTTAACTAATTAGTATTTCATAGTTCAGGTCAGTGAGAGAACATCTTTAAAAAACAAAAAATATAGGAGAAGGGAAGGGAAGGGAGGAAGAAAGAAAAACAGAGAGACAGATACACAGAGAGAGAGAAGAGAGGAGAGAAGAGAGGGGGGATAGATGACAGCTGAGTAATAGCATTTGAGATTGTCCTCTGGTCTCCACATGTATGATCAGAAAAAACTGCATGCATATACACATACATGTGAAGTTGCACCACCAAAAAAGTCTTACATATGGAAAATTGTTTTAAAATTTTTTTTTAAATTTACTGAATTTATTGAAAAAATTGAACTCCTTGCAGAAAAGCTTTCTTAAGAGGCATTCGATGGCCCTGTGTCACCAGGATCATGAAAGAAATGAAGTTAGCATGATCCTTCCCACATTCCACATGCAGTGTAGACACCATTCCAAGGCTAAGAATCCTACAGAAAATCAATAGAAAAGCAACCGACATTTGGCATAGATGAAGAAGAAAACGTCAATGTGACGAAAATAATTTCTACTTTAAGAAACTGATTTCTATTTTTAGCCTCAACCAGTATAGAATATATGGAAAATTTCACCAAAATATGTTGTCACAGAGTTAATTTGCAAATTGGTTTTATAATTGAGAAAACTGGTTTGTGGAGGTTACGTTTGTGTTTTACTTCCTGTTGGCTGGTGTCTTCTCATGTTGGTGTGCTGACAGCATTAAATTCTAGGATGTCAAGCAGAACACAACTAGGAACTATGCAGAAGCAGAGAGGGGCGGGGGATTTCTTAGCAGTTCAACATAAAGCCACATGAAGTCCATAAACTTGGTGATATCCTGTGGCTTAATACTGACTTGACCATGAAATCTTCAACATGTATTTTGAATTCTTCAAAAATGCTCCGCTGAAAGTATAATGGTAAACTGTGTGAAGCAGTAAGCCTAGAGAGGAGTGCCCAGATCATCCCACGACCATGTTCACAGCTGTCCTAGACAGCTGACCCTCGGACTGTACACAACAGTGCACACAGCAGTGTCAGAATCCTGGGAACCCGACAGGCAGGATATGATGCAACCACACCTCCCAAACAAAGAAATAAGCAAACAAAGAAAAACAAAAAAACAAACAAAAACCTACCACAAGCCTCCAACCTAGAACAGGGAAGTGGCTGTCCTCATTGCATTCAGAAGGGCCTTTCCCTGTTTGCTGACTGACATTTTTCAGCATATAAAGCAACCTGCCTACGCACCCAGGTCCCTTCATGTTATCCCACAACTATGGCAAGCAGCTGACTACCTCACATTTAACAATGAATCCCACTATGAACAGTGTCACATGAACTAATACTTTGTAAAGGAGTAGAATCAGTGATCAGTGAAGGGTATTCCAGAGTTCAATGGCCAAGGTTGTATAGAGCTAAGCTTATCTTGCTGAGAAAGAAAGCCATACATGGAAAGGAAAGAAGAGAAAAGAAAAGAAAAGAGAAAAAAAAGAGAAAAGAAAAAAAAAAAGAAAAGAAGAGACGAGAAGAGCATCCACACAGGGCACACTTGGCAGCTTTGCGTCTAAAGCCCAAACCCCTGGCTGTGCTCACTTATCAGACTTCTACTTGTGTAAAAGTCCGTTAGTTCCTGTGTGTTAGAGCCCCTCAGATGACACTTGCAGAAGAGGGGCTTCTTCTTTTTTGTTTTCTTTCTTTTTTTTTTTAACATGGAAACAAATCAGATTTGAATAGACTTTTTATGTTCGAGTGTCAAGCAGTAGAGTCTACAGATTTAACTATAGCACTTCTATTAAGAAGTTTTCTTGGAAATAAAAAAAAAAATTCTAAACATTAAAAAAAAAAGAAAGAAAGAAAGAAAAAAAAAAGAAAGCACTCTGGCCTACTATTCCTAGTCCACTATGGATTAGCCATTGTCTCTCTAAACTAAGGAGCTAGAACCTTAAGCAAATGAAACAGGGCTATGGTAGTCTCTGGAATTTCCTGCACATTCCTATATTTATGTGGCATAAGTCTGAAATGAAAATTTTAACCACTTTGTGACATTTTAAGGAATTAACTTTACTAGTTGTGGTTTGAATTAAAATGGCCCCCATAGGTCCACAGGGAATGGCACTGCTGGGAGGTGTGCCTTGCACAGGTGTCCCTTTGGTGGAGGTCTATAACTATGGAGTGGGCTTTGAAGTCTCAGAAGCTCAAGCCAGTTCTATTTCTGCTGCCTGCTGATCCAGATGTAAAACTCTAAGTTCCTCCAGTACCATGTCTACCTACATGCTGCCATGCTTTCCATCATCATCACGATGGAAGCAGATGGATAATGGTCTAAACCTCTGAAATTATACGCCAGCCCTAATCTTGGTCATGGTGTCTCTTCACAGCAACTAAAATAATAGTATTTAAACAACTGAGGGCTGGAGAGATGGCTCAGCTGTTAAGAAAATTGGCTGCTCTTACAGAGGTCCTGAATTCAATTCCCAGCATCCACATGGTGGCCTGAAATTATTTAACTGCAATTATATTGGACCTGACAATCTCTTCTGGTATGCAGACAAAACACTCATATATAAAATAAGTAAATAAATAAACAAAGACATCTTTTAAAAAATATTTAAACAATTAAATATTAAATACAGTGTCTTACTATTCTTATGAATAGCCCACATATCTTAATAGCAGACCTTTGCTTTCCTGCCTGCTTTCCTTGTTCCCAATGAACAAGGAAAATTTTCCTATGGGCTACTTCAACTCTGTTTATAGAAGTTGGCTTATAATATAAAGGGCTGCAGAATACATCAGTGTTCTCCTGGTGAAACACTCTGTTACACATCATACCTCCATCTGGGCAGTTCTTCTCTAGGTTTTTGAATGTCAAGCTATTTCTGATTCTAACCTGTCAGTTACACAGTATTTGCCTTTGCTCTTCTTCTACATCATCTACTTCCTACTCTATTCAGTAGGCTCTTGCTGCCCATGACATACAATTATTGTAAGGTTATCAACAATTACTAAATGCTAGACTCTTTTGTTGTGTGAATTTATGGTGCTAGTTTAAAATTCCAGTTAAAGCAATAAGAATTGCTTTGGGACCAATGCAGTCTTTGCTTTTTTTCATTTTCAACATTTATAAACTTCTATAACTCAATTAATAACTCTTAAAACTTTGTTGACATATGCCAGAAGAAATTAACTATTCACAATAGTCACTGCTTCAGAGGTCTGCTGTTCCCATGTGGTATAGGCAGGCAGAAGACACCCAGAGGCCCACCAATACATGGCCAGCCCACAGCGGAGCCACTATGATGTGCAAATATAAGGTGGAGAAATGGGAAGAAAGGGAAGCAGAATGGTTTGTGCACTACAAAGAGGAGAAATGGAAATATGAGGGCAGAAAGGAATGATGTAAGTAGCCTACCCTGCCATCTGAGGCCATGGGGAAGTCCTGGCCCATGCTGCCACTGAGAGACATAGCCAGGTCTGTGGCCATGCAGCATTACGGATCTATGTCAATATCTGTGGCTCATATTACCACCAAAGGCCACAGGGACATCCTTGGTGTGGCCTGCTGCCTGGGACCATGCTGATGTCCAAGGGCTCTGTAGAGCTGGCCCCACCCCTTATTAGCTATGGCACTCTAGAGAGTCGGCCCCACCCCTTACTGGTGTGGCACCATGGAAAGCTTGGCAACCCCTTGCAGGCTACTGCACTGTGCAGCACAGGGTGGCTGGCCCTAGTGGCAAGGAGTGCCAGTGAGCTGCTCCAAGTGCAGGAGAGATAGGCTGGCATTGTGTGGTGACATGGGTGAGGGAGAGGGGGTGGCATGACCAGCTGGTCCATGCTAGCTGTTGAAAAGGCATTGTGAAGAAATATAAAGCAAGAAAGATGTGATGACTGAGCAAGCTATGCTTTTAAAGAGAGGACTGAGGGGCAATTTCATTTGCAAAGATGACCACAAATTAATGATCTAAGGCTTCTACTACTATGTTCACAGAAATACATCTGGTCACTGAAGGGGAAGACACTGTAAGTGCAAATGTCCTGAGAAGCCACAGGGTGGCAAGGTAGATAGATACAAGGAACTCTGTCAGAAGGAAAGTTATAAGTGGGAGGGCGGGGGGGATGAAAAGACTTAGGGGTTAAGAGCACAAACTGCTTTTTCAGAGGACTGAGTTTAGGTTAAAGCACCCATATCTGTGACTCACAATTGCCTGTAACTCCAGTTCTAGGGTATCTATCAACACATCTGACCTCTGTAGGCACTTGCCTTTACCCAGACACAAGCACATGTACGCCTAAGTAAAAGTAATTTCCCACCCCAATTCCCTCACCCCAGCCACCTATGGCAGGCGAGAGAGTTGGTCCTGCCCTCACTGGCTGCAGCACTCAGGAGACTGGGCTCTGCACCTCACCTGGTCAGTACAGTAGAGGTGGCCCTGGTGTAGGGAGCACTGGGAAGCCAGCCCCAGGGGTCTGAGCTTTGGAGTGTTGGCCCTGCGACTTGTTGGCCTGCAGCATTGGATAAGCTAGCCAGAGCAGTGCTGGAGAATTCTCCCTGGTCGGGTGTGTGTGTGGGAGAGGGGGCAGGCTGACTCCCTTAGTTATCACCCAGATCCAGATCCATCCAGGACTTTGAGTTTGTCCATCTCAGTATGGTACACATGAAGGGAGTGGTTCTGCAGATCCAAATCTGCTGAATCTCCCTTATGCAGGGAAACAACAGGATATCTGAGAGGAGTGCTGGTGAGGATTCAGTATAGACAGTGTAGCACAAGCCAGAGGCCTCAAAGTAGACCAATGACTCACTGTAATGAACATTTGTAAGTAAAGCTGTGCAGGCAAAAGGGTATACTGTCGAACACACTACAGCTTCCATGTGTGTGTGTGTGTGTGTGTGTGTGTGTGTGTGTGTGTGTGTGTGTTGTTGTTGTTGTTTTGTTCTGGGTTTTTTTTTTTTGCATTTTTTATTATTTTCTTTTGAGGGGTAGGTTGTAAAGATAGAGGGCAGATACAAAAGGATGGGGAGATGAATAGGAATTAGAATGCATGGTGTGAAATTCACAAGAAATCAATAAAAAATTAAAAATAATGATTACTACTTAATATCAGCTATAAATGTCTCTTCTTACTTAAAGAAAAAAAAAAAATAAGGTGCTGAATAGAAGGCTCAATGGTTAGGAGTACTAGCTATTCTTCCAGAGGACACAAGTTTGAATCTCAACACCCACATGGTGGTTTATATGATTTGTAACTCTTATTTCCAAGGGATCAAATGCCTTCTAGGTTCTGAAGACACCAGGCACACATTGTATACATATATACATACAGGAAAAATACACACATACACACACACACATATGTGTACATATATTATATATGTGTATATAATATATATATATATATATATATATATATATATATATATAATATTTTTCTAAAAAGATATATTTCTTAGCCCAGATATGCATAGAAATACATTCAAACAAAGCAACCATACACAAAAATATTTTTAAAGCAAGGTATATTTAATAACCCAGACATGGTGGTACATGCTTTTAATCACAACACTTGTAAGGTAGAGAAAGACAGTTGCTCTCTGTAAGTTCAAGGCCAATCTAGTCTACATGCCTTATTCTAAGAACCTTGTATCAAAACAAATAAGCAAATAAAAAGTAATACTATATCTTCAATTAAATGCAACTACTTCAACAAAAGACAATAATGTAAAAACCATGTAGCACAGGCAATCTTTAAAAGTGTACACTGTGTGCAGAGAAGAAAGAGATGTTCTGGAGATTTCTACAACTACACCAAACCAATAAATGTTGAAAATGCCATCTAACTAAATATGTCATCAGAGATTATGAAAACAATGTAACATTTTACTATTTATGAAGTATAAATTTACATAATAAACTCAATGGACACAAGGAAACAAATCAATACTGTATGAAGGACACAAACATGTTTCATGAACTCCTAACATGTAGGAGAATTTATAATGGCCCCTAAAGAGAGCTCGGGAATGTTTCAAGAGCAGAACAGAAGTTGCTGTTGAGTACGCACCTGGACCCTCAGCTAGCACGCAAGCTCTGGGCTACTCTTTAAATTCAACTATTAATGAAAGCAGCCGGTCTTAAGCAATGTTTAAAATGGCAGCAGGTTAGTGCAGCTTAACCTTCACTGAATTCTATCAAAATGTATGGGTCACAATTAAAGCTAAGTGATTTTATGCAAACAAAATCTCCTCATCAAAATCTGTTTAATAACCAAATAAGAGGTGTTTTAAAGTTATTTCTCAAGGTTGACAAACACAAGGAAGGCAGTTAATTTGTGTAAGGCAAGGACAGTCAAATTAAGCCTATGATTCCCATTACTAACAACATAAGCAGTTTGAATGATGTGAACCAAAAGGTGACGATGGGCTACAAGATAGGAGAAGAAAGGGTAACTGCTTAGAAGAAATCAGAGTGTGACCTCCACGCTGTGCCACAGAATGGCTTCCCAGGTCTGCCACAGGGTCTTGAGAATGAGGAGATGCACAGTGCTTTTTCCTGCCACCTCACTCCATGTCATACCAGAGCACTAGGAGAGGGCAGGTAACTCACACCATAGAATATTCTGGATACTTTGGAAAGTGGGTCTCAAAGCTGTCAACTCACAGCTACATCACTACTGAAATAACTCAGACTACCTCTTTCTTAATGGCTGAATACAAAGTAATACTGTCATTTCTAGTATGTGATAGTGTTTGTTATAAAAATGATATTTTAAAACTATGGCTAATAAAATAGAAAATAACTGACAATCAACATGATTCTTTAATTCCGGGATTTATTATTTCTATGAAAAGAAGATGTTGAGGAAGTTTTACCTCCTCACTGTTCTGAGTAGCACAGAAAGCCTACAGCCAGCGCACCATGAATGTGCCACTGAAGGGCAGCAGTAACTCTCCTCTCCATACAGGAGGTCTGTCACAAGCAACAGCAGCAATATCTAATACAATGACTTTGTTACATTTAAATGCTGCCTCCGCTTTGTGGAAAGGCCACTCACTTCAACACATCAGCTGTTTCCTACTTCAAAGGTGTGGACTAACTCAGGCTGCAAGTACCCTAGAGATCAAAGTCTCAGTCTCAGTACATCATCATTTGTCACAGGCCATACATCTGGGAGAGACACACAGCATTACCTTTTTCCCGCCGGTCACAAACTGCTTACAACTGGATCTCACGAACTGTGGGTGCACAGCAATAATCTACAAAAGAAAAAGTACCCAAGCCGGGTTTCAGAGTCACAGGTGGAAGTGTGTGACAGTCCTGCCTTGTGGGCAACATGATCTAAAAACTGGATCTTGGCAGGGAGAGTGAATTCAGGTAAGACTCTGAGACTGATGAAGATGCTCCTGTGTGATAAAAATGTCTTCTCTGAAGCAAAAGCAAAGCTGTACAGAATGAAGGGCTTCTGGCTTCTGGCTAAGCGGGGCTCTCTGAGCAGAATCCTCCCCTAAAGTCGTGCAGGGGAACGGACCAAGGAAGTGCGATTGTCTCAACCATTTGTAATGAAGGACACAGAGAACCCAAACCATTTGCAGATCTCTCCAGGGCTGCTCCACACTGCTCCTGCCGGTGGCTTTGTGTCACATGACACAAGGTAGGTGAAGGAGGAAAGAGTAAAGTGTGAGAGTAAAGGTTCCAGTCAGCCTGGCTCCCTTGACACTCAGCTCTGCATACAGGACCTTCTCCCTTCTTACCTTTTCATCCCCAACTATCCAGAAATCGCAAACTCCTCAGCCTTCAGCTGAATATATTTCACATTTCTATAATTAACTAATATATTTCCTTCCTCCAACTGGACAGGTTAATAACTTCTCTATACTGCCATTGTCAGGGTAATTTAACAGACATGCTATCATTTTTGTGATACATTGTTAGTACAACAGCTCTGCCCTAACCCATCCTAACCACCAACACAGAAACACACGTTACATTCCTCCACATTCTTAAAACCTCTAAGAGCCTCCTAAGCTCTCTCACAACATATAATGAGCATCTCTTTTTTAAAAACACCTTACTGCCACCCCATATAGGTTTAGAAAGATGAGCCAGGAGCACTGAGGTACTAGCTGCTCCTCTTCCCTCCCTAAGCTTCCAATCTCACTGCGCAGTGCTGCTCTGCCAAGTACTATTTCCTTTGATCTTCACTCTCTACCCATTCTTCCATTAACCAAAACATAGTCTATGGGCATTACGTCTGCACAGTGGCCTTCTTTGTATCAGCCAGATGACTTTGTTTTTATGAGCAAATGTCCTGAATGAAGAATCTTTCCTTCTGCTTCTGACTCCATCTTCTAGAACTCAGAGGGCTGCTGTCCTCACTAAGGCTATCAGCAAGCGCACAGGTACTGGGTTGAAACAGACACTGCTCTGCCTGCAGGCTGCTTTTAATATTACTGCCATCTCCTCCTGGAAACACTCTCTTCTTGAGGCTCCAGTCACCATTTTTTCCCAGCCTTCCTAAGAACTACCTCTCAGGCTAGTGGCTATTTTTATTTTCACTGCAGTCATTTGGGAGCTCCAGAATATCAACATCAATCTTCTCTTTCAACCCTGTAGTTGTGAAGTGGCCAATATCTTTAAAAATGGTTTCTTCTCAACTCATCTCAAATTACCAACTGTGTTTAAGGGACAATCTGCACCACGAAGGCCAGCACCTATTCATAAACTTTCTGTAATACCATCAGATGCAGCCTAGCTCTCAAAATTTCTGACCAACTTCCCAATGCCTTCACTCAAATTTACCTAATACAACTGGGGAGATTTCCTACAGCAGAACACTGGATTTCCTCTCTGCGCCTTCATTGTTAACATCCTTTAGCCCACCGCCACTAAGGCTACAATACCTCTTGAAAACTGTCTCAATCTATTTCCCCATCTTGAACACTCAAGCTTGCTCCCTTTACTAAGCTCCTCAGTGCTTTGTTCAGTACACTACATCAGCCTTCTAAATTGTCTCTCTCCCAGCAACTCTTCTGTTTAAATCCCCTTCCTTTCTGACAAAGTCAATTTTCTAAAACACGTATCAGATCTTATCTATCCTGTACTACTGTTCAATCAATATTTGAATAAACACGTGAAGAAAATCACCTCTTTTGAGAGTACAACAGATACTTTAGCCTGATAGATATCTCCAGCTGATCTCTGTGTCCTACCCATCAGACCTGCCATCTCTCCGGCATAGTCACCATATTAGCCCTGCTAAAGCCAGGCTCCATCCACACTGCTCTTGTTCTTAGGCACCGACCTATGAGACGGAAGCCAAGTTCCTTAGTCTGAAGATCTGGCCTATTGTAGTTGGCCTGTTATTGACTCTTTACTCATCCATGCACATCTAAGCAAGACATTCTGCCACTTACTGGACACAGTTGGAACTTTCTGGCCTCTCCATTTCTCCCATGCTCTTCCACATGGAAGGCCAGTTCCCATCTACACCTGCCTCAGTATCAAAGCTTGGTCAGACATTACTCAATCTATAAAGCTACCACTCTAAAACAAAACGCACCACCAACAAAAACCAGCTAAGCATGATTTCTTGCACCTCAGAACTTATTATGATTGTTTATGACCCTGTCATCTTAGTCAGAATGGTGTGTGTGTGTGTGTGGGTGTGTGTGTATGTATGTGTGTGTGAGAGAGAGAAAGAGAGAGAGAGAGAGAGAGAGAGAGAGAGAGAGAGAGAGAGAGAGATTTAATACACTCAAATAAAAGCTCCCAGAGCACAGAGTAAGACCAGAGTCACAATCTCTGCATCTGTTCTCAGTCTTGACATTCAAGTGGCACCAGCACACAATGGACTGAACAGACACTTGTGTAACAGGATGAGCAGTGTCTCTGTTTCTACAATCATCTTCATCTAGGGGAGAAAAATTCTTTCATGAGGGAAAACTTGCTTAAATACTTACTTTAATGGGACAGTCGAAAGTCTCATGAAACTCTTCTCCAGAATACAGTCCAAAGACCTGCAGCTGAAAAGTAAACAGAACACATCAGTTTATCATGATGGTGACAGAGAGGGCCGAGTCAGCAAAGAAAAGGAAAGAAAGCAAAAGAAATGTGAGACATTCCAATGAGTCCAAGTCCCTGGGACCCCTGTGAAGTACCCAGTGCAAACTATCCTATCAGACTAGAGCACTCTGTGCCAATGAAGCTTTTACAAGCATCTTAAAGAATAAGGCACATAGGCAGGGTATATGGAGAAGATAGAGGGAGGAAAGTGGAAAATAGTGTAATTATATTTTAATATTTAAAATAAGAATAAAAAAGGCTTTACAAGCATCACATGGATAGAATTCCCTTTACTCACTAGAGGTTTATTAAACAGATAATAAACTTTCAGAAATGATGCAGATATAGACAAATTGCTAACATTCTTTTATGAACTTCTCACAGGCTAATAGAACTGTATTCCTCCCATAGGCAGAAGGAACTACCTTGAGTCAGACATACATGGTTTCCAGACACATATGCACACGCACATACATACATGTACATACACATACAAACATGAACACACACATATATACACATGCATTCACATACATGCATATACACACTTGTACATACACACATTGATATGGCAAAAGAATAACCTAAGTGAGATCCATTCCACTCTTATGCTGAATCTATTCTGTGCGTAAATGAAAGTTTATAGTTGGCCCTCATCAGTGTTTACTTTCAAGCTATCTTAAACTGTTTTATTCAGTTATATTTCCCCAGCTTTTCCATCAGTCACAGAAGAAACACAACAAAAAATAATTAGGTCTATTTTTATGTGTAGAACATAAAAGGATAAAAATCACATATTCTTAGCTTGACACAATTTGTGACATAAACCTGACCCTTCAACTCTCACCCAGATAAAGAATGAGAATTTAAGCAGCTGTCAGTGTAATTCTCATACTAGAGGCTGAGGCTGCAGGACCACGAGTGAGTCCAGCCTAGGAAAAAGCCAAGAAGAAGAAAGTAAGAAAAGAAAGAGAGGGGAAGGGAGGGAGAAGACAGAGAAAAACAGAGGCTGGAAGGGGAAAAGGGAACAAAGGAGGAAGAAAGAAAGGAAGAGAAACAAAGAGAAACAAAGTCCAAGGAGCTCCTCTACTCTGTACTTCTCAGTGAGCGATACCCTGAATCCCACCACTGCCTATCACTGTGCACAAGCCACACTGCCATCGAAGCCTCGCACAAATGGAAGCACGTGCCAAGCCACTGCTGCCCTTTCAGCAGTGCCCCTGTGAGCTTTCTGTATGCTGCAGCGATTGGCTCTCTGTAGCTGCTGTGAAGTTGGCAACTGTGTCACAATTCATGTTCTCCTTCCACTGACGGCTGGCTGCTCTGGCACCAGATCAGCACTTTGATGAACAGTGCTGCTGCAGACGTCCTCTCCTAATTTCCTGGTTAACTTACACACGTGTGAGGCCCATGTAACATGGGGTGGAAATGTTAACTCACAGGTTATAATCATGTTCACATTTAACAGACAAAAATATTTAATAGATCTGTTTCATTTATTTAAGAGTTTTTAGATGTTTATGAGTGTTTTGGCTGAATGTATGTTACATGCATCACACGACTGCCTGATGCCAGAAGAATCCAGAAGACAGGACATTAGATCTGCTGGAGCTGGAATTATCAGTTCTGGTTGGGAGCCAGAATATGGGTACTGGGCACTGAATCCAAGCCTCTGGAAGAGCAATAACTCTTAACCACTAAGCCATCTCTCTAGCCACAACAGATTGGTTCTAATAAATTCATACTCTTACCAAAAGAACAGGAGAAGTGTAGGAGTTTTAACAGAACAGAACTAATGATGGTGTTAGGATCCTATTGACTGCCCCAGCACTTGGGATGGGTTTGTTCTCTTTCTGGTCTCTAATAGAACTTCTTTACTTACATAGAAATTCACCATGAGGCCATTTGCACACACCCTTGGTCTGAATGTCTGTACCCCTCAGATTTTTGTGTTGAAATCCAATGTCCAAAGTAGTGGTATTATGGGGGAAGGCCTTCTGCGGGATGTTCCTGCAGGAATGGTTCACTAGTACCATTATAAAGGAATAAAAGAAGCTAAGTAGGCACATTTGTCTGCCTGCTTTTGGACACTAACACATCCTTAAAACCATTGAGGACTCTGGGAGCAGTAAAGACATTCCTCACTACTGAACCCTGGATCCTCATATGCTCAGAGTTATCAGAAATAATGTTTTGTTGTTAAAGACTGCCCAGTCTAATAGCATTTTGTTAAATTAATGAAGCCTAATGAAACGTCTTTATGATATTCTAAATAACAAATTTATTTTTTTGTACTCATAAAGACTATGCAAACTCAATGTTTTTCTTGCTTTACTATTCGTAAGTTGTGAATGAATGATTTATTCACCTAAGCTTCAAGCAGAGAATTCTCTCAATAAACAAAGTCAGGCAATAGAAAATAAAGTCTTTCAGCAGGTGTGATGGACATGCCTATGCCTGTAATCCAACAAGCAGGAAGATGAAATAGAATTGTTAATTTGAGGCTAGTCTGAGGCTACATACATAGCCCTTGACTCAAATAAGCAAATCTTTGTTGTTCTTTCTGCTGTCAAGCCCGAGAGCAGCATGCCATAATGAGACACATGAAACTCGCTTTAAATGGTTGCCAGGCATGGCAAACACACGACACTGCCACCATGGCTCTAACTGATGGGACGGTACGAAGGCACTTCCTAGTAACATGGGTAATATTAAATTGTTGACAGAAAGTCTCAAATGCTCGACTACAATAGTCAGTTCCATTATCTGGTTTTTTTCTTTTTTTATTATTATTATTGAATATTTTATTTATTTACAGTCCCCCCAGAAACCCCTTATCCCATCCCCCTCCTCCTACTTTTATGAAGGTGTGCCTCTACCCATCCACCCATTTCCCCAACTCCCTGCCCTTTAATTCCCCACCCCACTCTAGGGCATCCAGCCTTCACGGGACCAAGGCTCTCCTCTCCCACTGATGCCCGACAAGGCCATCAACTACATATACAGCTGGAGCCATGGGTCCCTCCATGTGTGTTCCCAGGCTGGTGATTTAGACCCTAGGAGCTCTGATTGATTGGTATTGTCACTCTCCCCATGGGGCTGCAAGCCCCCTCATCTCCTTCAGTCTTCTCTCTAACTCCTCCATTGGGAACCCTATGATTAGTTCAATGATTAGGAAAGTACATTTTCACATGAACATAAAGAAGAGCAGAATAGGATAACAACAATGAAAAGTTGGCTCTCAAACTGTGAAGAATGAGAGAGTCTATGTCTGAACTAAGAGAGCTTTCATGGGAGGAGAAATAAAGAAAACAGGGTATTCATCAAATAAAGATAAGTACCACTTAGAAGTTCGGTGAGCCATGATCTCCTGAAGACCAGCACTTTATCGTTATGGGAACCTATTTATTGACTGAAGCCCAGATGTGACAAACACAAGGGGACAATGCCAAACAAGCTCCAAAAAAGCAGGCACTGGCCCTCAGGGCTGTCCCTGACAAGCCTCAGAGAGCCCTTTATCAGTTAAAGAACACTGAAAAAGAAACAACTGGGAGAAGAGCAAGCTGAGTCCTCAGGTAAAGCTGGTCACATACCTGAGGCAGGAGAATCTCAAGTTCCAGGCCAGCCTGAGCTACAAATGAGACCCTTTCTTTAAAACAAGATAACAACACCGCCACTCCAGATGCACTGAGCATACAGAAACACAAGGAAACTCCCATACCTTCCTAAGTGACATGTCAACAATATTAGTAGTGACAGTCCTACAGTCTTTTGTAGAACTTCAGATGGACGCCGTGCTTCTCTTCAGTGATGTCACGTCCTGAGCTGCGCACTCACAAGTTACACTACACAGCAGTTCCTCTCCTCTGTGGTCTTTATTTATTCGGTTACTGGTCACTGAAGACAATACTAATCTATAAAGGGAATCCAGTCAGTGGTAGCCTAGAGTATTGATGTCAACAAAGATCAAGGTTGAGAGAAAGATCGTAAAATTAAAGGTCACTACAGAAGGTTTTCTTTGAAAAATGGTACTCGCCATAGCAGCTCTAACAACCTGTCACAAAAACTTCTAGTGTGTGTGTGTAGGAGGGGGAAGGGGGAGGGAAGGAGGGGTGGGAGGGAAAGAGGGAGGGAGGCAGAGAGAGAGAGAGAGAGAGAGAGAGAGAGAGAGAGAGAGAGAGAGAGAGAGAAAGAGAGAGAGAGAGAGATTAATGTGAATATGAATGGATGAATAAGAATTTCCAACAAGTGGCTCACAGCCATTCTCCTGAAAGTCTTCCAAGAGTTTCCATGAACTAAACACCCAAAGACTCACATGAATTTCAGAGATATGAACATGCCTTACCTGCCTTATGAATGAGATGGGAGGGTGTGTGATTAACTTTACCATGGAATCCTACCAATTTGCCAACTGTACTACCAGGCAGTAGCCTGCCACGTACCCAGGAACTATGACTAAGGTAGCCAAAGCACTGTAGCACCCTCCCAGCTTCCAGACAATAGGTCAGGAGGGAGGCCAAGGGCACTCGTGTGAGCTGGCACTTCACCTATCTTGGGCAGGAAAAGGAGAGATTACTGCTGTCCATTAATGCAGAACATTTGAGACTAGAAGTGGTTGGAAGAGGAGCTTCACTTTCTAGCAAAGCATTTCACCAAATCCTTCAAGTCAAAGATCTAGTTCCTCTGAGGGCCTTTCTTTTGGATATAAGAAAGTGATTCTATAATACTCCATGCTGGCTAGATATAGTCAACTTGACACAAACAGGAGTCACCTAGAAAGAAAACCTCAAGCGAGGAGCTCTCTTCATCAGTTGGCCTATGGACATGTCTGTAGGGAATTTGGGGGACTGATTATTGATATGAGAGGGTATAGCTCATTGTAGACAGTGCTAGCCCTGAACAGGTAGACCTGGGTTATACAAGAAAATACGCTGAGAAAACCATGAGGAGCAAGCTAGGAAGCAAGCCAGTAGACAGTGTTTCATAATCTGAGTTCCCTCAATGATGGACTCAGTCACAGCCAAATCAATGCTTTTCTATCCAAGTTAGTGTTGGTCACAATTTATCATAGAAACAGAAAATATCTACTACAACTTCAAAAAATATCAAGTCAGGCTCTTCAAGTGTCTGCCAGGCACTGAATCTGTTTGCTAGCATGGTTCTAGCTAGGATAAATTAAAAAAAAAAAAATAACAACAACAAAAAAAAACAGAAAAAAGACTAAAAATTTTTAGAACAACATTCCAAAGAGCAAAGGGAGGAAAAAAAAAAAAAAAAACCAATGCATTTAAGCATATCCTGATAGCACAGAAGCCAAAGGACAACCCAAAGGCTATTTGGAAACTTCAACAAGAGGAAAGACATCTCTGAAGCTACAGCAGGGTGATGTCAAGAGTGATGGTAACCGGCATTAAAGGGGCAGTTAACAGCTACCACATGGGCCTTCTCTTTGGGGACTATCCCAAGTGGCTGAAGCTAATTCACTGAGTCCTCATAGTAGTCAGGACTCAGTATGACTATCCCAATTCACAAAGGAGGAGGCCAACTGAGGCACAGACAGAAGAAAACAAGCTTAGTTAAGAACACATAGAAACACAGCAGAATAATTAAAAACTGAATCCCTAGACCATACTGCTTGATAACCAAAGAAAAATAAAAAATGCAAAACAGCAAATATATCCACATCCAAAGGGAAAAAAATAATTTTGGAAGAAAAGCCAATTAAATAAGTAAAGAAGTTGCTTGCCCTCCTCAGAGAACCAGAAGCACAGGACCAATGTGGTGGCAAAACATGTGTGCCAGGAGTGAGTCAATGCATCCAATTTTTCTTAGAAGCTATGCATTTTTAAGACAGTGAACATCCATTTATCCTGCCACCTAAATAAAACTTTAGGTAGAATAATGGAAGTGGGGAAAAGTTCACACTGCAACGGATTAGAAAGGAAAGTCTGGAAATAAAGATAACTAATTAATATACATCAGAGCTAGAATTCACAATTTTCCTGTGCAGGCTTCCCTTTGTGCACACAAGCCATCTGAGACAAAGAAGAGAGACCAGGGAGACCAGGAAATACACCATCATTAAGGCAGCAAGTGGGGTGCAGCCCAGGCAGCTGGAACACAGCTACAAATGCCTCTAAGCCAACACTGCCTCCAGCCTCATGTTATTGAATTTCTTTGAAGAAATAAAAACAAACAGAACTGAAGTAATAATCAAAATTATGACTGAAGTAAACTTTCCTGGAATGAAAACAATACTTTAGTATATGGATCAAAAGGAGTTAGTATGTTCCAGATGAAATTAATGGCAACAGATAAGAATTAGATGTAATACAGCAACCAAATACAAAGGTCATCTTTATAATTTTTAGTTTTGTTACTATTAGACTCAAAGTTATGAAGGACAAGAGTTATTTTTGGTTTGTTAAAAAGCAAAAGTAGGCTGACAGCAGGTGTGCTACAACATGTCAGAAAAAAGAGGGCATTATCTCTAAAATCTGAGAGAAAATCTATCAACTCAGAATTTGTTTTGTATATTCTGTATTACGGCATCCTTCACAGATGAGAAAATAAACCGTATCCTGAAAGTTGTCTACAAACTCACGCCACCAAAATGAAGCTACTGACAAAATCACGTTGTACACCTCCTACCTCACACGCTGAGCACTGCAAAGTCATGAGACAGAACATGAGTAAAGTTCAACTGTCAGAATGATGACTTTAAAAACCAACGCAAGTATCAAAGATTAGCAGAGGAATAACTACAACTGTCTGAATCTGAGTCTTAATAAGCCAATGAAAGAAAAAACCATACTAGCCACTCAAAGACAGAGTTGATAACTAATCACTTTTTACAACATTTTATACAGCCTCTCAATTTTCACAACACTGACTTCTGATCAGGGCTGCGTTATATAAATAGAGGTACTGGGAGATTTCTATACAGTTCTATTAATGCTAATAAAAGATATGAAAAAACACTTTAAAATACATCATAGATCTACAAAAACAAGACAGATATACATTCTTCTAAGTCAGGAAAGCATAGTGTTTGCTAAAGGGCACTTGGGAACTCTCAGGCCATCACACTGTGGAGCAGATGGAATAATTAAAAGATTTGACTTTGACACATCACTAATAATTCTTGAACAGCCCAAGTGCTGGAATCCCTAACCAATGTTTCCAATTAAAAAACTGAATACTCTTACTTGCTCAGGTAGTCTAAGGAAACTGCTATCTGCTATAAGTGCAAAGATAATGATTGGTCTTTGAGTAAAAAAAAAAAAAAATAAGATTAGCTTTCTTTACAAATATATGCACAAAGATGTTTGAACCGTATACTCTTTTCAAATTCCACATAGACCAATAATCCCCTACACACACACACACACACACACACACACACACACACACACACACACGTTCATCTCAGAATTTCACAAGGTAACAGTAGTAGCATCCTAATTGTGTTTCAAAAGACTTTTGGGGTGAGTTGAAGCTTTTGCGCTGCTCTTGTTAACAGATGAATGTACGTTAGCGTCTACCTAACGGCTGATAGATAGAAATGGGTATAACCTCTTTAGCACTGAGTATATTGTTTTTCATTTACTCACTTTAATGTCCCATTGAATTCACAGAACTTAAACTAGATAAAATTAAATCAAGAAATCTCTATTCACTAAGAAATGCATAAACTTATATAATGATTTTAATGCATTCTCTCTTAAACAGTTATTTTAGAGAAGTAGCTTGAATACTCCGCATTAGAATTTTATCTCTGCATGCCAACATTAGAAAAGACTTCCATCGACTTAAAAACAAAGAAGATATTCTTGCAAGTAGAAAATCAATCATCACAGCCACTAAATGTCACAGCATACCATCAGCAAGAAGCACTGATAGTTGTTAGCTGTACACTGCACAAATGATGTATGTCTTTGGTTCAGGAAGTGGGTGCCAGGTTTTTAGAAACCTGTACATATATCGATTTTACATTTATTTAATGTGGCCATTGTAAGACACTTTATTCTTCTGATAAACTATGATTGCTTATCAAAAGATTCTATAATTCAAGAGTAACATTCATAACTTCTGTGTTAAAATGAAAACCACCAGCCCACAGAAATCATGCCCACAAAATCCAATTTTGTGGATTTATGGCAGAAAAGCATTAAACTACTGTCTTGAAGGAACTGCAGACTAGTCACTGAACTCAAAGTGGCACAGCAGTAATGATTAAGGGAGACACGTCACCCTGCCACAGCTGTTAATCAGCTTAATACTAGTTAGATTATTGACATTCTTGTAATTACTTTTCCTAAGGCACATTTGGGCAAAATATATTTTATTTTAATTATGAGCAATCAAAAGCAAGTCCAATACTGAAAAAGAATAATCAAGGCTCTCTGTACACAGGTGTAAAGTAAGCAGAGAACATCCAGACATTCGAGTGGGCAAAAGCTAGCACTCAATGCCCAAGCAGCTCGCCGGATGAGCACTTCCCACATACCTTGCCATCCTCTGAACACACTCCCATGTGCTCTCCACTCTCATCCAAGCTGATCTGGTTGATCTTCACAGGACTCTGTTAAAAACAAACAAAAACGGCACGTACCACTTTAGAAAAACATATTAATGATTAGGTGTCTTTGCCCTTTATAAAACTGACGTAACATGAATTATCAACTTCATGAATTAGGGTATACTTCTACTGAAATGAAAATGTTTACATTTCAAAAACACAAAGCAAACAGAGCTATGTTTCTATATTCAGCATGAACTCAGAACGCTACGGTGTCTACAGGCTTTCTTTCACAGACTCGCAGCATAGGAAAAATGTTACTTCTCAGAATCTTATATTTATTTTCATCTGCTTTACCCTTAAATTTTTCTTTCCCAGCCAACATCTATTAAAAGAACAACAATAACAAAAAAGTAAAACTGGAAGTCAGCATGTAAATTCATTTATTTTGCTTGTTTTCGTTTGTTTCGCCAATCTGTTTGTTCCCTAATGAATAACCAGACAAACATTTCATTTATAGTTTATAATTAATATTTCATTTAAGAAAATTATAGTCTATATCACATTAATTTTGTAATCCCTAATTTTAAATAATTTTAAATTTAATAACATCTCACTATTGGTGTATTTTCTAAAACTTAAATATAAAAAGTGAATTTCAAAATTCTATATAGCCAGTTGTTCATTTGCTAAAATATTCATACGTGGGATTTCTAATAAAGTCGAAACTCAGTGACCACTGTCAGCATCACACAATAGATTTTCCTTCAATTCCTAAAAACCTACAGCTTCCATGTACCTTCTACAAAGCACCATAGCAATAAACCATAAAAAGGAAAGTTGAGTCCACAGCAGTTAACAAAAAAAGCACACAAGTACAGTTTAAAATTACCCCATTTGCCTCCTTGATGATAAAGGGAAATTCACAAAACCAAATGCTGAATCTTCAACAGGAAAGTGTCTCACAGTCATTAAGGAAAGGTCAGGCACAACAAGACCCACACACTATACAAAGGTATATACTGACTGGTTTCTGGGACAAGTTCATAAGTATTCTGGTAGAGAAACCTTTTACATCTGGATCCCTACGTCACCACATAACATTCTGAGAGGTAGTCCAAATCAGCTAGCTCTAACAGTTCCTGGCATATTAGTCACGGAAAAGGTCACTGGAGACAGGTGACCCACTTCACAAGAGGATACACTGAAGCCCATGGTAGGGAACCACAGCAGATGTAAAGCATGTGAGCATAAACAAGGACTGAAGATGATAAGTACTGCAGTTAGCAAGGAAAATGAAAAGACAGAGGAAGTCTGCCCTGGGAAAGCACAGAGCAGAACATGGCTACTAGGCTGAGCCAGATTCTGAATGCCAGCACCACATACTTCTGGGGATAACTCTTCAAGTGGGTCATCTTCTGTTCTGATCTGTCATCACACAACATTTTATATCAACTTTACTCTTTGCAAGTATAAGCTATACAGACCCCTCACTATACATTAACTACCATCTGTGATGACTGGCTTAAAATATATCTCCTTGGGTGGGTGTAGCCTACAACTTTTTTTTTCCTGATGAATGAAACACTGCCCACAAGTGACTATAAAAATTATATTAGTAGGCCAGAGTAATGGCTCAGTCATTAAAAAGGCTAGGGTTACAATGAAAACATCAAGACTATGTCACTGAAAATTAAGTAAAATAAAATTTGTTCTCTCAGTCATAGTAACACCTATCAAGGCTTTGAAAACCATATATGCCTGTACTGAAAGACATAGAGACCACATTATCTTCCCATTGCAGAAAACTCCAGAGGACCATATATTCTACACCTCCAAAACTAAATCCAAGTGCTAGATATAACCAACAAGTACCAAGACTCCACTATGAGGCCTTTACACAGTTACTTATTAAAACTAGATTTTCATCTCACACCATGCCAAGTTTTATATCGTCTATCTCTGGATTCTTGTTACTCAAAGGGCCATGACCTGTCCAAACAGTTTCTGAATCACACTTATTGTCCTCCAAATGGGGCATATGCTTTATCTGACACTCAATCTTTGAAGAAAGTGGTGAGCTGAGAAGAGGTGTCTCCATCTCACATAAGGAAAAATGCAGCTTCAGTTTCTATGTGTGACTCAAGTCCTAACAAGTAGCTAGGGCATCCGACAGTATCTCAGGAGCAGATCAGCCAAATTTACTGGGACATACCTTGCAGAAACTGCATCAATCCATTAAAAATACTACATGGAAAAAAAATCTACAATGTATGGCAATGCTCTCAATCTATTAGCAATAGACATCTTAAAACTCTCCTCTTATCACCTCATGGATCCTCCTCCAAAACTGACCATATACTAGGTCACAAAGCAAGCATCAACAGATATAAGAAAATTGTATCATTGGATCCTATCAGACCACCATGGATTAAAGGTGGACTTCAACAACAACAGAAATACTGAAAAGTCTACACACTCGTGGAAATTTATCAACATTCTACTCAATGATCTCTGGGTCATGGAAGAAATAAAGAAAACCATTAAAGACTTTCTAGAATTCAATAAAAATGAAGGCACAATATATCCAAATTTATGGGATGTAAGTGCCTCCATAAGAAAATTAGAAGGTTCTCATATCAGTAATTTAAAGTACACCTGATATCTCTAGAATAAAAAGTAGCATTATACCAAAGAGAAGTAGAAGACAGGAAATAATCCAGGCTGAAATCACTCAGTTAGAAACAAAGAAAACAATACAAAGAATCTAGGAAACTAAGAGCTCGTTCTTTGAGAAAATCAACAAGATAGACAAATTCTTAGCCAAACTAACCAAGAGACAGAGAGATAGTATCCCAATAATTGACACTGAGAAAATTCAAAGAATCACTAGCTCTTACTTCAAAAGCCTGTACTTCACAAAACTGGAAAATCTTAAAGAAATGGACAATTTTCTAGACAGATAATATTTATACCACTTGCCAAAGTTAAATCAACATCAGGTAAACTATTTAAACAGTCCCAATACTCCTAAAGAAAAACTAAAAGTTCCCCAACAAAAATAAATAAATAGATAGATAGATAGATAGATAGATAGATAGATAGATAGATAGATAAGAGTCAAAAAAAAAAAAAAAAGATAAAGGTCCAGGAGCAGATAGTTTTAGTATATTAGTCTACCAGACTTTCAAAGAAAAAGCTAATACCAATACCCTCAAACTATTCTACAAAATAGAAATAGAATGAACACTGTCAAACTCATTCTATGAAGCCATAGTCACCCTGATACCTAAACCACACAAAGACTAAATAAAGAGAATTTTATACTGATTTCTCTTATGAACATTGATGCAAAAATACTCAACAAAATATCAAATCAAGGAACACATCAAAGACATCATCCATCAAGATCAAGTAGGCTTCATCCCAGGGATGTAGGGATGATTCAATATATGAAAACCCATCAACATAATCTACCATATAAACAAACTGAAAGAAAAAAAATCACATGATGAAAATCATTAGATGCTGAAAAAGCCTTTGATAAATCCAACACCCTTTATCTTAAATGGATTAGTGAAATTAGGGTTATAGGGCAAATATCTAAATAGAATCAAAGCAATATACAGCGATCCAATAACCAATATCAAACTAAATGGAGAGAAACATAAAGTACTTCCATTAAAATCAGGGACAAGACAAGGCTGTCCATTCTATAGTACTTGAAGTTCTAGCGAAAGGAATAAAACAACTATAGGAGATCAAGGGGATAAAACTGGAAAGGAAGAAGTCAAAGTATCGCTATGTGGATGATATGATAGCACACATAGGCAATGCCAAAAATTCTACCAGAGAACTTCTACAGCTGATAAACAACTTCAGCTAAGTGGCTACATACAAAATTAACTCAACGTAATCAGTAGCCCTCCTTTATACAAATGAGAAACAGGATGAGAAAGAAATTAGGGCAACAACACCCTTCACAATAGACACAAATAATATAAAATATCTTAGTGTGACTCTAACCAAGGAATCAAAAGATCTGTATGACAAAAACTTCAATTCCCAGAAGGAATAAATTGAAAAAAATATCAGAAAATGGAAAGATCTCTCATGTTCATGGATAGGTAGGATTAACAGTGAAAATGGCCATCTTACCAAAAGCAATCTATAGATTTAATGCAATCCGCATCAAATTTCCAACACAATTTTTTATAGACCTTGAAAGAACAATTCTCAACTTCATATGGAAAAACAACAAACTCAGGATAGTCAAAACAATTCTGAACAGCAAAGGAATCACCATCCCTGACCTCAAGCTGTACTACAGGGCAATAGTGATAAAAACTGCATGATATTGGTACAGAAACAGACAAGTTGATCAATGGAATTGGATCAAAACCCAAAAATAAACCCACACACATATGGAAACATGATTTTTTTTATAAAGTAGCCAAAATTATACAATGGAAACATGAAAGCATCTTCAACATATGGTGCTGAACTAACTGGATGTCTACATGCAGAAGAATGAAAATAGATCCATATTTATCACTCTGCCTGAAACTCAAATCCAAGTGGATCAAGGACCTCGACATAAAACCGGATACATGAAATCTCACAGAAGAGCCGTTTTCTTCCTTTCTCCCCACATGTTCCCAGCCTGCCTCTTCCCTTCTTTCTCTTTCCTCTCTCTTTCTGTTCTGTCGCCTTTATTTCTCTGTCTCTACTCTCTTCCCCAGACCCCTTTCCCTTGTCCCAAACAAACTTTATTTTATACCAGAAAAAACAATTCTCATAGAGAGAAAGAAGGAAATACCCTTGAAAACATTGGTACAGGAAACAATTTGCTGAACAGAACTCTAATGGCTCAGACTTGAGAAATGGGACCTCATGAAATTGCAAAGCTTCTGTAAAGCAAAAGATACTGTCAATAGGACAAATCAGCAGCCTACAGATTGAGAAAGGATCTTCACCAACCCATTATCTGACAGAGGGCTAATATGCAAAATTTACAAAGAAGTCAAGAAGTTAGACACTAACAACTCAAATAATCCAATTAAAAAGTGGGCTACAGAGCTAAACAGAGAATTCTCAACAGAGGACTCCCGAATTGCCAAGAAGCACTTAAAGAAATGTTCAAAATCCTTAGTCATCACAGAAATGCAAACCAAAACATCTCTGAGGTTCCATCTTACACCCATCAGAATAGCTAAGATCAGAAACTCAAGAGATGGCACACGCTGGTGAGGATGTGAAGCAAGGAGAACACTCCTCCACTGCTGGTGGGAGTGCAAACTCGTATAACCACTTTGGAAATCAATTTGGCAGTTTCTCAGAAAATTGGGAATAGTTTTACTTCAAGACCCAGGTATTCCACTTCTGGGCATATAGCCAAAAGATGCTCCAAAATTCCACAAGACACTTGCTCATCTATGTTCATATTCATAGCAGCTTTATTCGTAATAGCTAGAAACTGGAAACAACCTAGATGTCCCTTAACTGAAGATGGATGAAGAAAATGTGGTACATCTATATGATATAATAATAGTCAGCAATTAAAAACCAAGACATGTAGGAAAAAAATAAAACGGCCGGGGAACCGCAGGGTCTCTCATGCCACGCTGTGTGTAGTAGGCTGAGAAAGCCCTAGGTTCCTCCAGCTGGAAATTAGGCGCGGCCCCAACACACGAGGAAGTCCTTGGGTTTCCAAAACCGGTTTATTGACATGGCAGATGGTAGATGGATCTGGATGCACGCCCCTCAAAACCCAGGCCAGACCTGAGTTAAATAGGGAGGGGAAGAGGGGGGAGGGTCTGGGGAGGAATGCTTAGTCGGCTCCACCCTCTGGCCTTCAGGTACCTCATTAGTATGTAAAACTCTCTAGGGCCTGGGGCCTGTTTGTCACACTCTCCACCTGTGTATGTGACTGAAGGGTAAAGGTGGAATGGAGCTTAGACCTCATGACAGGAGCCTGGGTTCTGGGGGCACGGCCAAATCCACAACCCAAGAACCAGGACACCCTTCCTTGGCCCCACAAAGACATAATAAATTTTTCAGGGAAATCAATAGAATTTGAGACTATCATCCGGAGTGAGGTTCAGTTGGCCATGAGCAACTGAACCCATGGAAAGCAAAGAATAACAGAAGACTCACCTAATCATGAACCCTGGTGTGATCCCACTTGTTTATACAATGTGTTCTGTGTAGTTACATGACTTTCTTTGTAACCTTCAATACCATAGTCATAAATAGTTCATATTCTCTATTTTAGGCCATAGTTTGAAATGTCCCCTGTAGGCTCATGTGTTTCATCATTGGTTTCCCAGCTGGCGGCACTGTTTTGAGGAGGCTGTGGAATCTTTTGGACATAGACCTACAGGTAAAGTGCCACAGAGGTAGACTCGGGATTATAAGCTCTCGCTCTGCTTCTGACTGGCTCCACACAACAAGCTGCCTCAACACCTCCCTTTCTCATGCTTCCCTGAATGACGGACTGTACTTTCTGCATTGTGAACCAATATAAACAGGCCTTTAGTAAGCTGCTTCTGGCAGGTACTTGTCACAGTTTTGAGAAAGGAGTTTAGGAAAGCCTCAGTGTATATATATATTTTTTAACAGTGACATTTATTTAACTACTATCCATAGATACTTACGGTTTATCCAACCATTAGTGATTTAAAATGTTTTCAAAATTTCACAATACAAGCATAGTTTTGTACATTTCTACTTGAAGTTAAAATAAATTTATACTTATTTCATATTCCCTATAATTTGGTGTTTCAGGGGGATTAGTGGTTAAAGCTTCCATTAACTTTTAAATGCAATCAAAACGCCATGCTTCTATTAGTCTGTTTCTCTGCCTTACACTACAGTGTTGTGCTTCTGCTGTCCTCATGCTTACTTTGAGCCTGGCTTTTATGGTACATTTCTGTCCACATAATCTTGATGCAAAGTACTTAACACTGAGAGACTCTGGAAGGAAGGGGTGCTGCTGACACTGAACGTAGACAGGGCCTTGCATACACTGGGCAAGCTGTCACCAGAACTGCAACTCTACCCTTGCTTCTTCAAGACAGAGTCTTGTTGCATCGTCTACCCTGCCCTTAGCCTTACAGTCCTCCTGCCTCTACCTCCTGAGTTAGGGACAACAGCACTTCCCCCCAGGTTTTAGAACGCTGTCCCACTTCATTTTTATCTGCTATGACATTACTCACATTCTTTACTCTTTTATTCCCAGGTTACGTGCTGCCGCCTCTAACTTCTCAGTGAGTGCCTTTATACGATACCTGAACTTTATCCTATGAAAAGATCAAATGGAAAAGTACTGGCTCATTTAGAAAGTAAGGTATATTTAATCTATGAACTAGAGTAAGAATTCAGATATTTGATAGTTCTTGGGTTACTTAAAACAAAATTGGGAGAAAAAAGCTAGTAAATCTACCAGCAAAAACTACCATCTTAAATTTCACAAGCAAGAATCTAGAATTATCTCCTCACTATGATATCAAAACTTTCAAAATAATTCAAAAGACTACTCTAGATTGATATTTATCCGCATCATACAGACAGAAAAAGGGTTGTAGCTTGTTGAATCTGAAATTTTCTTTAGAATGGTTTTTGAAGAAATGTGAAATTTTGATTCACCAAAATCAAAAGCAAACAGTCAACTCATAAAGGAAATACTGCAAATGAAAGGTTATGAGATTATGAACTATCAAATTTACTAAAAAACAGATTGACACCCAAGACTTAAACAGTGAGAGTTAACATATGGAAGCATCGATGAGTTTTAAAGTACTTAGTTGGTTGAAGAAGCATAAAAATCACAATCCAAATTTGAAAGCCTTTCTAAAAGATATTTTAGAATACGAATTAGAATTATTTAAAATATATATTCTCAGTTAAACCAAGAAATATTGCTTTCTCTGGCAAGTTTTCTCTTACATGAGACTGAGAAAAGACAGTTATTTAAATTTCTAGAAGCAAGCAATATAAGTAATTATAAATGATGAAAATAAATACTTTGATGTATCATGCGTTAAAGTATTTGGCTTCCTCCAAGATACGTCTGACATCTGTGCTGGCTTCTGGGAAGCAATGTGTGTCACCGCTGCTAAGGGCTAATAGAGCAGAGGCGCAGCCTCACTTGACAACAGAGGTGCTGGCACACCCAACAAGAATAAGATCTAACCAGGAGGTTGAGCGCCTACAGCCTTCACAGCTGGGACTCCACTCTACTTCTTGGTCAGCTCACATCTATAGCAGGAGTGTATCACATACAACTCAGGGTAAGGAAGTTCTGCATCTACAGCTGTGGCTTTTGACCTTTGGCTGATTTTTGACATGGGCCTCCTCTGTGTGTCTTAGTGTATGTTGTTGTTGTTTGTTTGTTTGTTTTCCTATTGCTGGGATAAAATACATTGACAAAAGTGACTTCTTAAGGAATAAAGGGTTTATTTTAGCAACTCATGGTGGGGAAGTCAAAACAGCAGGACTCAAGCAACTGGTCACACTGTGTCCACAGTCAGAAGCACTCTGCCCCTTTCATAGTCTAAGATCCCAGCAGGAAATGATAGTATCCATAGTGGGCAGGTCTTCTCAGTTTAATCAACACAATCAAAATGTCCCACAGGCATGCTCCAAAGCTATCTTCCAGATGATTCTCAATTTTGTCAAGTTGGTAACTAACACTAGCTATTGTACCCTGCAATAAACATTCACACTGCATATGCCCTTATCTACTCACTAAGTAGTGATGAGCAGACATGTAAGTCTGGAGAAACGTGCTCATAAATCTCAATGTCTGGCTCTCTCTAGATAAGTATTTATTAGTATTTACAAATCTTACCATATTATTTATATAATTAAAGACAGAAATTCCCAAATAGTAGCACTGAGTATATTTTGGGGTTTTTTTTTTTTTCTTCTTTTTTAAAGACATCATCAAGAGTAAGTGCCTGGAGAGATGCCATAGAGGATAAAGTGATTGCATGATGACCAAAGTTTAGATCCCAGAATCCACATAAATGCTGTGAAGCCACAGCAGCCCACCTGTAATTCCCAGTGCTTGAGAAAGCAGGCATGATTCTCTAGCAAGCTAGTTTATCAATGAGCTATAGGTTCAACTGAGAGACCCTGCCTGAATGAACAAGGTGGAGAGAGATCAAAGAGCAATTATGCCAACCTGAGGTTTCCAAGTATGTGTGCACCTATACACATGCAAACATGCACATAAACACGCATACACACCACACTTACATACACAAGAGTATTACTAAGTTTCGCCTATGTTTTACAAGTTTTCTAAAAGTATTTAGTATGTTCTTACACAAATATAAACATCTTTAAAACCTGGCTATACAGAAGACTGATCAAAACAACAGAAAGTAAATAATCATTAGTTTTTACCAGTATCACCAGGGAGGGAACTACTGCACAGTTAATGTTGGGTGATCACCAGTCCCATTACGGATCGAAGAACAATCCTGTAACATGTAACAAACAACAGACAAGAAGAGAGCAGCAAACGTTTGTAGACGGCTGTACCCAGCATAGCATCCATCATCATCCCTCTCACACAGCAGCAAAGGTCTGGCATTCTTGTGGCATTTCCACAACTGCAAACAGAAAAACTAAAGGCTGGTGATGCCCACACTCAGGCAAAGCCCCAGAGGCACAAGACCCTGTATTTCTTCAGAATGGGATCATTTTATCGCTTTTAGTTAAGAGGAGATTAAAGAAAAAAGTCTTATCTAAAGACATATTTTGGGTACATGTTTTCAAAGACAGGATTCTGGAACAGACACAGAAAAAGAAGAGACCAAAGGAAAATAAGCCAGAGGAAAATGGACTCAGCTGTGCGGAATCTCCATTAGCTACAATTTTATTCCTAATGGAGATACATTTGGAATTCTGAACAATATAAGTGAGTTTGTTCAAAAATCAATAATGTCAAGCTGACACTATAGAACGTACAAAAATGTTTCCTTAATGGAATAAAAAAAGAAGTCCAAGTAAACAGGAGGGGGCACAGACCAGAACAACCCTTCTAAATCTAAGTCCGCTACATGTGGTGCCAAGTTCTTAAAGAAAAGGCAAAATTACTAACAAGTACACCTCATGGGACAATCAATTACCTAACAGAAAATACTTGAAATGAATACACTTAGTATGGATTATGCCCATTCTTCAATTAGGGATAAATCCTTGGTCATTTCAAAAGCTGCCTTTAATGGTGTTCTTAGTGGCAACCGTGTCCCCAGACACTCCTCATCATCCCACCTTAAGCTATCCGTCCCCCAACAGTGAACCTAAGAAATCAATCTGCTAATGTATAATTTGTAAGGCTCCTTTGACTAACAAATGGATAATTGATCCCTTCACAAATGCTGCATCCCCACAGCCACTGAGTGGAATGAATAGGAAAAGACAGGCCTTCATCCTCCTGCTCTCAGAGGCACACTAGCGAGCACCCAACATCCTTATGGTTTCCAGGGAAGCTCACTTCCCCTTAGTCACAGCTACTGAGGAGCTCATAATTGCATTACATGTGTGAAAGGCAAATGTCCCTACTTTCCTAGTTGGGGAAAGCTTACCTTACTGTTTGTTTGTATTGGTAATACATCCTGCAGGAAGATAGTGAAGAAGATAGTCTCTATGCAGACTTCACTAGCCCAGGAGGGCATGTCTGACTACAGGTGCTCTCAAACTACACAAAACAGAAACTAAAACATTTATTTTCTCACCAATTTACTTTAATTGGACCCGTAAGGGCCCAACTGTAATGATAAAATTGCAAACCTCAGGCACCATCAGACTTCGTCTCAAGCAGCAATGCCTTCTTTGTTCCAAGATGGGTAATACATTTAACAGGGGACAATCTTGAAGTGAGGAACATTTTGTGACTATTTCCAGAAAAGATCCAAATACAGGTTCAGTATGAACAGAAGAGAAGATGTAGAAGCTCCAGCTGGTTCTTGAGGAAACCCATACATTCATTGTCACCCAGCCTCTTGTCCCAGAGTCGCTCACGTGTACCTGAGCACCTGCCATCCCTGCCTCCAATGCCAGCTGCTCTCCCCCAAGAACCTCAGAGGATGAAATAGGACCTGAAGCTAGCTAGTTGACTCTATAACAAATACTCTTCCTGACCACTCTAACTGGCTGGTTACTTTATAACAAATATCCTTGCTGCCCACTGCTTCTCTTCCCCCAGTAATGACAGTCATGTTTTATACTTAGAAACACCGCTGAACAAAAGAATAAAAAGCCAATGGAGCCTTTTGTTATTTGTGGTCCTACTGACAGAACAGACATGTTTACCAGCACACCACGTCCACCTCCACAAAAAGGTTATGAAAACACGAACCCACTAAATACTGTTTGGGAGAGGGTCACTTAATGACACTTGCTACATGGCTTCTTCATTATGGAAAATAGGGGAAGGACTGTAGGTGCCAAATTAGCACGCATAACAAGGACGGGAGAAGTTGAAAATATTCTGTTCCTAATCTGCTTCTGTAACGTTAACTGACATTGAATGATGAATGTTATAAATGTTACATTTATGAGGATTTTTTAAAGGTTTTCAACAACTCAAGGCATCATTCTTCCAAGGAGTACAGTGAGTGACGTTCCCTTCGGTTCCTTAGGTTCACCGCCACACACAAGAGGTCTGCTTGAATGTGGTCAGAGAAGCTGCTCATGGAAAGGCCTCCAGCACTGTTTTTGCATTACAGGCTGGATGCCCTTCAGCCCACATGACTCTCTAGTAGCAGCCACTCTCGAACTGGCTTCTCCTTACCTATTCTCCTCATTTCCTTACTGCCACTTTAGTAAGCTTCTCAGGCCCCATTCTGGGCTATGGTATCTCACCTGCTCTCAATTATCTGGACTGACTCCATTCCAGCTCGGGCTTCATCAGAGTCCAGTGCTCACACCCTGCTCTACAGCTCTCAGTCAACATGCCACTTGAGAATCAGACCCTTCTAGGTGCTCACTCAGTCCCTAAATGACTTCTATCCATTGAGACAGCCCGGTCCAAAGTTCCCTCACACAGACCAAGACACTAAATCCTAACGTCCTCTATCACTTCAGCGCAGTTTCAGCAGTCTTGATTTTGAACTGTCCTTTTTAACTCAGCATCTCTGGCCTGAATGCACCACCTTCTCCCACCTAGGAAATCTCTGCCCTGAGTCAATGCTCCATCCCCTCACTGGGGAAGTCTTTTTTAATACAAAGGAAACAAAGTAGTACACTGCCTTTTCCACTTTTATACACGCTCTTTTGGTTGAGCCTCCTCCTGCACACACCAGCGCCTCCCAACTTGTATGTTTCTACCACCCGGAATCCTCTCTCTTCTTTCCACTTCATGTTACATGTATTCAGTTAATTTTTCCATTCCCTGTCCTTAAAACTTTTCCTCCCTCTTGGGGACCCCTTTCTAGCTTCATAATATAAAACCACACTAAGTCCTACATGATGACCTACAGATGAAACTTAGAAGCTAGGATTCAAATATTTAAAATGTAGTATTTATTTTTCTGAATTTGGGTTACTTTATTTGCTATTTTCCAGCTATATCCATTTTCCCACAAACAAAAACCTTCCTTTCTTTTTGGCTGGATAAAATTCCACAAGTCACACATCTCATCATCATCACATTTCCTGCTCATCTGTTGAGAGGCAGCATCCATGTTAGTTCCATGTGCTCACTACTATGATAGAGTAGCAATAAACACAGGGAGGTGTGTGGGTATCTGTGGGAAGACAGAGTGTCCTTTGGGTTTTGCACTGGTAGAGCTGGACCATAGCTTTAAAACGCTCAATGAGCATCAGGTAGGAGAATCCGTCAGTCTGAAAACAACTAAATAACAAAACAAACAAAAACCTTGTAAAAGAAACAACTAAAGACCATAGGAAAACAAGCAAATTGGTTACAATGTTCTTTTCCTAAATCTCTTTTTTAAAAGTTTTAGAGACTGGTCAAACCTCAAAAAAACTTTAAGGAAAAAGGTGAACCTCTGATATGCTTGTGGCTTTTGCAGAACCCAAACTGTCAAAGCTTCAAGTGGGGCTTGAAGAGCTGACAAAACTGACAGTCACTGTGGTCATCACAGCCCCATACTACTAACTGTCTTCACAGTTAAGCTGGGACATGCACAGGAAGTGTACTGTGAGTGCTTCCTCATTAGCCCTGAAATGGGACACAGAAGACACAATAGCTGTAACCCAAGCTGGTGTCCTATAGATGGGGAGAGGGGCTTTGTCAGTAATGGTTACTTCCACACTGAGAAATAACCAGAAAGCTCAAAAAGCAGCAAAAACTATCCCAATGACCTAAAAGTCAAACCACTTTATTAGAATGTATTTTCCATCTTGAACTAACAACAGAGGTGAGTGACAAAATATGGTAGGGCTGATGGTACGTTACATTTTAAATTTTCATAAAGTAGCGGAAACATTCCCTTCATTCCAGAACCAAGTACTCATAGTCTACTATTAATTTATACTTTCAAAAGTTCACTCTGACTTATTTAAGCAGAGCTAATCAGAACTGAAAGGTGCCTGAGCAATTATAGAGCAAGACAAACCAAGAACATGAATGCCTCCACCATAACAGTGTGTATGACTGCATGCCTCTCACTGAAGGTGAGGTCAGCTGCACTCCACCCGTATCTCAGGAACAACACACCACACTGAACTGTAGGCAATGTTTCCCCAGTGGCTGCTAGGCTTTCTAGTTCACCATTACTATCCTCGACCGTAAAAAATAAACGTCAATAATACAGATGAGTTAAAATGCATAGAGTTTACTGTTCTAAACAAACCTCCCAACAGCCCTAAATATTTCTTCTTTCCACAGTAAAAATGCTGTTTAATAGGGAAATGTATTTTTCCTCGCTAGCATGTTGCTGTGTGTGGTATGTGCATGTGTGCAGATGGACGGGTGTGCTTGTCTTGGCCTGTGAGGCAGACACCAAAACTGGATGTCTGCCTCCATCAGTTCCCACCTTACTTGAGATAGGGTCTCTCACTGAACCTGGCCAGCAACCCAGAGGGGTCCATCTGCACCGCGTTATGTATTATCATTAATTAGCCATTTGTATGTGACTAGCCCATTTCAATGACTTAAAAACCAAATCATCTGATTAGAAAATAGTTGTCCACAACGAATATCCTACATATAACAAAAAAACCAAAAGTCATGTAAAAATGAAACGAATGGAAAGAAGTTTTGACCAGAAGTCTTCTTGTCTGAAAAGAATGTAACTCTGCCCTTTTATGTCATTGGGTCACTGCTTGCTTGCTTGCTTGCTTGCTTGCTTGCTTGCTTGCTTGCTTGCTTTTCATTTTTTGTATCATAACTAGGGCTCTACCACTGACTACATTCCCACCCCTCATTGCTATCTTAGCTAATTGCTGACCTTAAATTATCATCATGCATAAGAATACTTAAAAGGCTTTTGCTGAGCACCAAAATATCTTAAGTACTGTTTTTCTTAAGAATCTCCTCTACTCAAGACTTTTTAACCACCTCCCCTATCCCCTATAAGGACCATGACTAGACGTGAGCACTGTAACCTTGGAAGGCTAGAGGCTCCTGGGCCTCTAAAACCTTAGGCTGCTGCCTCTATCCAGTATCCAAAACCAAGAGCTTTGAGACTGAAAAAAGGCTCCAACCTTGCAGCTGTGCACTGCCAGGACGCTGCAACCTCTGCAGAGCTGGGCACAGAGTGGCCTTCCGCCTGCACAAGACTTCTTAGATGATGTTCTTTGTCTAAATCCTAACAGCCTTTAAAAGAAAAGACCAGATCTGAAGGGGTTGGCCTCTGACAAAGTCACGTACTGCTGATTCCTAGACCTGCCTTCCTCTTGTGAGACTTCATCTTCTGCTCATCCTGCTGCATCATCACGAGCAGAAGGCTGGCTCCACACACCGTCAGAGGAAGGAACCATACGCTACACAGACACTCACCACTGGGACACAGATTGCTTCAAGGAAAGAACACAGTCTACAATGATAAAAGCAAATTGCCTTAACACGGCATGCTGTCCAGCTTCAGGTCCACCCTGCAGACGCCCTCTGCTGCGGGTGGATGAACAGCAAGTCCAGACCTACCTGGAGCTTTTCTTCCCCAGAGCCTACAGTGTTCACATCCACATCCTACTGCTGAGACAATATTAAATTTCCTAACAACTCAGATGAAGATCTTGGACAACCCGATTCTAGTCTCGCCATGGTACCCTGAATGGTTGCCTGCAACACTACATCTGATCTAAGAAGGAGCACTAAAGGGCCCTGCTACAGAAGTCAGAGTGAGCCAGGAAGCAATATAAGGAACAAATAAAGCTTTTCTTCCTGGCATACATGCTGTCAATAAAGAACTGCTGAACAAGCCAGTGATCCTCATAACTAGTATGCTACTGTGAACAGATAATCATTTACTCCAAATATAAATTACTTGAAATGAAATATTACGCAGTTTTCAATGGTGACGTATAATGTGTAAAGTATTATAGAAATTGTTATTTTAATTGAGCAAATATTTTCCTTGCTCATACACGAAGCCACCAAAAATATAAAAGAAAGAATAACAAAAAAAGAAAGCTGTCTTAGTTAGGTTTTACTGCTGTGAGCAGACACCACGACCAAGGCAACTCTTATAAAGGATAACATTTGGTGGGGTTGGCTTACAGGTTCAGAGTTTCAGTCTGTAATCATCAAGGCAGGAAACACAGCAGCATCTGGGTAGGCACGGCACTGGAGGCGCTGAGAGTTCTACATCTTCATCCAAAGGAAACCAGGAGCAGACTATCCCCAACCAGCTAGGAGAGGCTCTCAAGGTCCACCCCACAGTGACACACTTTCTCGAACAAGGCCATACCTCCTAATAGTGTCACTCCCTGGGCCAAACATACTCAAACCACCACAAAGACTGTCACCAAGTTGTTGCAAACAAGTTATGAAGGAGACTAACTTGTAATGACTTGGTTTAACAAAACAGTAGCGATTACTAAATTACCCTACATGACATAAGCCAAATTTAAGGAAAAAAATAGACAAACCAAGTCTTCCTTTGAGGTGTCTGTGTGCAGTCCTAGCACTTTGTGCCTCTCTGTAATAATTTAACACATTACATTCCAGATCAGCTTTGATTAACTGACTCAGAGAGGGTCTACACTATACTTACCTGTCATCATATTATTGGCAAATTTGGACAATATTGCAACAAGGAACAAGAAGTAATTATTAAATGAATATTAAATACAGATTCTTCTGCCTATAAAAAATTTAGGGCAATGTCACAGGGACAAACTTTCAATTCAGAGGCAGCAACAGCATGCGCTACAATACAGACACTGTGACAACCAACTGTAAGTCCTGCTCTACCCAGAAGGGCGGCTGTATTGCACTGGACTCTGAAGGCCACCTGTTTGCTTTTGGTGAAAAGGAGAATAAGAGCCCAGAGGCACTTTGGGAAGATTTCTTGGGCAGCTGTATGAAGGATGGATTTGCAGAGACATGAGACAGGGAGATCAGTTGAGCTTTACTGCAATAACCCACGTGAGACTCAATAAAGGCTTGAACAAGGGTGGTGTCAATTTGAAAAACTACTGAAGGAGAGAACACGATAAAAGGATCATTGGGAGAATAGACAGAGAAAAGGGGTTATGACAGGGATAATGCCAGAGATGAAAGTAAACATGGAGGCACAGAAAAAAACAGAGCCTTCCGAAGAGATGACTCTTACCAGCAGCCTAGAAAAGGCTATTCTTTGCAATTAGGCAAAGAATAATTTTTTTTTTTGTTTTCTTCAGCAATTATATAAAAAGAATGAGACTTTGCCTTGTAGGCCCTCTAGATCTCAGGAGAAAAGAGTATTCGCTGTCATATTAAAAGGCTTGCCGCTTTAGCAAGCCCTTTGACAGCAATGCTGCTAGCCTATGGAGCCAGAATTCAGTGCAGAGAGCATGGTGCTGCTCCTTCAATTCCAACAGTAACCTGCAGTGGGTGTCATCTGCACATACCATTCAATCAAGACAATCTGGGTCATTAAGTCATAAGTTTGCATAGGAATTAATAGAAACTAGTTGTAATTGTCCTCATGAGTATGGAGAAAGGCACACATAGCGTTGTGGAGTTCGCTGTGTTACTATGGTAGTTAATTTACAGGGTGTGTAACACTACAACCCTATGCACAGAGTTTTTCTCTTTTTTCCTCCAGAACCATTTAGCAGAGTCATGGGTTTTGCTCCTATGAGTAAGGCAACAGAAAGGAGTTGCAACCCTTCATACTATACAAATATGAAAGTATAAAGAACATATCCGGTCGGACAGTGGTGGCACACGCCTTTAATCCCAGCACTTGGAGGCAGAGGCAGAGGCAGGTGGATTTCTGAGTCCGAGGCAGCCTTGTCTACAGAGTGAGTTCCAGGACAGCCAGGACTACACAGAGAAACCCTATATCCAAAAAAAAAAAAAAAAAAAAAAAAAACCAACCAAACAAAAAACAAACAAACAAAAAAAAGAACATATCCCCACTCTTCCACTCTTTAAAATAAGGTCTTTAGAAGGCTACCCTTGCACGGACATGTTCTTGGGACATGCTATATAAAGGCTCAAGAAGAACAAACAAGCTCAAAGACATGCTTGCTACATGAAAAGTCAAAGCTGGTATGAGGTACGTGAGAGCCTACCTCACCGCAAACACACACAGAAAGCTGATGCCTGAATCCCGCCAATGACATGCTTCACAGTGGCAGGAGCATCTCCGGGCCACAGACACTCCTGTTTTCCCATTATACAAGTCAATGACACTATCACTAAAGATCCACAGCAGTAACGATGGTCTCTTCCTCATCTTCATTTTCAATTTTGCAGCAGCAGCAATGTAACACCAAACATTCTAGAGGTTAAAGCCCTTCTATTTAAGAGTTAGAAAAAATAATCACTTACCTAAAAAAGACAAACAATATAGTTTACATAATTGAGACCAAATCATTGTTTAATTTACTTTTCCAATACTTGATAAAGAAATACCACCTTACAATTTACAAATTCAGCCAGACCTTCCCCACAAAAAGTACTGTTATAATCATTAATAAACACAGCCTTCCGGTAGGGTCATTTCCTAAGTAGATTATGATCTCACAGAAAAATTTCCAATAGGAAGAGTTATGCTAGACACCAAGCCGCAGTCGCTCTACATTAAAAAGGAACCACCCCCCATCCAGTCATGTAATCAGATCTTCCCTGGGCAGAGTTCACGTCTCTAATTATGAAGTTCTATCTGCACCATATGGTAAAGGGAGGTCCCTCCCAAATAAGCAAAGGACCTAATGGAGCAGCTGGTACAGCTGATGCCAGAGTATGTATACTACAGAAAACTGTTTCCTTTCTTTTTCCTTCTTCCTTCCCTTCTTCTCAATCTTATATACAATAAACATTAGTAAAGCCAACTACACAAATAAATTAAAAAGAACATATATTCTCCAAAAAGTATAAAAATGCCTGCAGTTAAGTCACCCATCACTTGATCCACCTTCTGACATTAATCATTTATCCAGTCTTGAGCCACATGCTTTACATGAACAAGTTCAAATAATCCCCAAACTGTACTATAAACCTGAGGTACAACTGTGACACAATTTTAAAGATAAAAAAAAGAATATGACCACACCCACATACACACACACACACACACACACACACACACACATACACATGCGTTGGGAGGAAGAGTTTATTTAAATAGCCCTTGAACATGTGGCAAGGGGTGGAAGACAAGAGTCTGACCATCACTGGTCCATTTCTAGTGCTATCCCACTACTGTCTAGCCTCAAGTCCACACCCGCCACCTCCACAACCATGCCAACCATTCTGCTGGAGACCCTGATTTGCTAGACGTTCACTTAAAGTCATTTCATAGCTACCTCTAGTTCTACATGTGTTCCAAGGCAGTAGGTTTCCAATAACACAGTACAAATAAGGACAGGCAGTAAAATAAAAAGTCTGCACATTTGACTGTGTGGTCCTCTCTTAACCACAGTTTCACTTTCCAATGTTGTACTTACCTATAGGCAGTTGTGGTCTAGAAACATGTGAGAAAATTCCAGAAATAATTCGAAGTACTAAACTGCCAGTGTTCTGAGTAGGATGATAAACACTTACTTACTCTGCCCAACTCCGTTCCTCCCAGAAAATGAGCCAGCCTTTTGTCCAACATGTTTCAACTCTATACTCTACCAACTCACTAGTAACCTGGTAGCTATCTTGGTTATCAATCAAATGGAACGTGGTTATCATCACAGGTCTTCCACTCAGGTGACCTCACTTCACAATGTCTCAAAAGCAAGAGTAGTAAAACAGGCAATGCTATTTCACTACACTTGTAAACATTCTATTTTATTAAGTGTTTATCTCCATGTCTAATCTGCTAATTAAACATCAGCACAGGTGAACACCTCTAGAAGAAAACACACTAAGTGTTGGACTGCATGGGGCTCAGTAGTTCCCAAAGCTGCAAGCATCCAGCATAGGTCTTGGAACAAATCCCAAGGGTGAGGGAAAATTACTGTAATATTTTCCTGGCAAGACAGGAACTCTGTCCTAACCCTAAGAGAAATATAATTCTCCTCATGCCTGGGAACATTTCTCTGGAGGAAAAAATGAAGAATTGCTATAAAAAGCAAAAACTGAAAACTTTTAGAGAAAATACAGAATAATTTTATAACTTTGGATATTTTAATAATAGCAAATGTTTTTTTTTCTTCCCCTGTAACACACACACACACACACATACACACACACACATTCACATGTACACACACATGCACACCACACTATAAATGTGAAGACTGATACTTATTCCATTCAAAAATTCTTAACTGAAATAACTAATAAGTGAGAAATTTAATCATGAGCCACATGATTAAATTTATAATATACTAAAAGATATCTGTCACTCTTTAAAAGATAATTTAATTTTTGTATGACTGTGTACCAGCATGTGCAGATACCTGTGGAGGCCAGAAGAGGGCACCAGATTCCGTGAAGCTGGAGTTAAGAGGCAGTTGTGAACTTCCCAGTGTGAGTGCTGTGAACAGAACTCATTCCCTCTGCAAGAGCAGCAAGTGCTCTTAACCACTAAACAATCTCACAATACAGGTAGCATTTTTACACAGTAACATTTTTTAAATGGCACAAACATAGCTTTTCTAAAACATAAATAATCAAAGCATGTAAGTCAATGAAACCAATAAAGCTCATATTTAAAATACCAATATAATATACAAATGGTCACACCCTCCATTTTAAGGTTGAAAACCATTTAATTTGACTTCTAGTCATAATTTTGATTCTGAGTCATTACATGACCCATCCTCCTCAGGAGTTACTTTCTCACTCTTATTAATTTTGCCTGTAAACAATAAACTTTTTAAGTGCCAAGCAATTTAGAACCTTACATACATACTAACAAAATACATGAACTAACTACTCTCAAGTAAAAAGCCTCGTAAGTAACCAGTTACAGTTCCTATTTTCTCAAAACCTAAATCCATGAGGTTTTATATGAGAATAACCAATGCTGGGGACCAGGAGTGACACATCTCCAAACAATGCTGATGAGTGTAAGATGGCATGCCTCATTATAGGGAAATAGTGCAACTTGTACCAGAAACTTGATGCCATCTGGCATGGTCCCCTTACCTTACAGAAGGTATTTAAAAGATGTCTGCCCACTCGATGATATTTATCAAACTTGTACTCTCAGGTTCAGCATCATTTGATACATAGGCAGAGAACTGACACCTCCAAACAACAATGAATGGATCCACTTCTTCTCTGTGTGATTTCCTTTGTGCATGTGAGACACAGATTTCTGTTACCAATCCCTCAAAAGCATCCTAATTTATTAACTTTTAGACTATTAAACAAGGCACTTAATTCTCCTCTGAGATGAAGTAGGGCAATAACTGGTTTGCTTCCCTTCACTATAGACTTGTTGATATATTTTCTATAATTTTATAAATGCTATTTTATATCATGTGGCTTCCTGAGTTTGGCTTCTTTCCCTTATCATGACAGAGTTGTATGTACCCATGTTGCACATAAAAGTACTTCTATCCTTTATACTAATGAGAAATGCCATTGGATGGATGAACCATATTTTGTTTCTTTATAGACCGACAGAGGTTGTCTAAAGTTGCAGCATATTACCAAAGGGCTCATATGAATATTGATACATGCCTCTCTATGCAAGCATACTTTCACTTCCATGTCCAGTAAGTCTGGCACATACAGTGGGTATTTAATGTCCTAAAAACTTACCCACTCCTGTTATGTTTGCATCAGTGCTGGTGAGTTGTCAGTCTATCTGGAGATGTAGCCTGCAACCAGAGCACTTTCCCAGCAAACACGGGAGCTGGAACTGATCTTCAACATTACAAGGAGAGAGAACAGAGGGCAGGAAAGAAGGTACAGCTCTTCCACATACCCTAACACTTAGCATGGCTACTCTTTGTAATTGTAACCATTTTGATATAGGTTTTCTAGTTATATCTGTTATTCCATGTTCCCTAGCTTTAGTATGTTGTTTCTCTTCCTTTCAATAAAACAGAAAGCTAAAGAGTTAAGATTAATATGCTACTTGAAGTTATGATACCTTCTTATCAGTATGAAATAAGGACTGGACAACTACCTGCTGAGTTCTGTAAGACTACACAGTATGGAGAAATAGAGGAAAACATGCTTCAAGTTGTTATCTTTCCTAATTAATATATAATTCAATTAAAGAAAAGATAATTTGGAATTACTGCAAAATAATGCACCCCCCCAAAAAGGCTACAACAAAACCTATTCTATCAGAAAAACAGATTAAGGAAGAAGTGTATACAATTGATTTGAGTATATACAATACACAAGTCAAGGTTCCCAGACATTAAAACGTCTATTTTACATAAAACAAACTCAAGATAAATGCCATTTAAAATCTAAGCAGACCTTATCCACACAGAAAGGCCCTGCCTTCTGGTTCATGACATCAAATCTACATATTAGAAAGCAGGCTCTGTATCTATTGGTATGATCAGAACCCTAACCCTAACCGATTGTTGGCCTGAATGTACCAGGTTTCACTTAAGTCCCTAAATACATCAACCTTCAAAGTCAATGATTTTGCAAAGATATTCTTTGAAAATACACCACTCTCATCTTGATAACTAAACCTGTCAACCGACATTCCATGCCTACCCTTTCCTGTCCACTCCTTTGTTCTAAAGCTTCTGGAGAATACACAAATGTTTGTATAAAACACCCTCTGAAGACTGCTCCTCCACCTTGTGATACCATTTCAAAGAAGAATCCATCTCTCTGTCCAGCCCAACTGCGACAGTGTGACACTTAGCCATCCAAAGCTCCAAACTCCCAATTCCACTCCATGGGTTCTGAGTCTCCTCTTGTAAATCTGATGATTCATTCTCTCTCTCTCTCTCTCTCTCTCTCTCTCTCTCTCTCTCTCTCTCT
>JANHMN010000006.1:41142191-41157842 GCA_030674055.1 Rhabdomys pumilio
GCACTATCAGTAAAGCCTCAATCACATCTGGCAACTCAATGAGATGGCAAGACAATTCAGACATCAAAGAGGGGCTCACACACAGAGAATCCCACAGATTCTGAAAGCATGTATACTAACATCATTCACTAATAAAAACAGGATCTTCAATTCGTCTAGACCAGAGGCTCTCAACCTGTGGTTCATTTATCAGATATTCTGAGTATCCAAGATTTGCATTAAAATTCTTAACAGTAGCAATATTACAGTTATGAAACAGCAAAGAAAATAATTTTATGGTTAGGGATTACCACAACATGAGTAACTTTTAATAGGTCACGGCATTAGCCAGGTTGAAAACCATTGATCTAGACATTCCACATTGCCAATTAAAAATATATACAATACCTATAATATTTTAATTGAAACAGATGACTATAATGAACCAAAACATTATAATTATATAAATTTATACAAATAGAATATACATATATACACATCAGTCAAATATACGTATACCTGTACCTCCGGAGTTCTTTCTCTAATTCACCTTCAAAACATTTAGAATATACTATAAATTTTAGATTTATACTCTTAGCACTCAAATTTAATTAATATCTTCTTCTTATGCTATCCAACTGTTGAAATCACAATTTTAGGATGACACTTAACGTGTACATTTTTTTATACCATATACTTACTACATCAAACTTCTGAGTGATGTTTCCCTGGACGTCAAGTAAATAAACCTTGCCATAATGTGTACCCAGTGCCAAAAACTGTAAGAAAAACGGAGAGGTCAATTAATAAATATGCCATATATTAGTATGCAGTTAATAAAAGCTTTTCAAAGTGAAAACACTTAGCGTATAAATATCTGCAATAACTTGGAAGATATGCATTCCTTAGAAAAGTCATGGCTCCAGCTTGGGGAAAATGACAGAACCAGGCCTCTTACCGTGATAGTGCATCCCAGCTGTCACAATGACTCATGAGGACCCTCATCTACTGACAACTAATGGTGTGGATGTGTTCTGTACACAATGCCTGATGGACTGAGGCAGTCAATTAAAAATGCAACAGTCAAAGCTCAACAATGCTACAGCTGAACCCAAAGTCAGAGGAAATGATTAAGAAACTCTACCTAATTTAAGGTAAACGTGAAAATCTGGGCCATCATTTCAGGCCAATGGGGGAGGAAAAAATGCTTAAAACAGTAAAATATTGTTCCTGAATGGAAAAGTCCATGCCATATTGAGGGATAAAAAGACCTCAGATGTACTTGTATCATCAGCTTTAGGATATCTCTATAAATGGCTCCACATAACCCTGAGCATAAATGTTTATATTCCAATGCAAAAATAATCCTTTTTTGTCACTTAGTGACTGCTGGGCTACATATTCATTTTATGATATCAGACTAGTTCATGCATCCCACTGTTTCTTTATTCCTCTGAACTGATCCTAAACAAGCCAGAAGAAACTTAAGGACTACCTGAAATACGACGTGAGATTTTTCTTCCTTTTCATTTCTCTAAGCTTTACTCAAATAGTCCAGAATCCTCTGTATTTCACTGCATGCAATCATGCTTCATCGCAGCCTATAATGAAATGCTCAAATTCACGGGCACTACTAAGCATTTCAGTCAAGCAGTACAATCTTTAAAAAAAAAAAATAACCTCATGGAAAGTCAAGATTTGAAGGGATTTATCAAAATAGAATTGCTAAAAATGAAATTTCAATTCAGGCACTTAAAATACGACACGACATTAAAGAGGAACCACAAAAAGGGGGGAAAAGGGGCTCATTAGGAATTCATCCCCCGCAATGCCTTTCACTCCTGCAAGGTTGCCTTTTTTCAGGAAGAAAAAAGTCCCCTGGGTAAAAAAATCAATACTGGTTAATAAAACATCAGGTGTGCAGACATAACTAGGGATGACGATTCCGCTGCACAGGCCTGCCTGAATGCACCAGGTGCCATGACGATTAGTCATCCAGGGCAGACAGCAAGCCTGGTGCAAACAGGAGGCTTGGGCGCTGCAAGAGAAAGGGAGAAGAGCTGATTCTGGTGGGAAATTAGTCTGAATATTTAAAGCAAGCAGCAGTGGTTTCCCCAAAGCACAAGAACATTCTAATCAGAACTAGAGGACCCAAGTGGTTGTAATTTTATCTTCAGAGTGATACTGACGATATCTGAATAGGAGATGCCATATAAAATGCAGACCAAAGGCAAGCGCTATGCCATTTGACGGCTTTCTGCGGTAAAAGAATGGGTCTTAAAAGCTCACTGCACCCCACGTATCTCACAGTATCGATTCTCCTCATAAATTCTGCATTTAGTTTGTTAGGAAACTACGGGAGTTTGGATCCTTAAAATGCAGTGATACTGTGTCACTCTGAGGCATCACCATAAAGGCCATATAAAAATAACTACGTTTTATTTTATGAAAAATTGGGAGTTTAAATACAGAGTATTTTACTCATATTAATTCTTTTTCCTTTTTTGCAAAATTACTGTTTTTAACCATTTGAAATAAATAGCAAAATATTGTTTTGATTTTATAGTTTTGATCTAAAGATATAGTAAATTTGGACCATTTATGAAAAAAAAAATGCACAGGTATTGATATGGCAGGCTATCTTTTGTTTAGGAAAGAATGTAACCATTTAAAAAAAAAAAACGTAAATTAATGCTACTGTATTGAACTAAGCAACTAAACGCCCTTCCAAATAATGTTTAATATACTGACCATATTTAATTACTGAAATTATGGATAATTCATATAATCTTTTGCTAATGCTTTTAACTAACTTAAAATGCAGCAAAAAATGCAAAGTACAAAATTCCCTACAATGTGACAGAATATAAGAACAAACTCTTCAATTTTTTTTTCCTTCTAGCCATTAAAAACCATGAGGCTTTGCTCTCAGTGGGCTCAGTGTCTTGCTACTGAGACTGATGAGTTTAATCCCGAGGATCCTCGTGGCATAAGAAGAGAACCAATTCCACCAAGTTGTCTTCTGCCCTCTATACACACACCATGGATCACTCATGCCTTTACATACACATATACTGTCTCACACACATACACACTCTATACACACACCATGGTTCACTCATGCCTATACATACACATATACTGTCTCACACACATACACACTCTATACACACACCATGGCTCGCTCATGCCTATATATACACATATACTGTCGCACACACATATACAATAATAAATAAATAAATAAATAAATAAATAAATAAATAAATAAATAAAAATTGGTCAGGATAGAGAAAATAAGAATCTACAGCATGCTTACATGGAACATGCATACCACCCATACTCATTCTTCCTCCCAAGGCTCATGAATCATTGCAGAAATAGGGAAGGAAAGTGTTGAAGAGCCAAAGGTAGTGGAAAACTATAAGGAAACACAGCACATTTGAACTTGATTGCAACAGTGTGCACAAAGTTTGTGCACGCCTAAGCCAGACCAAATCCCATCATGAACATAGGAGTTGGGCACATAATCCACCCTTAGTCATGGGGCTGTGGGCAACTGTTAGCTGCTGGGAGAGTCAGTTTTCTCTAAGAGTACAGCCCCTGGTTAGTTGATCATTCTCCAGTAGAAGGGTCACATACTCAAGAATATCTGGGTAGCACAATTTAGTCTTTGACAGGTATAGAAAGAAGAGAAGGAAGGGGGGAGGGAGGGAAAGAAAAGGAAGGAGGGAGGGGTAGATAGGGAGGGAAGGAGAGAAACTAAATTCAATGGGGAAAGGGAATAGACGTGGGAATGAGAAAAGTTGGCGAAACACACATATAAGAATGAATATAATTAAAATACACTTTATGAAATTCTCAGAAAATGATTTTTTTTAAATCCTTAAGCTACTTAGGAATTAGAGTTTGGGTTGTTTTTGGTTTTGTTCTTTGTTTTTGTTGTTGTTTTGTTTTGCCTAAATATGTATAAGATCTAGGATATCTAATAATAAATATAGTTTTAATGTCTTCACTAGTGTTTAATAATTAGTGGCTTTATAAAGGGTAGACATCTGACCCCACTAAGTGTACAACTGATTTCCTGTGGGTGAAGTAGATGGGTTGTGAACAGGTCCTGGTATCACCAGGAGAAGGAAGCACACCGCATGCCTGCTCAGTCCTTCCTCAAGTATTTCACGATATTCCACGTACAGCTACTAGGACAGCCTTCAGTCACACATGAGGAATCGGGTCCCAGGAACTGATGAGACTTCATTAAAAACAAATACAGTGCAGACAGGGACAGAAATAAATACTGAAATGCAGGGCCCAGAAGGCATCTGGGATGCAGAGCACATGTCTACTCTACCCAGCATTCACTTCCTAGAACTGCAGAAACGAAGCCAAATAAAACTGAAATGCTATCAACTCAACTGGAACCCTCTAAATATAAAATACAAACCTCAACTGAAAGTCTATGGTCTAAATATCAACACTGACAATCCTTCCCAGCTATCAAGCTCTCTGGCCAATTGTGTATGGTATTAACTAAAGGACAAACATGCTTTCCATTTCATGTATTCAAATGACCATTCAATAAGCATATAAAAGAAGTATAATGTACTTAGAACATGAGCAAACACAACATAAAGACTTTGTTACACTGAGGAAAATAGATATAAAAATAAGAAATTACAATTCAATTTAAAGACTATGTTTAAAATGGCAGTACCTCAAAGACCCACAGAAATAAGAAGAGTCAGTGTGATAAACATGGAAGAAAGAATTAGAAAGCCAACACAGACAGGTAGGAAGGCCAGTGCAGAAACAACTTGCTCAAAAGCATCAAGTTCTATAACAAGAGACAAGAAATTATAAGCAGCTTTACACAGATGAAAAATCCATCTAATCCATGCCCAAGAGAAAAGGCAGCTGGTACAGCTGGCAAGGCTAACTAACAAGGAGCACCAAAAAATTATCCAGGGATGAAAGGTGGGAAGTGGAGGAAAGCAGGCTGGACAGGTACAGACCATTAAGACATTAAGAGTCGGCAAAATTGAAGGGACAAGACTGCAGGTTCAGATCAGAGTCTCTGGAGGGCCACTCTAGCAAAAAGGCTAGGAAGAAAACAAATGTGAAACAATGCAGACTAGATCATTGTATATGCAACAGTTTCAGGGAGAAATGGTGAATGTGAACTACTAGAAGCTCAGGAGGAGAAGAATCTAGCACATAAGCTGGTGGCAGAATAGGACAAACATTTTACCACAGTCCAATGCCCACAGGAAAGACTAGTGAGAGAGTAGCTCAATTACACAGAGCAGGCAAGATCCTAGGGTGCCTTACATGCCACACTGAAGACCTCAGCCTTTATTTAGATGACGAAAATTATACAAGGGTCTACAAAGTTCTGTATTTTCAATAAGCACACGGCAACCAAGGGGCAAAAGAGTCTAGGTTAAAAAACAAAAACAAAAAAAACAAAAAAAAAAAACAGAACAGTCCCCCACTTACCAAGTGCAGGATAAGGAAGACTGGTAGGTTTAAGATAATTAGCAATTTCACAGGACAGAAAACAAAGAAGAATAGAGATTGGGAGTCCATAATCAGGAATGATGTTTATGTAAAAATGAACATCAAAATTTGAAGACAGTATGCAAAGGCCAAAGATCATCAAGTTCTAGTTACTAAAATTAGCCATAGCATGTACCATAGAAGTGGGAGATGCACCACTGTGGTTTGAATAAGAATACTCCCAACCCCCGATATCATAGGCTCATATTTAGTCAAGAAGTAGCATTATTTGAAAGGATTAGAAGGACTGAGAGATATAGCCTTGTTGGAGAAAGTGTGTCACTGTGGAGTTGGCTTGGGGGTTCAAAAGCCCTTGCCAGGACAGGCTCTATCTCTCTGCTTGGGAATAAGAATGTAGCTCTAAGTGACTTCTCCAGCATCACCCCTTCTTGTCACTATGCTCTTTGTCATGATAATAATGAACTAAGCCTCTGAAACTGTAAGCCAGTCCCCAATTAGATGTTTTGTTTTAAAAGAGTTGCCTTGATCGTGCTGCCTCTTCATACAATAGGATATGGTGACTAAGACAACCATAAAGAAGAGAAGTTCAATGGAAATGAATCTGAAGAACTGCCAGGTCAATCTTCATCAGTGAAGAAGAGCAGAGAGTTAGCTAGGGCTCAGCAACCACGACATGACTGCCAAAGGAGGCAGGGGACACACAGCAGGGAATTTATGGTAAAAACAAAAGTAGATATTATCATTAAAGGGTTGAGTGAATATAGGGACCTATTTATAAAGGAACATAATCTGAAGCAAAAAGCATTAAGTGGGAGGGCAGCTGCAGAATGAAACAACAGACCATAAATCCAAAGGATGCATCACAGGTGGGGATCTGCCATGTTTGAAAGGTCTAAGGCTCACTCCTAGGCTCACAGGGATTGACCCAATACCTTTGCCATAGCAACAACATAGATGTTAGGCATCTGCAATATTCTTAAGTTGCTCATTACCTTGTCATGGACTGTCATACAGCTTGCTGCATCCTTCTGAAGAATCTCTGTCACCCCATTGGAAAGTCTTTCATACTTCAGTTTGGGTTCCTCTTCACTCTCTTCCTGCATGAAAAACAAAGGAACAGTGTAATTATTGTGGCTCTGTTCTCGATGATTCAAAATACACTTCTCAAGGTGAAATAAGAGATAGCCCTTTCACTCTTAATCTCTGATCTCTTACTCTTACCTTCTTGCCTCTCTGTCCCCTCCCCCCTCTTCCTCTCTCTCCACATGGTCATGGCCAGCCTCTACTTCTTGTCTCTCTTATCCTTCCACCTTCTTCTCCCCACCTTTGTCCTATCTCCTGAATAAACCTCCTCCCCCTTGGAAAAAAAAAATAAAGAGATAGCCCTTTCATTCATTGTTAAAAACTACAATTTCATATATATAACTTAATATTGTTTTTTTTGCCAATTACATATATAATTTCACTGATAAATTCAAAAGTTGAAAACATGGATATTTGAACTATTATATTGTAAATAACTGTATATTTGACCTTATTGTATATGGTAAGTACATAAGATTTTTCTCCATCTTCATGGTTAATGAATAAAATTGGTAATCTGTATTGATAATAACCACAAATCAATAAATCCAAGATACCTATAAAAGTTAACAGTCCTCCTCAGCTGGAATTCTTGTAAACTACAAAAATGACTGGCCCAGCAACATATGCCCAATAGTGCAACTAGTACCAGTAATAACTTGGGGTTAGCCAGCAGCTAATGTGATTGGATATAAGGTCCAATTAATATGAGGAAACTCAGGTCTGGTACAGTAAACCTATCCAAAAACCTGTGCCTGGAGAAGTCATCACACTCTCTAGAGGAGAACCTACTACTACAACTGACTAAGTTGATATAGTTTCCAACTACCTTCTAAATACCTGACTCCCACAGCTAAGTGCAGCTCTGACCCACCACATCAAAGCAGCTTCTTTTCATACAGAAAAGAGTATTATTACTTCAGAAAACTACGCCCAGTCAAAGTGCAGAGAATAAGCAACTGCCAAGTGCCCATGTAACCCTACCCACAAGGCTGTAGAAATATCTCAGGAAATGGTACAGAAACTTTTAAGACCCAGAAGACTAGGAGACTTTAAGCAATATAGTCTCATCTGGACATGGCATGAATATGGTACCGATGAACTCTCAGCACTACAGCTGCCTGTAAAAGATCATACCAGTTATCACTCCAGCATAAATGGAGGACAGTTCATGAAGACTCAGCCCTGGTTGGAAGAACTACAAGCACTTGATAGCAATTGACAGGGAGAGTCAGTGCTCTTCAAGGGCAAGCTGTCTGGTAAGTTCATGCCCAAGAAGTCAGTCCCATGCCCACATACTATAGACAACACTAACTGGACTCAATTAGTTTTACACACACACACACACACACACACACACACACACACACACACACACACAAATGAAGAGAACATGAACTTGAGAGGGGGATGGGAAGAGGAGTGGGAGTAGGGAGAGGAGAGTGATATGATGAAAATTTATTATGCTCATGAATAAAATTCTAAGAAAAGAAGGCATGAGCCTCATGCAATGGCTGGCAAGGTGGGAAAATTGTCTTTGGTGGAAAAAATGATTTCTTTACTCATGGGGGCTTTCCTGAACTGCCTGAGCACATCAAAGGTATTCAGCTTCTCCCACTATGAATGACTCTGGGAACCAGGTAAAGTCTTATGCTATCTTAGGCCTAGCCTCAAAGGATGCACTCTTCATTTCTTCAATATTCTAATTTATGGGTCAGCCATTATTCAGTATGGGAGCAGAGGAAACAGGATGTAAATAACAGAGCGTGAGAACAGTGAGAGAGGGGCACCATGCAGCTACAAGAATATTAATATTTAAGAGAAACATTTCATGAACACTAATGAGCATTCTTAATAACCTGCCAGCTCTTGAGCTCCACCAAAGATGGTGTACATACTTTTAATTTTCCATGACTAAGAACTAAGAGCAAGAGCATACACAGTATTCCACCAATACAAAAAGATACTTTACAATAATCAATCCAGACTGAAGAAGTTGTAACATCCCCAAACTGATCTATTTTAACATGTAATATGACACAACTAATTAACCACATATTAATATACAGTATGAGTATAACACCAATAAATCCTCTGTATCTCCCAGGGAGAAAGAGATGCTCTAAAGGAAACAATGAGATGTCACAAAGGTAAGCTGTATCTTCCGAAGCAAATGTGTTAAATACAAATTGAGTCCTGGATAGCAGCCTTTAGAATAAGGTGCCACATGTTGCTCAAGTGTGGACATCAAATGTGCACTCAATGTGAAAGTTAATTCTGGCCTCCCGACTATTTTGCATAAAAGCACTCATCCACGGACCATTAGATAAGCTTACTGTAAATAAGGTTTGGCTGCCTTATTTATAAGTGAAAACTAAGTAATTTCTCTCACATAAATATACGAAAATAAATACTTTCACAACACAGTTCAGTGAAGCATTCCCACAAGATTTCAAAAGCCATAAATAAAGTGAAAACTCAGTATTAGGCACTTTACGTACCAGTTCACGCTTTCCTGACACCTATCTTTTATGTTTAGTTAAATGCAAGCTAAAGGGGAATTGAAAGGCTTTTATTTTTTGCCTCCTTGTCAGAAGAAAGAAAATAGGAAATGACTCAGAACTACAATTCAGAGGTTATTCTGCTATTGAAGAGTCTATATTACATTTTAAATAAGAAAAAAAAATTTAATCACAAGGATTTAATATTGAGTTTCACTTTAATTTTGGAAAAAAAATTTAAACAGAAAAAAACCTTTGTGTAGCCTGAACTTTCATGGTAAATAACTCTGTGTTAATAAAAAGCAAATCAATAATTTTGTTAAATTTTAATAATCCTACAAACCTACAAATAAAACCATCAACAGTCTGAGTTGAGATGACAGTTAACTGTGTTACTATGACAACCCGGTAGAACAGAACAGGCACTGACTCGCAGCTAAGTGAAGATATGAATAGAGTGACATTTACCCAGACAAGAAAAGTTTGCAGCTTTCCGTCAAAAGGAATCAATTTCTCAACAAACACAGATTGGTACTAAGTGTATAGCACTTTTAATTAAAGACAGATCCTTAAACTCTCTTATGAAATTATAGTACACTATCAGAAATAAATGTCGTTTCACGGCTATTTTTACAGAGTTTTAAACTTAACAGGAGAAAAATCACTTTAGGAAGTAACAAATTAAAGTTTAAGGGTTTCTCTGAGAAGTACTAGGCAGCTCTTCCTTTTGTCAGTGTGTCCTGGGAGGATGACTCTCCTGGGGAAGTTCAGGGCACCTCACCAGACTCGTGGACCAACACTGCATCAACTGCATTATTCTCATCATGAAAAACCCATGGATAAGAAAAAATTTTAGTCTAGCTAATGGATTCTACATTTTCATCCTGTATTAATTTTGTCAATATTTTTGTTTTGTATGTTAATACATTTTATAAAGCTCACCACTGTTACATTCCAAATAAAGACTTGAATTTCCTTTACAGAGAAAAAAAAATGTTAGCTGGGCTTGGTTGTACAGACCTATAATCAGCTACTCAGGAACTGAGGGAGGATTTGAGGCTTACCTGGACTACACTTGAGTTCAAGGCCAACACTGTTAACTTAGCAAGATCCTCTCAAAATAAAAAGACTGACTAAGGGTGGGGACATCAACCATTATATTTTCTATTCCTACTATTTATTCAGAAATTATATTTTATTTCTGAATATCACTTCCTTATTAAATTCAATTTTAACTTTAAAAACCAAAATTGACATTAAATATACTTAAGAGGTGAACTATCACATAAAGCCCAGATTAAGCTAGTAAAAGCATCTCTGGGTAAATACTACCCAGCAACCCACAATCACTCTGTGCAGATGGCCTTCCGCCACAACTTCCCTTCCACTCACCTGGGCTAAGCATTAGAAAATTTAATCAGATGAGTGGTTTACCTAGTTTCCTGTCCTCAGCTACATCTGACTAGGGGCAAAAACTTTTAATAAATACCCAATGTTTTAAAACTGGATACAATAGAAAGGCAGTACACATCCTCAAAGAATTTCTCAGTGTTAAAAGAAAAAAAAAAAAAACTGCTCTCATGCAGCGTGAATTTCCACCGTAAAAACCAAGTGTTAATAAAAAGCAAATCAATAATCAACCATGGGTATGAAAGTTTAAAATAAAGGTTTGCTTCCTCTAGGACATTCTGTCTAGAACTCTAATTACCTTGAGGAAAACTGAAATACTCAAAATTGTACTCATTCTTACAAGTTCAATATAAAAAATAACTATCAAAATCCAATATCAGAACATTTAAATTTCAGAATGTTCGTATTTTAAATTTTCTCTCATTACCAATAATTCACTCCATATAACATCCATGAAATGCTAATATTTCTGACCAATTATAATTTGTCAAAGAAAATAAAGAATATATACAAATAAGGAAATTATTAAAAGCATTATTGAAATTAATATCAATCAAAACACAATTTGAAACTCAAAAAGAAATATTTGAAGGAATAGATCTAACTACCTCCACAAAGTGTTATAAACGAAGGCAGCAGAAACAAATGGAAATCACACCTTACTGAACACACACATTTACTTGAAATTGTTATCTCTAAATGTGCTCTCGCAACATATAGCTCCTTCAAATTTAGTACAGGCATCTTAAAACTATGTACTACCCTTCAGAGTGGGTACAAGGGACTTATGGTAAGAAAGGGGATTTATGAAAAGACACTCAGGGAAAGTTCAAAGTCAGTCAAGGGCTCAGGCCTTCAGTGAGCTTTCTAACGCCCCACCGCAAAATGCACAAAATGAATAGGGTCGCCTTAATGGGCACCTTGTGCTGTTAATTATTGTGTGCTATACTTCTTTTACAGAAGCAGCATTTTATTTAAACAAAAAGATGAGCATGTGATAAGAAGGTTGACTTCACAGTGCCTTCTACAGTGCCAAAATACAGAAAAAAAAAAGTACATAATAAAGCTGAAAGAGTAATTTCTGATTCCCATTGCTAATACAAGGTATTACAGCTGCCTCAATGACTACACTTTGAAAGAAAGTGACATGAAGATAACAGACTCACTGTGCGCAAAGCTTCTGCGTATCTTTTTATCAGGCTGCTGACAGATAAGCAACTACATTCTTATATGAAAGCAAATAATTTTAAATTTTCATCTTTTAAGCAAGATTGCTAATATGAAAAAATCATTAAAAAAGACTAAAATTTGGAATTGGTGAACTAACATGGATCATCAGGTCTGCCTTTTCAAATGTATAGAAAAGTCTTCATGACTCTTTGTATCTATACATTATTTTTAAAAACATAAAACACTGATACACAACTTGCAATCAGACGGTTCTGTTGCCCAGTAAGTGCCCTGAAGTCACTGTGGCCAAAATCTTGGGCATGTGGAGAGAAGGCATTCTTTGCTTCCAGTGAGGGGTGAGTGAGTGTGGGGGTGAGATAACCTACACTGAACAAGACAGTTCTGGAAACTAAAATCACTCAAATAGCCCATTATGCCAGTTAGATACAAGCGTAATAAACGTCTCCTGATAAAATACCTTGTAGACATTAGCACCAGTCACAGGAAGCTTTCTCCTGATACTTCTTAGCTGAAACACATCATAAAATACTCTGCATGAAGCAGATTTTTCTCTAGAATATGTGCATATTTGGTGGGAAAATAAACTGAAGAATATACACCAAACAATAAGCTCCCTCAAGTTTCACATTCCTTATCTGGGGAATGTGGATGATAACTTGATTTGTTAACGTCGGGGAAGGGATCACTGCTCTGATACATACCTGGTCAATACACTCTAAAACAAATAAGCATTGCATTTCTTATAAAAATCAATTCATTTTATGCTGTTTTTATAAAAATAAAAATAAATGCCACTGTTCAGTATTGTTTGGAGCATATCAACTGAACTGAACTCCCTGTGTTTTGGACTCTCTCCTCCCTCAAATACTCTAACTAAAAAAGGGAGAAGTTGAGCCTGTAATAATTGAGGAGCAGTGCTTAAGATGCACAAGTCAGGCAGTCTTCATAAACCCTGCACTCTCCTTTGCCCTGCAGTATCAGAATTCCATGTTCAATTCAAGGAGCAAAAAAATAAGGTGAAGGTTCCCATGCCCTAAGCCACATACCATAAACAGGATCAACTCTCATCAGTTGTTTTATATTGGGAAAGTGATAAGAATATATAGAAGAGGGGGAAAATGAGAAAAGCAAATAAGCTTTTCATTTCCTCTCAGCCATATGGAATAACCTCCCCAATCTTCAAGATATGCCACTCTGGTGGACAATTTCCGCCACTAAAGCCAACATAACCCTCTTTTCCTTTCTTCCCAATATCCTCTGGTGGTCGCAAGATCCTTAGAAGCAGGGTTTATGCCTTTTCATTGTTCTGAACTTCACCTAACAAAACTGTGAGTACCCAATAAAGACCAGTCAAAACAAACGTCTGTAGTAGCAGCAGACCCAAGTTCAGTAAGCAGCTTCTCTAAGGTATCTCCAATTAGATCTCCACACTCCAAATCAGAGACTAGAAACCAAAGCAGGCATCACAGAAACCACAGAGGCTGTGTTACTCTTACATACAGAGTAGGGAGGAGGCTTCAAAAAGAGGGAAGGCAGTGTAAACTGGAATTTTATACAACTTTATAAAATGATGCTCCCCCTTTTCTAGCAGACTAGAAATCAAAGGCCATGCAAATTCAGTTTTCAAAAACCCTGTTTAAAATTTGCAGTTATATGAAAAATAAATGTTAAGTCCTTGAAATCACTGCTTTAGCAGAGACTTACTACTTCTCAGACATGCCTAACTGCAGATTTTTTTTAAATGTATAGAAACATCTTATAGCCTGCCTCTTCTTACAATGAAAGCATTTCTACAACCGTGCACAAGTAACAACATTAAAATGGAAGACTTCTTTTGTTGTTGGAGCCTTCTCTTCCCCTCTCAGTATCTAAAAGTAACACACCCTCTAGGGCGCCTATGACACTGCAGTGGCTTTGGTGTCTAGGTTCTCATTTAGTGTGGAGATCTCATTGGCAGCATTTATCCCAGGGATGCCCACCTTCTCCTATGGTTTACCCCATAGAACATATCCCAAGGATTTAGAAAAGTCATGGGCCCAAATTCTGTAAATCAAATATATTTTCAAAAAAGTATTCAAATAATAGGGAAGAAGCTCAGGAGCTACAGTTAACAGCTACAGTTGCAGCTGCTTTGGTTTCTAGTCTCTGATTTGGAGTGTGGCGATCTAATTGGGGATACCTTAGAGAAGCTGCTTACTGAATTTGGGTCTGCTGCCACTACAGATTTTTCTTTTGACTGGTCTTTATTGGGTACCCATAGTTTTGTTAGGTAAAGTTTAGTTCCTGAGAACTAAAGAAAACAATCTTCACTGCTATCATTTAAAATGGGAGCTGAGGAAAAAGCAGAGATTGGAAAGAAAGTGAGAGCTGACCAACAGCCCATTCAAATCCACAACCAAGCAGCCATCTCTCCTGTTGGCTGTACCCTACACAATCTACATATACGGAGGAAGTATCTTAAAACCTGAGTTACACTACTTTTAAAAGGATAATCAATACTTATTTAGGAAATTTTTGTAAACATTAAACGCAAAAACTATACACAAAGTACACATCTGATAATATCCAATGAACGTCAGTTTTTAAAGGTATTGTCAATAATGTGTGTAACGCCCCAAGTTTAAACTGCACAACTCATATCCTCTCTTGGAATTTAACATCCTAGTACCCTGCCAGAATATATTATCAAATGAACAGAAGAGCGTGGACTCTAATCACTTCTTTGCTCTAGACTACTTATAACAATGATGCATCGCCTTGAACTTCAGCTCAGGATGCCGTTCTGTGACAGAGTACCTCTCTAGCACGCTCAGGTCCTCAGGTTTGATCCTGAGCTTCGGTGAGGAAAAACAAGTTTTCAAACATAGTTTGAAACATAGATGTGAGTCTGGCCAATGGAAAAAGGAGAGGAGGTAATGAAGACTCTACAGATTATCCAGGAGCCACTCCTAAAAGCTTATCACAAAGCAAAACGCTTCAAAACACCCCAGTCCCTTGGTGCCGAAAATGAGGACAATAGGCTAAAATCTCAAGCTCTCTCAGGGGCTGTCCCTCCCCAATCTCTCCCTCATATTGTACCGGAGATAAATTTAGTCCACCTGAAGGCACCAGTCACATTGTGAAGTAAAGAAACATGACGGCACAGGTAAGTGGGAATCTGTATATTTATAAACAAAACATCAACCTGGGGTTAAAAAGAGGCCTCATAGCTTCTTAGTCTGCCACAGAGGCTTCAAGCCTCTACAAGGCAGATGTGACCCCAAATGTCAATGAAATGATTAATTAAACAACAGTTGAGAAGAGTCACCAAAAAGATACATGTATCTTTACAACAGTTTCCATTACATCCCAGAATAACCAGTTTAAATACCGTGTGTTTCCAGTATGCTTTCCCTTGCCTGGATGTATTTTACTCTCCAAACTATAAAATAAGCCACATGAAAGAAATGCAAGAACAAGGTCACCCAACCAAGCTAGTTAATGCATTAGATTCCTATCACTACTATAAAACTGATCACAAATACTGATCCTTAAAACAACGCACATCTGTCTTACAATTCGGTAGTAGGAAGTCCACAGCAAATGACCCTGGGCAGGACTCTTCTAGAAACAAGAGGGAAAATGCCTGTCCCTGTCTTTCCTAAGTTCTGAAAGCTGCTCAAATTCCCCAGCTTCAAAAGCAGGCAGACTCCTTTTCATAAATACCATGCCACGCCACACCAATACCATAGCATACCACACAACATAGACCACACAGCACTATACACCACACTACACCACAGACCACACCACATCATCTACCACAACACACAACACACCACATACCACACACTGTGCCACACACCACACAGCACACTACATACTACACACATCACTCTACATACCACATACACACACTACATGCCACACCATACCTCGCCACACCACACCACACCACACCACACCACACCACACCACACCACACCACACC
>JANHMN010000006.1:41157852-41187868 GCA_030674055.1 Rhabdomys pumilio
CCACACCACACCACACCACACCACACCACACCACACCACACCACACCGTCTCCTGGTTCCCTGCTCTACCTATAAAGATCCTTACAATCACAGTGATTCCTGCCCACATGCTTCAAGGAATCTCCGCATCACAAAGCCAGCTGATTGGCAACCTTACTTCCTCCTTGTTCTGTAATAAGTCATATTCATAAATTCTGGGCATAAAGATAGAGATATCTCTGGGGAAACATTCTTTCTGTTACTAGACTAACACTAAAAATCAGATGGATGAAGTTCGTAAGCTGTATAATGCTGCATACCCAGAGTCAAAATTAAAGCTAAACAGGTCTCATTTGCTTCTTCAATTATTGCCATTTTGTGGATATAGTCCAAGAATAAAACAATTCTCATTCTGACTCAGGTGTAGAGGCAGTCACTGCTTCTGGTTGATACAGGATGCTCTCAAGTCCTCAGTTACCATCTCCAAAAGAAGAACACAAGATCACCATATCAGAAAAAACATCCCTAACAGTGAAAAGTATATAACCAAACCCTCAGGCTGCTCCACATGCTGCTTTTCTAACTGAAAAGAAATTCTAGACAATATGTGCTGACCAGTTTCCCCTCCCCCAGCTCCTCCCAGCTCCTCCCCACCTCCCCGCCCATAATGTTTTTAATGTATATTCATTATCTGACATATCCTAATAAATATTCTTTTCATTATTCATTTTCCTAGTCAAACACTAATACACTATATTATCCTAGTATTCAATAAATATTTGAGTGATCAAGATGTTAATCTTGAACTGTCTGAAATAATTTTCCTTCTGAGCAGTGAAATTACAAATTTCATTCGGAGATCTATCATGCCATATTTATCTTTTTCATCTATAACAAATGGGAGAAATATAGAGTGAAAACCTTACATCCAGAAAGTTCTACAAGTTTCTAAAGAAATGATATTTATAATATTTGCTTCAAGGGGAATATTTATCCATGCCTGAACGATGCAACAATCAGCAAAGCCTGTTAATATTAATAGCTCCTTAAATAAAAGAATGGGTTTTAAATCCAAGGGCCCTAGAAAAATGGAACACTGTAACCCCATGCTCTTTTCTCCACGGCAATCTATTTCAGAAGAGGGTAATTATCATTTTAGGTACTAGTTGCTAGAAACCTGTTTATTAAAATTAATATGTGTAAGAAAATCAATTTAATTTTCAATAAATGATTCATAATCTGACAACCAGGTAAGATAAATAATTTTGTATGGTGTATTTTCTGGTTTAAAAATAACTTCTGATTTCTAACAATGACTGGTTTTTCACGTCAACAAAACTGAAAGGGAACTCTCCATGTGGCTGAAATCTATAATAGTAGATTTTATTTTAAGATTAATTTTTCACTCAACATATTATTTTAAATAGCTTCAGCTGCCAATTCATTTTAATTTTAATGTTAAATATTAAATATTTAATATATTTAACTTATTAAACATACTCATGGCCTTTAAACTGTGAAAAAAATAAACCACCTCAAAATTATCATGTTTAGAAAGTATGTTTTTAGTAACAGTAGCAAAAAACTATAAATACAGAGATGACAGTGATTAGCCATTCTGTTATTACACATCTTGGCCAGGGGCTGAGAGATGCAAAATATGTTCCTGAATCTTTGCCTTAATGGAATACACTACAGGCAAAATCAGCCAAAACTTAGCCATTCAGTTGCTTATATGAATCACACAAGACCAACAGATCCCTCACTCACCAAAAGCAGACCTCAGTGTTTCAGCTTACATGCTCTTCCTTCTCCTTGGATGCCTTCTTTAAATCCATGTGTTGTTTTTTAACAAACATTTTTGATCCATAAAATTCCATTCCTGGTCCTTAATCACCTAGTATAACTCCAAATTTTATCAATACTACTACCCTTGGCAAACTTTTTATTTGATTTCACTTTTCAAAATTCATGAAAATCATCTACAATAGAAGACAGTGTTCCTTCCTCAGATACATATTAAAATAAGAACTTACTGAGAGGTGAGAGCAGCACTTTTCATGTGTGTATGATGCTATAAGGACAGGGTTATAAAATACAGTTAGGACTTACTTCACCAGACATGAGTACTTTCCGAGGTTTACTGTACTGGCATAAATCTGTCCCACTATGATGATTTCTACGTGATCAGCCCAGGGAGTGGCACGATTAGAGGGTGTAGCCCTGTTGGAGTAGGTGTAGGACTGTGGGCATGGGCTTTAAGACCCTCATCCTAGCAGCCTTCAGATGAAGATGTAGAACTTCCAGTTCAGCCTGCACCACGCCTGCCTGGATGCTGCCATGCTCCCACCCTGATGATAATGGACTGAACCTCTGAACCTGTAAGCCAGCCCCGATTAAAATGTAGTCCTTTATAAGACTTGGCTTGCTCATAGTGTCTGTTCACAGCAGTAAAACCCTAACTATGACAGAGGTTGGTACCAGGGACTGGGGTATTGCTGTGATAAGCCTGACCATGCTTTTGTTTGAAAGAATGTAGATTTGGGGACTTTGGATTTGGAAAGCCATGGAATGTCTTAAGTGAGGCTTAATGAGTTATCCTAGTAGGAATATGGAAGACTTTGTTGCTGTGAGTGATTTGAACTGTGCAGACCTGACCCAAGAGGTTTCAGTGGAGAAGAATTTCAGTATGTGGCCTACAGACTGTTTTTGTGGTATTTTGGTGAAGAATGTGGCTGCTTTTTGCCCTTGTCTGAAGAGTCTACCTGAGTCTAAGATAAAGAGATTTATATTTATTGCATTGACAAAGGACGTCTCAAAAATGCCCAGCAGAGATTTTGCTCCCTGGTTAAGTCTCATAAAGAGCATTTTGAACAAGCATAGCAAGCTTAGAAAGGAAAAATAAAAACTATATGGTTCAAGTATTAAAGGGGCCCCAGGAAGTGAAAGGAGCTGAATCCTACATTCTAGGAGATAGCAGATTAAGGGAATTGGGAGCAAGATCCCATGTCTTTAATCCCAAAGACATAGACAAACAGATCTCTGAGTGCAAGGCCAGCCTGGGACAAAGCAGATTCTAGGTAAAGCTTAAATCCAGGCATGATAGTACACGCTTTTAATCCCAGCATTACAGGAAACAGAGCCACACAGATCTCTGAGGTCAAGGTCAATCTAAAGAGCAAGTTCCTGGAAAGCCAAGCCTAGGCAGAGAGGGAGTTGAAAAACAGAAAGCTAGTAATAGAATACAGGAGGCTATGTTCCAGCCCTAGCAAGTAGTAGAACAGCTTTGGCCATGTGGCTCTGGTTTTAGAGTAAAAAAAAAAATCAAAGGGACTACTGGGACAATTGATGCTGGTTAGCTAGAGCTAAGAAATTAGCAGTGATTAAGAAGAGACCAACATCACTGAGGTGAAATCTTCTGAAAAGTATTTTCTAAGGGCACAAAGAAGCTGTTCCAGAGATAGCCACAGTTGTCTCTCAGCTACAGCTGTACTCACGTATGAACTTCTCAAAAATGTCAAGAAAATAAGACCTTGAGATAAATATAACTAACATAAGATCTCATTTAATGTGGAATCTCTGGGAATGATAGGAATTTCAGGCAACTTGTTCCAAATACATTGTTGAAAACTATTATTTTGTAAATAATAATTTGCACAAAATGGAAGTTTTGAGTCCCTGAATACAGAAATGAAAATGTAAAGCAAATACCTGCTTTCCAAAAGTCAAGGGTTACAAAAGCTGGTAAGAAGAATAAAAGAGGAAAAGGAGAATGGGATGAAGGAAAATTCTTCAGCCTACTCAGTGATGTCGTAAAACTCTATTCCTGGAATTGACAGTGGTTCAAACTGCATAAAGACATCCACAAAAATGTCTCCCAAGGCTGGACCCATGGCCTGAAGCTTGACCCTGCCCAACAACAAACTCACTTCAATAGGTAACATCTGGGCGAGTAATGCTGCCTATCATTTATGTTAAACAGCTTTGGTTTCCTGGGACAGCAACAGCAGAGGTTCCTAGGAAGGCTGGAGGACCTGGGGGACTACTAGGATTCTGAGTGCTGTGGATGGACAGCTATGTACTTTCCTGAGCTCTGTAGATGGACAGCTGTGAACTTTCTTTACCATGCTGCCTTGTCCCAAAAGGAGAAACCAAGTCTCCGGATAATCAACAGTACTCAAGTACACTTTACATTTCTATTTTGACACTTCCCTTTAGGACCAACTTTTAAAGAATGCCTCCCCTTCCTGCTCAGAAGCAGCAGCATCCAGCACAGCCACCTCTGCTCCCAGTCTCTTTTAAGTGCAGTCCTTGAGATTCCTTGATATCTGTTCTATCCCTTGTCAGTATTTTCCCACATACACAAAGGCTAAATAAAAGTCACTAAGGATGGCTTGCAGGTGACTCTGTTGCCAGTCTCCTTGCATTTCTCAGCTCTGGCACCAACCCAGAGTTGGATCTTCTTGTTTCATGGCTACTTATTTCTCCCATCACATTTTGGTGTGTATTATCCCCTACTTTCTGGCTCTCCTGGAGGGCTTGTTCTATGCTTTGCTTACTCTCTTTGTTACTCCATTTAGATAACTTGAGGACATCTGAAAAGATTTATATCTGAGTGGCTTTCAACATCCTCTTCACCCATGAGATAAAATACTAGGACACAGCTCAAGCACTGCCTAATTCTACCCCAATGATTCGGGGCATTCAGAGTCCTAACCTTAGATTACCAAGCACAACAATGGTGATCTGGACTGTTCTTCCATACACTATCAGAAGTTACAGGTAGCTTTCCCTATGTATGAGAAAATTCGAAAATGTGGCACCTGGAGTATGATGGTGCTAAAAGTCCTACAATGAAATATTAAGAGCCAGGACCAGGAAGTATCGTAATATATATGTTGTTGTCTGGAGGTTTAGAAACCCATCATTTCATAGGAAAAGCAAAATCCATATAAAAATATGCAATATATATCAACCAAAGATGAAGAAATTATCACAGATACTGTCACACTGGTAGAAATTTCTTGCAGGTTGGCAAGATACATTTTCATTTGCCTTCCCTAAATGAAATATTAAAAGAAAACATGTCATCTATTAGTCCATCCACACAATTTGTATACTGATTAATTTGCATTATGCTCAGCTTATCTTATGTAGATTTTTAAAAAGTAATTTTTCAAAGCAGTGACAATTTTATTTATTTGTTTGTTTGTTTGTTTATTTTAGTTTTTCGAGACAGAGTTTCTCTGTGTAAGCCTGGCTGTCCTGGAACTCACTCTGTAGACCAGGCTGGCCTCAAACTCAGAAATTCACCTGCCTCTGCCTCCCAGGTGCTGGGATTAAAGGCGTGAGTGGGCCACCACTGCCTGGCACAGTGGCAATTTTAAAAGAACAATTTTATTCTCTGTAAGTTATAATCTTTAACAAAACTACCTAGTAGTTTTCCTTTTAGAACCCAAGAAATATTATATGATTATTCACATTCGTGAAAAAAAAATGAACATGCTTTGGGACTGAGGTGTGGCTCTGGGGTGAGACACGTGTCTAGCAAATGTAAAGAGCTGGGAAGAATCTTCAGAATTACAGGAGAAAACATACACATTGTAAAACCATAATGTAAAAACTGAAAACAAGCAGACTTTAATGGGTGGGACTGGTTTCTAAAACTTTACATCAGTCTTAGGTGAAGACACCATTTAAGACAACAGATAGAGGTCCATGGTATAGTGGCTATAGCCTGTGCCTCAGAAGATGAAGAGAAACAGCTTGTTTCTCTATTTATGTTTGACCTAATCTACTTAATGTTTTAAAGACAACTGGCATGCTATTCCTTAAGGATCTGTTTTACAACCCTACTTTTCCAATCTTACAGCCCCTGAGAATGCCAGACTTTGTTGCCAAGCAAGCCTAAGACAGCATCAAGGTGAATGGCAAACCTGTATGTTCCACCTTACCTCTGACTCATCTGTAGATTCTTCAAGAGACTCCGTTTCCTGCAAACACAGAGGAGAGAGGGGGTCAGAAAAGAAAACACATTTGCAGTAGTAAAGTCACTGTACCCCACCAGCTTCTCTGGAAACATCATCTGCAACTGCATTATAGAGGGGTCCACGCGCTTGACTTAAATACTCCTTTTACGTCTTCACACCTGGCTGGCCAGGGACATGAGGGTGTGGGGGACAATGACAAACAATACTAGAATATGACACTAATGAAAACCCACCTAGTAAAACTTCCCTGATAGTACAGAGGAAAAAGAAACCACCACATGAAATGAACCAGTTTTTATGCTGAAATCTCTTATGTTAATGAGCCAAAATTACTGTTCTGCCAAAAGTTTAGGGAGGGATTTGTGGGGTAGGGGTGACTAGTTTGTATTTGTTTGTTGAAACAGGTTCTCATGCTTTCCAAGCTGGTCTTGAACATTCTATGTAGCTCACGAGGACCTTGAATTTCTAATCATCTTCCTCTATATCCTATGCACTGGTATTTCAAGGTACCAAGTCTGGTTTTATCTAATGTTAGAGACTGAACTCAAGGATCTGTGTCTGCTAGGCCAGCACTGTACACCTAAGCCATATCCCCAACTCTAGAACAGTTCTTGTCAAAAACAGTCTCTCTCCAGCGGTACTCATCAGACACAATACAAACCCTTTATAAACCAGTAACTCTAAGACAGATTCCTCCATTACAACAGTTCCCTTCTTGCTGTACAATGAATCTTGCTGCTCTGGAGGAAACAAAGCAAAAAAAGAAAAAATGGGCTTGATCCCGCTAATCTCTCACCTGTCCACTGAAAGGAAGAATCTGCTGATGCCGCGCATCCTCAAAGAGGTCAGCAAAATGAAGATTTACTTAACGTACTTATAGATATCAATAGCAATAAAAAGTTCCAGCTAATATGCTGACACTGAATGTAAGCGTTTTACAATCCATGAGATAAACAAAGAGAACAACAAAAGAAGTGGAGTAGGAACATTCTAGACTGAACATTTTAAAGAAAGTCAGATGCATATTATACTCAATTCAAAACAGGTAGCACCATAAATGTAAATTTGATGTTCAAAAACAGCTTTATTTTATATGTCAAAAAAAAAAAAAAAAAAAAAAAAAAAAAAAAAAAAAAAAAAAAAAACCAACAATAAAAGCTTGGAAGAAGGCAGATAACTCCCAGAGGAAGCTTAAGTCTTAAGGAAAATATAGCCCTTGTCCTTGAAGACCATGTGAAAAACAGAGATGTTACCTTCAAGACTTTTACTGTACATGTGTCCTTAACATGAATAAAACATAAAATCTTCTCTGAGTGGTTGTACTTTGTTTTATTCAATGTGACTCAGAATCTTAGAACTTCCATTAGTTTTGAAGTTGCAATCCTCCAAAACAACTGTTTATCTTACAGCTGCAACCCACACAAATAAGAAAAAAGAAAATTAACCTTCCTACCATTGGCCATTGGTTGTCCAGACAGTTAATGGCATGTACCCCACCTACTCTTCCAAGCCATTTCTCCTCTGCACTAACCATTCAGTTCCTGGTCTTAGTCTTTTTATTGTCTTCATTTCTTCTACATACACATTCCACTTTTAAAATGAAGTCACTATTCTATGAGAAGACAGAAATAATCCAAGCAAGCAGTACTAATTTCCCACAAGTATCCTACCTAACAAAACACAATGGAAAAAGGCTTGTCATTTATAAGGAGGCTGAAAGAAACTAGGTCTCTACATGTAAAAGAATAAAAGCAACTCAAAATGGGCAAAATACCCAGTTAAGCCACAAATCCTGAAGCTCCATATAGAAACCTTAGTTGACTTTAGCCTTGGCATTGATTTCTTGGCTATCACACACACACACACACACACACACACACACACACACACACACACACACACAAAATAAACAACGGAGGCTTCAGATGTACAAATAAATGAATGATACTGCATTAAACTAAAATCTTCTGCATCAGAAAGCAAATATGAAAAGGTAGCTTATAGGTTAGGAAAAAATATCTGTCAGCCATATACCTCACAGAGATCTAACTTTCCAAGTTTGCAGAGAATTCACACAACTCAACAGCAAGAAGACATATAACCTAATTAGAAACAGACCCTAAATAGACATTTCTTCAAAGAAGACATTAAAAAAAAAAATGGACAAAAGGTACATGAAAGGTTCTCAGAATCTCTAATCATAAAAATGCTAATCAAAAACACTCTATCACTTCAGATGAGTGTAGGATAGCTTTTACCAGAAAGATAGGGTGAGGAGAACTGCAAAGGTCTCGTTTATACTTGTATGTGCAACAGTAAAGAGGGAAATGTCAAATACGCAAACATAATAAAGCAGTGGCTTCTAAACACAGGGGTGTTCAGAAATGAGTTAATATGTGTCACAAGACACAAAGTGACAGACATGTAGAAATAAATGTTCTAATGAGCTCAGGTACAAAATAAACGCCATAGCTGCTAAGGGTATATTCCATGAATTGTAAGGATTTTTGCCAGAAAACATATTATAGTTATAGGAGAATTGGACAATTCCAAGAAGGGATAAGTATCTTCATGTCTCACTATAGTAACCAATATATATTGATTTTTATAGTTACTATTCTGACTTCATTACTAACCCCCTATTATATACTACCCATAATATTAAATGTTTTATTGTCTGTATGTCTCTGATACAGCAATTGATCATCTCTAATCTCTTAAGCCAGGTACAGACACTGAATTTAGTGGTTTCTAAAATATCTCTGATCCCTGAGCTTCCTTGAATATTAAATAGCACTAGCAAAGCAAGGCTGTGACACCCATGCATTTCCCAGATCTCAAGTGTTAAAAACATATCCCATATCTAGAGAGCTAAAAACATATTTGGCTACTCCTCCAGAAAAATTACACTAAACCTCAGAACATCTTTTTAAATGTAGTAGCCATTCAAATATACGTACTTGGTAAATGGGGCAGTGCCCACTCATGTGCCTCATTAAAACAATGTAAATCAACCAACAGAGATGGTCCAGATTCTTAAAATTCAGTGTCACACTGCTCCACACCAGAAAAAATGCAAGGCCAGAACCTGAGGTGTCAAGGCGTGCAGATCTCAGGGATAACTTGGGCTGTGCAGTTTCCACCAGCTGGCAAAAGCTAAGAATGTGCTTTAGGACTGCGTTAAGACCTCCGATCAGCACTAGTACCAACTACCTGAACACATCTACACTTCTGTCCATGGTAAGAACGCAATGCATGATAAACATCAGGTATGAGCCCAGTATAGTTTCTTAGCTTCATTCTTTGACCAACCCTTCTATTTAATGCTCTAGAGACAAGGAAGTAAATAAAAGACATAAGAATGCAAACCCAAGAAACAGGACTGAACCATGAAAAAGTTACTATTTAGAACTACACGGTTTTTGACATTTTTAGCCTCAAGAAATCTCATATTTGAATCCCAAAAATAATGTAAGCTAACACCGTGTTGATCAGTGTGTAATATAAGATTTTCAGAGCAATGTAGGAATGAGGAGTTACCAGTAGGTAAAGTCTCAGTGTGTAAAAGGCCCCAGAGGTAAAGAGTGGGCATGGCTGCACAGGAACCTGAATATACTTAACGGCACTGAATAATAGACTTTTAAAAAGGACTGAACTGGCTGGGCAGTGGTGGCTCACGCCTTTAATCCCAGCACTTGGGAGACAGAGGCAGGCGGATTTCTGAGTTCAAGGTCAGCCTGGTCTACAGAGTGAATTCCAGGATAGCCCAAGCTACCCAGAGAAACCCTATCTGGAAAAAAACAAACAAACAAAAAAAACCCACCAAAAACAAAAAGGACTGAACTGGAGAACTTCGTGTCCAACTAAAAATTGGGGGAGGGGTGTTTTTTTATTTTTTATTTTTTTTTTGGTTCTGGTTGGTTGGTTGGTTGGTTGGTTGACTTGGTTTGAGGGTCAGTTTGTTTGTTTGGCTGAAGCAAAGGTGATGGGATAGCAGACATCCACTGACACAAACGAAATAGCCACGCAAACCCTAGGCAGCAAGCTTAACAATAAATTCAGTAATTTACCTTTCTTTTCCAAACCAATCCTCCAAACTCAAAACATCCACCTGAGGAACTTCACCTAATGCTCTGTGTTGGCCCTGAGATAATCAACAGCTGCCACCTAGATTTTCCTCCCAAAGCACAGACCAGACTGATCACTGGCAGCCTCAATGAACCAGCAGTGATCTCCCAGTCCTCAGTTTGTGATCTCCAATGAGATTTTCCTTAGGGTATTCCTTAGTCCTGGCTCAACTCCACAGGGATCCTAATGGTTTCCAGCCTTAAGTAGTATCTCTGATTACAATGGACCTCCATGAGGACAGCTTCCACAGTGGACTGGGGCAGGTGTCTTGCTGGTTCAACATGAGCTTGACTGTCATGACTCTCAGTCCACAGTACCAACCTGCAACTTCTTGAAAAGAACTGGATGTGTTTAAACATTCACTTTCCTTTACAGCCCCAACCTTGGTTGCCCCAGCCAAAACTGGATCTGGGTGATTAATCTTTTGTCTTATTTATACATTAACTATTTCACTCTAACCACTCTAATAGATTTATTTCATAACAATACATCTTAGAGAATAAATTTAAAAGCAAAAAAAAAAAAAAAAAAATAGAAGCACTGAAGTATAGACAAACCTCATTTTTATTTTATATACATAGAGATATTTATAGGCATGGACTGTACCATCGAATAACCTGCAATAAGGATGAAACTCCTCTAATTTCTAAGATTCAGTAGTGGAAATCAAAACAAAAACTGTCTCATCCAGCCCAGGACCAGAAGATTAATTTTGTGGCTGAGTGGAGAAGATGAACGCAAGTGGAGGCTAAGAGGAAGAAGGGTGGAGAGGGTGATCCATATTACACGTGAATTACTAACATCCCAACATTTTAAATATGATACAATGATACACACAAACTCTACTGAACAGAATTCACAATGTGACAACTATAAGTGTTCTATTAAATTCACTTTGGGTTTGAAAACGACTAGCTCCTGGGGAGATATAGACATGAGTAAGCTATAGTCCTCATTCTGAGGACTCAGCAATCCGTAGGAGACAAATACACCACCAACCAGACTTCAAGCAGAGTGTTATTCATGAGAGGTCGGGACAAACACTGTTGGGCATCTGTGACTAAGAAAGCCACCTATAAATCGTTCCAGAACTCAGCAAAACTGCTGGTTACAAGAATTCCAGGCAGAATTGAGGCTATTAGCTTTCTGTGAACTATAAAACACAAATGTTACTTTTACAAAGTACTTTTTCTATATTCAGCAAAATCAAGGTTTTCATTATGACTTAAAGACATCTGTTTATCTCTACTCAAATAATAATTTTAACTTTAAACTGTGAAATTTTTATAGTATGTTAACTCAGTGCAGATCTCACCATTTGGGCTATTCATAAAATTTAAGTGGAAACAATCACTAAAGAACACAACAGTAAGGAAAGATAAGCCAATGGGCTTAATTTTGTGCTATTTATCTTAGGAGGAATTTTGCATTTACAGAACAGGGTACCAAGAAAATGCTTTACCTCCCTCTGTAATTTGTCATGGTAGTTCATTTAATACACATATCAACTCAGTAGGAAGAAAAAAAAATGTCATGGTTTCCAAATAATATTCAAGATGCCAAAATATTAGCAGCACCAATCCAGAAAAGGAAAAAAAAAAAAGAAAAAACCCCACTCATACTTAAGCTAATGACATGAATATTATTTATATTTTTCAAAATAGTAATTTTTATGAATTTATAAAACAATTTATATACATATGCTTCTTTCTGCAACAGAGAATAAGTAGACTACTGGTCTTTCTTAAGGCTACACTGATACCAATGGGGAAGAATGCTTTTTCCAATAGTATATCAGCTGTTAAACACTACAGCAGGAATAAGGGCAAAAAAAAAAAAAATTAAGATGATATGGGCTAATTCCACATCATAAAGTTTATATACACATATACATCATATATACTCATATATGTCATATATATATAATTTAGACGTAGGTTCTTCAGCATATTTTAAGAAACAAAGTAGTGTAGTGAGCTCTGGAGACATGACACTAAAACATTATAGATGTAAGCATGAGCCAGTTCAAACTGACTGCATTTCAATCCATTTATCTGTAAAATTCGATCATTTAATAGATTAAGTATCAAACAGTATCCCAGTATCAGTCATCAGTACTGAATACATTCTTATCATGTGGCATGCAAGTGTGAGAATATACAAGGAGAAATAAAAAAGCTTAAGACAAAAATATTATGCAGAATAATATCAGAAGGCAGTTTCAAAGAATGAGCAGGGAGCAACAATCAGAAAGCACAACTCCACAGTGCCAGGAGGAAAGTAAGGGAGAAGGCCTTGTAGACATGAGATCATGAAAAGGACCAGTGTGAGCAAAGGTTCTGCAATGGGAACATGCCTGGCCTGTTTACAGAACAGCAAGAAAGGCAGGGTGAGACAGAGTGGAGTAAGGGAGGAAGACCACAGTGGGGAACAGAGCCCCAGAACAGAGGAAGGGAAGTAAGTGGGGCTACTCAAGGTCCTTAGGGTAATTACAATATGGGCACTGTTTTACTACAGTTTGGGACAAGAGGATTTGGGACATGGAGGTTTTATATGACTTCCATATCAGAATATTTACCTCACAGAATTCTTTTAGAAGGACCAAATGCCACATGTAAGGATCTTTGCAAGCTCGAAAGCCCTGTACAACTATGAATCATGTTATCTGCCTTATTTTCTACATTTTAACATCAGACACCCTTGGCAAACTCCTCTTCTGCCTGAGTGGGGATATAAGGGCTACTCCATATTTCTGTCACACTGGGTCTAATCTAAAAACTTAACTAGGACGTTTGCTTTACTACAAAAGCACAACTACATTCCAATGTGAAACGGAATTTCTTGCAGTTAGTTAAACTAAGCAAGGTCTTCTCTGTGAAGGCAAATTCTCTTTTCCTTGGACCTGCACTGCAAAAGACAGTTTGCACAAACGATGGTAAGAGGCTCTTGTTAACTCAATAACAAAACCCAAATTTTTCCTTGTCAAAATCCTTAACTTTTGGCATAATCAAAATAAAGCACAGATGTGAATGGTAAAATGTCCACAAGTAAATGTCTCTTAGAACAGTAAACAGCTCATCACCATATATGTCTTAGGGACATCACAGAAACTGGCAGGCAGGCCATTTGAGGGGGAAATATGGTAGATGATACATACATGTATACGCACGTGTGTGTATATATATGCATATACACATATATACATATACTTAAGGAATCTCTTCCAAGTTCTGGCCTTAGTCTTCTATTTTGTCAGTTTCATTTAATTTTGTCCTTCGCCCTATAATGTGGCTATCAGAACGTCGGTATGAAAACAAGGCAATAATTTCTACTCAGCTCCTCAGTGTCACTTCTCAGCTATAGCTGGACGCTGCCATCTAAGTCTTGCCAGCAACAGGAATAATCCTTAAAGCCTTGCATAGGAGTCCACTCTTGACTTGCCTTTCAAGAAAAAATCCATTTAACATAAATCAGAAGGGCTGAGCCCAGGCAAGGCCGGCTCGGACGGAGCGGGTGTGCAAGGCACTATCCACATAGAAAAGAGCCGCCCTAACTCGCCCGGCCAAAACTGCCACGTTCTTGGTACTCCGCGTCCCAGAACCCCTCACTCGGGTCTCCACGTCCCGGCTGCCCCGAACTAGTTCAGACAGCGTTTACCTGCTCCTCTGCTTCCGCCATAGCGCAGCCTGATAGTCACATGACATATCCGGAAATAGGAGAAAGCAGCCCCTGGGCCACAGCCTACTGGGAAATGTAGTTTTTCCCGCACAGCAGTCTGGTTCCTTATTCAGCTCTTATTCTTGCTCAACAGAGTCGTGTTTAAGAGACTCCAATATATCTATAGTTAATGCTAGATTCTTATTTTATTGTTGTTCTATGTCTGTTGTTATTGTAGCATTAAGCACTTTCTATTTCAGGCCCTCGTTTACAGTAAAATTATGAATTATCTCATTTAGTCCTCTCTGCAATACCTACTGCTATCTCCATTTACAGGGGAAAGGATAGGAACTCAGAGATCTCACTAAACGTACACGACAAGCCTAGGTTTAGAATCTATAGGCTTTCCGAAGCCTAAAACTACTATACCAAATGTTCTTTGGTCTGCTATGTTGCTGTGCCTGCCCACTCCCTTTTTAAAGTGATAGTGACTAGAAAAGAATGTCTGCAGTGGAGAGTAAGAAAATAGTGTGTATCCCTGCAAAGATTTAGTATCGTGGTACATTAAATTGCCATCTTTCATTTTAATGTAAAATTTAATTTTATTTGTACAGATATTTTGTCTGCATGTATGTCTGTGCACACTTAGGACCCTCAGAGGCCAGGATAGCATATCAGATTCCCTGGAATTAGAGATACATATATTTGAGAGCTGCCATATATTGCCATATAGCTTCAAATCTGGCCCCTTGGAAGAGAAAACTTAGCAACTGACACATAAATATCAAATCTTCTAAATCTCTATTGTTGAATTGCTTGTTAAATTTACATTGACTATCTTCAAGATAAAATCTAAGTTTGTCACTTATAAAATGACAAGTTTAGAAGACTTGGCCTACCCTATGTTTCTGGACAAAATGAACTATCTTTCCTATTCTGTGGGAATCCACTCATCTTGTCCGCTGATAGTCATTGTCTGTTTGGTGTCTTAAGCAGCTGGAACTCACAGAGAGCAGCACAGTTGTCAGACTGTAGCAGATGCCTCAGTGCCCTTTCCTTCTCTGTGACTCACACTGACTCTAGCCTAGGAGGAAGTCATACACTTAGTACTAAGTATTTTCCTTGGTCTGTAGATGTTGCTTTCCCAACTCATGGTCCTCAGTGACCCGGAAGCCATGATGATGTCATCTTTCAGACACTGGTCTTTTCCCAAGGGCCTAAATAGTCTCCCGTTCTTCCTGGGCCCTCTTCCAGCCTGCTCATCCTCCCGTTCTTCCTGGGCCCTTCTTCCAGCCTGCTCATCAAGCACCTAATTTGAACACCCACAACCAAGCCATGTCTGATCGAAGATATATATATATATATATATATATATATATATATATATATATATATATATATATATATTTAAGCAGCCCGGGCTCAAACAACACTCATGATAGACTTCAAGCTACAGAAAAACCTTATTGTGAGAAATTTTTTTAACTGGCAGTAGCCTAGACAATCTATCTTCTTCTTTCTAAAGTACCAATAACAAATCAAACTTCAGACCCATCAAGCTCCTCTGGGAAACCAATGGGCTTTTTGAGTTTACTGAGTACAGGTGAAGGGCTACTGCCCAGAGCACAAGTGGCCCCAAGCAAGCACAATGTGTGCCCTCCCCCTCCAGCCTTGAGCAAGCCTGAGACCTTTTTTACCACAACAGACCAAGTGATAAGGATCTAGGTGGAGTTACCCACCTTGGCTGTACAGAACACAGAAGCAGAACTGCCCCTGGGCTTGCCTGGAGACATCTCTGGCCTATGACCTAGAACGGATTATGGACTATCCCACCCATTTCCCCGGCTGAAACCAGGAGGGGTTGTGGGTTGGGTCTTCCCCTTTAAATTGAGAGCTGAACATTAAAGCTTTGAGCCTTGATCAGAGAACTTTGTCTTGGCTTCATCTCTTCTCACCCTCCGTCTTCTTTCATTCCTAGCCTCCCTTTCAGGTGAACCCAGTTGACTTGTGGCTGCAGGCGGCTACAACAATGGAAAGTTTTCACGTTTCCTGGCTGAAGATTTACCCATAACAATGGATGGAGTTTCTTTTCCTTGTTTTTCCCTAGTCTATGTACTCTAACCTCTCACAGAAACTATGAAAGCATGTGCAAACAGGACTTAGTGGCATGGTACTGGCTGGGATGAGAGGTTGGATACTCAGGTGAGGGGAGAGTCTAGTGGCTCTCCTTACTTCCTCCTATAAAAGAATGTCAACAGTCAGCTAGCCCAATTGTGATCATTTACAAGCAGATGAAGATGGATATTGTTTGAATCAGAAGCTGCTGCCATGCAACAAGCCTCTGCATAGCAGACACAAAGCAAGCCCTAGAACTCATTTCCACAGGAAAGAGAAAGAAGCCTAAACCTTTGTTCCACTGATTTTCCTCACAAACCATCATTTTCCCTTTTCCCTTTGTGAACTGGATCCACAGAAGCCAGGGAGACTGACTGCATCCTCTTCCGACAGGCAGTCTCCCATTTTTGATCAGACACAGACAAAAAAGAGGAAGACAAAAGCAGGGTTATCACCATGGTTTTCTCCTTGTTTTATTGTTCATTTTAACTTTGGTGAGGTCATACCTAACAGCAGTGATTAACTGCGGAGAAAGTCACCACTGAATTTTCAAACAAGGGTTTCTTCTGGACACAGTGTGTGATCCAGTTCATCCACTTCAAATGTTTATGAATTTTGTTGTTGTTGTTATTGTTTGTTTGTTTTGAGACCAGGTCTTACTATGCAACCCTGGCTGGCTTAGATCTCAATATATAGACCAGGCTGCCCTTGGACTCACAATTCATAGCCTCCCAAGTGCTGTAATTAAAGGTGTGGGTTACCATGCCCAACCTTCAAACTTTGATGGCTTCACTGTCCTTCTTTCTTTTTAGGCTGGGTTTCTTCTTAATCCTACGTATCAGTTGACAGTCTTCCTTGAAAAGGTCCTCTTGAAGGATGAAGATATAGGCCAGTGCTTAAGAGTGCTTGCTGTCACCATCTTCAGGAGTCAGCCTGAACAGAACTATATCTGTCCACACACAAACACACAGACGAATACACACTAAATAATAAATAAATAAATAAATAAATAAATAAATAAATAAGATGATAATCTTAAAATAAGAAGCAAAAGGTCTTCTGAGAACTCAAATCAGCCAGAGCTGCAGCTCTGATTTCATTGCTGATTTTCCTGTCTGCCTGTCTGTCTGGGTTTTCTTTTCCAGCAGCTGGATGGAGCTGTAGGTTTGTATGTTGAATGAGTTCTCTCCAAAGATTCTCTGAAGGGCACATCCCTTTCATCCATTACACAGGTTCTGCTCTTATAACATTTTAATGAAGAATCTAGCAAGACAAGTCTAGGCAAGCAAAGCTAAAAGCCAGTTACGAGCTCTGGCCCATGGTGGACTTTCAACTCTGTGGGATGAAGAATGGTTGATCTGTTTTCTTTCTCAAGGGGGTTGAAGAAGCAGTTGAAGTTGGCTGCACATTCTTTTCTCCTCATTCAATCCCTGAGAGCCCTCAGACAGTGCTCTCTACATATTCAAATACATTGAGCACTGTACTTGTGTATTGAGCAAATACATGGGATCCACTGGGCACGAGGGAAGTGAAGAAGCACAATCATGCAAACTTAAAACGTACTACAGGCTAGGTTTATTCTGGACTACTAGGCAGAATGAAATTGGCATGTGACCTCTGAACCTCAATTTTTCTCCTGTGGGAGTTTCAGATTCCCTTATCTGAAAGGTCCTAGAGCTTCTTCTTGCTACTCAAAGTACTCTTCACAGACCACCTGGGACTTCATTAGAACTGGATAATTGGTGACCTTTTGAGGGACTTACTGGACAGTAATTGAATTTCAATAACGGCCTCAGATTATACAGACATAGGTTAAAGCCTGAAGCGTGTTTGACTAACAATCATTAATTCTATCAGATAACGTATGCTTTAATGCACATTGTTTGTTCATCCTCTCCTTCAAGCTATGGGAGGAAAGACTGTTCAACAACTCAGTATCCCTGGATAAGACTTGAAACTTGTTTGTGGAGAGCTTTGGGGGCTGCTTGGCAGGAATCTGATGTTAGCCAAGGACAAGGAAATGAGCTTTAGGCAGGAATCTGACATTAGGCCATGATAAGGAAGTAATTTCAGGCAGGAATCTAAGTCTTAGGCTAGAACAAAGAAGTAGGCCTCAGGCGTGAATATGACTTTGGGCTAGGACAGAGTAAGCTCAGATATTTTTGTCATCCTGAAGAGCCCTTAGAAACAGTGATCACGGGAGTGATCACAGAACTTTGTTTATTGCCTTGTTTGTTAATTGACTATTTGCATCTATTGTATTGCTGGTTCCTCAACTGTAGAACTGACCTAAATACTTGCACATAATTAAAATGGTTTAAAAGCAAATTGGGAAAAAATAAACCCGCCTCAGCCTTCAGCCTCAGAACTGGCTGGGGTCATGCTGCAATACTGTCTAATTGTGTTTTTTCTTTTAATCCTCACTCCTGTGCTGGAGAACCTGTTAAGTGACTGAGCTGGCTTGGTCACTTGTAACTTGGTATTAGCAACCAGGCCTTAGCCTGTCTATTTACAGAGTGATTTGCTTACTTTAAATATCTGAACTGATAGTTGTTTGTTGTCCCTACTGGCTTGAAACAATATAGTAACTTTGTAAATTATGACACCCATTCTATTCACAATAACTTTATCTCATTTTAAACAATATGAATAGCTTTAATATTGACACTCATAAGATAATGATTCTCAGTTTAGCAAGGAGAACTCCTCCAAGGGAGAAGGTGATCTTAACAAAGCACCAGCCTCTTAGACTTTCTGACAAAGTGGCAGTTTCAAGAAACCTCCCCAGTGTTGAGTCTCTTTGGCAGTTTCTAGAAAACAACCCAGTCTTGAGCTTAGGTCTTGTTACTGTAGCCTTCCCCTCAAGGTGTTTTAGTTTTTTTCTGCTCAATTTATTTTAGGGAGAAGATGGTATTAGGCATTAGACTGTTAACTTTTTCACCTACAATCTTTAGGATGAAATGACAGCGAATGACAAGCAAACTCACAGCACACTACGATACTTGCTTCAAGTAGCCTCCTAGCCTCTCCTTAATTAACTTTTCCCCAAAATGGCTAAAATAATATTGATGTTACCTTCAGTGACAACAATAAACCTTAATTTCTTTCACATTTTAGTTTTTTTCAAAATGGAACCCACTGAAGCCTTTGTCTTCTACTGCTAGAAACATTATTTAATCATACAACGGACTAGAAGTGCCAACTGTTGACTCCTACCCCTAGGTTTTATGATGTTGTTAAATCCTGAGATACTCAAATTATAAAGGAAAAAGACTTATTTTGTTTCACAGTTTGGGGCATTTGATCTGGTGTGTGTGTGTGTGTCTGTGTATGTCTCACCTCATCCCTTCTTCCCCTGCTTTGTGAAGAGGCAGCAGTCTACAGTGGGCATGAAAATAAAAACATTTCATTGTCTAAAAGAAAAAAGATGACAAAGGGGACCAAGGTTTCACTGCTTCCTCTAAGGCCACATCAAATCCCAACTACCTCTCATTTAATCCTAACTTTTAAAGGCTACAGAACAAAGCTGGAGGCACCAGGCTGGAGATCAACCATGCCTTCACCACTTGAATTTTCAGGAGACTTATCCATGCCACAGAAGTGAGTAAACCATTAAAATTTTAAAATAATCCTTTTCTAATTATAAACATGATATATGTTCGTACATGTAATTGGAAAGATAAAGCCTGTGCATGACATTCAATTCAAGGGCTATTAGTAACTCCTCAATCCATGGCTGAATACATCTTTGTACTCTGCTCCTTCTCTCTCAGCTACCCCCCATCCTTCTCTTTCTCTGTGTTTAAAGATTTGTTTTCTAATAAAAACACATAATCAGATTTTGTCATCTGTTTTCTTCACTGAGTCCTATTTAAAACTCACTTTGAATTAACACTATGTAGGTTCTAAAAATATTCTTTCCATGGTGCTTATTATAGCTTTGTTCTGTGTAAAAAAAAATTCTAATCTTGATAAACATTCTTTTTGTTCTATGTTTTAAGTATAGCTAATTACTATCGCTCTTGTCCAGTTGGTAAATATTTCCTTAAGAACATACATTGAAAGGGAATAGTCTAGTCATTGATATCTTTCAAGTCGTCATAAGAAATTTTTTGTAAATATCACAAAATGCCTCTTGAAGAGCCATTAAATACCGAAGTGTACTGATACGGAATACTTGAGGAGATCTTCTCAAGCTACATGTTAAAATGACATTTTGAACACTAGAGACAATAAGTTTTAGGGGATACAGATTTGGAGAACTAAGATGTAAAATAAGCGTGAGATTCCAACTGTGTGTCTTTCTATCAGATATTTTTGGGACCATCTGTTTGAAAGGACCACTGCAATGCACTTACTAAACTGCTTTCATAGTTTTGATAGAAGAGCACAAACAATTGTTTTAAGGCATGAATTCAATCTATCCTGAATCCAGATGTTTGACTGTGCTAGGAAATGTATTATATAATAAAAATCCTTCATTTTCAATCAAAAATTTGAAACAAAATACTCAATACATCCTGCCACTAAATCCAAATACTATTTACAAAACAGGGTCTGTTTTCAGTAGGATTTTAGGTCAAGCTATGCTTGTAGATGAGCCCAGCTTTTCTCTCTTATATGTTGAGCCCTTCAGCCATAAAGACAAAATAACACAATTCTAAAAAAAGAGGAGGGAGGGAGCAAGCACAAGGATTCGCTGTACACACGGAAAACAACGTGTGTCCTGTAAAATTTAACATAATCAGTATGTCAGTGATTGGAAATTAATATTCATAAATTAATATGAATTCATTAATAAGAATAAAATATTCTTATTTTTAAAAAAACAGTAGTGTGAAACATTCATAGTCTGGTTGCTATTTAATTATAATACAGCTAACTCTAAGATAATATAAACATAACAGAGTATATTGCTGTCACTGTAAAGTAATTAAAAAAAAAAAACACCATTATTCTAGTTCAAATATTTTGGACCTGGATTAAACAGCAGTTTACAATGGAAATAAAATTTAACTGTTACAGGGTTTTATTTATTTTTATCTTTTTGTCTTTCTGCTGCATCCTATCATCTATTGCTCTATCAAGGCTGGAATGTGACCAATGGGAATCTCAGCTGTCACATGTGCCATTATTACCATAGTAAAATGAACCTTTAATTGCAAAAATCTGATTTGACCACCCTTACTCAGTCTGTAGCCCTTCAAATTGTACACAGCGGAAGTTCAGAAGAAATGAGGATGTGGGATGAGGTTACACAGGAATCGAAGCCAGGCCAGGGCCCTTAGGTAAATCTTATCAGACTCCCTCAAGGTACAGCTCAGGGTCTGCACCTGGAGGTTCAACCAGTCTCAGATAATATTCCAAAATGAAAAGAAACAACACAAAATGATTTTTCCTGTACAGCTCACTGAAATTATTTTATATCAATTTTCAAGGCATTTACATTGCATTATGAATTATAAATAAGCAAAAAAAATGATTTCTATTTGACAAGAGGATGAGTGTGGGTTCTACATAAGCCTATACTGTTTTCCACAAGGGACTAGAGTATCTGAGGATCTGATCATTTCTGAGGTTCCTGGAACTAATTCACTGTGGGTGGTCTGAGTAGTACTTGCATTTTTATTTGGATCAAATGAGAATTACTTGAGAGAAATAGTTCTGTGGCATAACCGGAACAAAGGCTAAAGCCTCTCCTACAGGTGACGGTGAGCTTCTAGGGTACTTTCCGCAGTCTCTCCTCCTCACGGGCTCTCAAGGCCCTCTCTATGCATTTCCTTTAGTCATCGCTCACTGTTTCTACAGACTGTGCTTCAAACAACAATGTTCTACCCTTTTTGCTCCCACAAACCTAATGTGAGAGACATTCTTTATTGAGCATTTAGTATATATAAGATAGATATGTTTTTAAATCATCTGTCATTCACCTTTTTTCAAGGGCTTCTCTCCTTACTACCCATACCCAGACTCACTATTCATACCATAGCAAGATCAACCCTAGCTAAGCACCCATACCAAAGCTCATACCCTGGCTCACCATCCATACCTCAGCAGGCTCATCCCTAGCTCCACGCACATTATTGACCTTTATTCTTTTCCTGAGTTTGTTGGAATTAAGATTTGTAAAGACCAAAGTATTTTCTGACATTTATCTTCTGCCAGATGTTGTGGAAAACTTTTTTGTTAAAACAAGTTTAAATCTGTCTTCCAATACATACAGATAGCCCTACATGACGAGTAGATACACATACAAAATTTGCTTTCTCCTCTTATCAGTCCCTATGTTGTCTCACAAGTAGGCTTTCTAAGAAACTACCTTATTTCCCAGAATCAAAGAATCAAGGAAAGTTCTGTTCAGATAAAGATAGGCTGTGATCTGTGCTCTTTGGATGCTGGTTATAACTGCCCACTCCTACTTTCTCCTGGTATATCACCTCACTTGTGTCTAACAGTAATCAAGGCTGAACTGGCCTTTTGGATGCTACCTCAACTTTCATCCAGTAACTGATTTTACCAAACATTCCTTTCTGTGTCTCAGATGAGCAGCCATCCAGACCAACAGTCAGAACCATTTTAGAAGCACTTTCAAGTTCATGAAAAACTGTAATTCAAAGATATTGGCTATATTAAATGGTTCAAGAACTAGATCAAAAGAGGTCCAGCCTTGAGTTTCCATTCCTAGTTGATCTGGAGTCAAGAGTCCAAAGAACAGCACCTTCAGACAAATGTTAACGCCAACACCTAGCCACCTTGCTGCAAACAACCATGTAACTTCTTGGGTTAATAGTAATGCATTTCCTCCTGTCTCCTTAGTGGCATGAGGCTGAGTGAACTGTCTACTATTGTTCTACAGACAGGCATAAAGCACTATGCAACCAAGACTTAGGTGTAGCTTTGCAAAATAATGCTCCCTAAAAGAGATACAGTTTACTTTCAAGAGTGGAGTCCTTTGTTTACCCCTCTTACAATAGTTGGAAATCTTTCCTCTAACAAACAGAAACAGATTACAGTTCTTTAATTCTTCTAATGATCTGAAAACCTTGCCAGGTTTACACTCTGGTTCAAATTTGCAAATATTATCAGAGACTCTTAGATGGCAGCTTCAGGATAAAATAAAATAAACAGACTCTGGTAGTGATGGTCTTCACAGATCTGGAGCTATTTCAAAATAATGCCATCCCTGGGACAGAACTCCAGTTACAGCCATAAGCTGTTCTCTGAGTCCCACCGGGCTGCAAACTGCTGTCTGGTCAATGCCTTTAATGCATCTATAGACAAAGAGTCATTTTGTCCTGTAATAGTGCCTCTCTGTTTGGAAGAGGTGTCAACAAAAGTCCCAAGACAGGAGCCTCTGCAAAATTTGGGTTACCTGAAGGGCACCATCCATTTCAACCAGCGAATTTCCACCAGGTTAAACAGTTAAGTGGGATGCATATTCTTGAAAAGCAAATGATTTTTGTTTGGCTTCTTGCTTCATGCTAGCTAAACTAAGATAGCACTTATACTTTGCCTCAAACCTGAGCTCTATTGATCATGTACACCAATGCAAGTGTCATATAGTAGTGTCTAGTTGAGTATATTTAAATGCTTGCTCTCACCATTTACTGCAGGGAGATTTCTATGTAGACTTTCACCTGGGCAGACTTTATGCCGAGAATTGTATAATATAGTGCTTGTCAGAGAGTTTCCATGGGTTAGTTCTGGGATCTATATCAGACTCTTCCATGCATGAAATATGTCTAATATCCTGACTTTCCAAATTACTAAGAATACAATTGTATAATCCATGTAGACAATAGTTCAAAAGGCATATTTTTTACAACTCATATTTGTGTACATACCTATGGTAGTAAACTTAACCATCCCCTTGTAGTTAGTAAAAAAAAGAAAAAAAAAAAACATGGACCAAAGATTAAGAGACAGTTCCTCCAAGCTAGGGTGAGAGGAGGTAACAGAGAGCTAAATGTACAGTGTGAGGATATTGGACTAAATTTAGAGAGACTACAGATGATTGCTATTTTGCTTATTTTGCATTTTACTCTTTTCCTCTTTCCCTCTTCCCTACTGAAAAATTCTAAGGCCTGTGCATGCCATCTGTTTCCCCACGGCAACAGTCAGCCTTGGGCAGGGTCTCAGTTCTCCAGCACTCTCTGACCAAACAAATGACAGCATCCTTTATTACAGTTTCACTCTAACTCCTGTACCAATTCCTTCCTCTTCACAGAAATAGTCTTCCTTCCTATTTTCTCTCTGCCTCCCTAAACCTCCTCAATAATAGAGGCTAACCCAGAGCCACAAACCCTCGCTCTCCTGGGGCAGCTGTGATTGTAGAGCTGAGAGTGGTCACGTCAGGCTTCAGACCATGATCCATGGTTCAGCTCAACGCCATTAAGTGGTGCTTGAAAGAGACTGCCTAAGTACATGGCTTGTGGGAGGATTTTTTTTTTTCTTCATGATTCTCAGTGAATCTTTCTAAAGAAATACATTTTGAGCTCTAAGAGCCCTTTTCAAAGTGGAGAGTATATTTGTAGGTTTCAAGAAATTAAAAACCAGGCTACCACCTGCCAGAGTGGTTGAAATAGGGCCCCACTCTTCTAGAGGAGGGGTCTGCCCTGGCTAGGAAAGTGTCTAAGCTTTCTAATTGAAGACAGAAACCAATTCTTCAAAGGTGGAAGAACACATATTGTTTTTAAAGATCACTTCACACATTAAAATGTTTTTAGGATTATTTGTGTGTTTGTGTTGGGCATGTGAGCACACATGCTCATATATGTGGGCATATATGTGTTTGTGTGCATGTTTGTGTGCGTGTGTGTGCCTGTTGAGTCCACATGAGTGCAGGTGCTTTCTGAGACCAATAGAGGCTGTTGGAGTCCCTGGAACTGGAGTTACAGGTAGTTGTGAGTTGCTTGGCATGAGTGCTGGAAATTGAGCTCTGGTCTGCAAGAACAGCATCCACTGGTAGCCACAGGGTCATTTCTCCAGTCCCTATAAATCCACACTTTTAAACAGAGAAACATAGTTGCTGACTGCATTACAGGATAAGTTATTAAGTAAAATGTACCTTAGTAACAGCATCTTTCCCTTGAGCAATTCATCCTATAGAGTTAGAGATTTTGTAAGTCTTTGTGGCCCCATGAGCCAGAATGAGAAGCAATGTGATTATGGCAACTGACTTTCCCCAATAACTAGGACCCTCTCTCCCATTTTGCTCTTAGCCCCAAAAATGAAAATGTAAAGTATAAGTTTAGGTAACAAAAACTAAATGCACTAGAAACTATAACCAAAGTTTAGCATAACCCTTCCACATATTAACAATAAATTAATTAAACATCATATTGAGTGGAAGCATTTCCACTGAGTTTTCAAAGGACAGATAGTAAATTTAAAATGTCATCATGGATTTATAATTGCTTCATTGCCATTCTCTATTGTTATAGAGCTCAGCTCCACTGTTGTTTGAGGCTGTGCTGCCCATCTGTGGCTGACTCTGTTCCAGGTGGCTTTTCCCACTCCACTGTATACACTTTTTAGGCCTTTCTACCAATTCTAAGGAAGAAGAAATAAAAGGGGAGATGCCTGGAAACATGAAAGGTTTACCTGTGGCCATGGATTAAGCTTCTGTTTTTGATTTTTAATTTATTACTTTTCTTAAAATAGTCTTGCTTTATGTCCTAAGGACATCACATTAGAACACAACTATCCAACATCAGAGTCAGAGTCAGAAATACCATGTAAGTCTTTTCTCTACATGTTCACCTATGAAAAACACAACAATAATAATTTTTAAAAATGCATTAATGTTCACACATAGTAGCTTTTTACATTTTGAGAAAGAATATTTAGCTTAATTTTAATGGCTGTGAGCACTTGCCTGCACATGTCTATATGTGTGCCATATGTGTACCTGGTGCCTGAGTATGGCAGAAGAGGGTATCAGATTCCCTGGAACCAGAGATAGGGATGATTGTAAGCAGCTATGTGGATGCTTGGGAAATAACCCTAGTCCTCTTCTACAGCAGCAATAACCCTTAATACACTGAGTTATGCCTCCAAAGCCTTGAGTTTCCCGAATATCCTGATAAATTAGTTGTGACTATGCTTTATCCCTAATTAAAATATTACACCAACTTTCCTTTGTAAGACTGTTGTGTAAAGGTTTCTTCTGCATTGCTATCTTCCCTTCTGGAGGGAGGAAAAAGTAACCTCCACCCTCCTGAGTTCAGGAAATTAGAAAGGTAGATAAGATGACTGGGGGTAGGGGAGTTTCCCTGACGTCAAACAAACAGTAATCAGTTACTATGGGAAGAAGAGACTCCTCTAGTAGGGTAGCTGCTTGTCACTGTTTGGGGAACTGGAGTGATGCAGTTTTTATGCATTGTCATATATATCTGTGCAAGAGACTCTGCTGCTGCAGCCCTGTGAGACTCACCCATGCTTCCTGTAAGTATTCCCACCACACTTGATAAGGATCCCCAAGAATCTCTGGCCTACCAAACTGAATGTGAAGGGGATTGTTTCCTTAGTCTGTTGTTGCCCTATTTAGGATGGGTAGACATATAGAATTCAGAAAAAGTCACACAACAAAGATAAAGTCTAAATTTTTCAGTGTGCATCCAGGGCTGTTCAAGATTAAAATGAAGAAACAAAGTCAAACAGCATACTTTTTAAAACCTTATGTACACTTTCCTTCCTCCTGTCCATGAATGTGGTCTAGTCCCGTGGGAAAACCAACTCAAGTGTTTCCATACAAGAAAGCTGAGTATCAACAACATGTAAAAGTGTCTGCATGTGGCCCAAGGCACAATGAGATCAGGACCTAGCCCATCAGACACAATTGCTGAACTTTTACCCATCACCATTCATCAAGTCACTGGTCTTCCTAGCAATGGGATGGCATGGAAACTCCTTTACCATTACCAGTCCCCTCACACACATCATCTGATGCAAGCATCTGGCTGTGCATCTAGTATCCCATGTATCTTAGGTCAGCAGTCAAGTCTGTGACTTTTTCAGATGAGCAAGTTGAAACATGGGAAGTTTATATGACTTACACTGTGCAGACAGAAAATGCCGCTCTCGGGATAAGAAATCAGGTCCTTTGATGGGCACCTAAGATTCATAGGTAGAGACATATGAATAGATAATTACAATGAACAGAATAGTAGAATAGATACTAAAAGCTAAAAGCATGAATACTTAAATTTCTTGAACAGAAGAGATTTATTAGAGAAAAACATTACATTGGCAGGATTGGTAAAGAATGTAGTTTTTTTTTAAAAAAAAAACATAACATACTTTTAAAACAGTATTCTAACATAAAGATCTCTGGTCTAATATAGAAGAGTAACCTCAGATTTTAGCAGGAGAACTAAAAGGTTAGGATCATAGTATATGCACAGTAAACACAAGAAAAGTCTGTTTCTATTATCTCAACGTGCAGTACAGCAGACAAAAATGTACGTGCTGTGTCTCTTTCTCCTGTTTTCCTTCGTTGCCTAACTAAAAATGGGGGTGAGTACAGACTGAAGGTGTTTTTCTTAGCCTTCTCCTGGAACAGACTAAACACAGACCCTAAAGAGCCAAGTGTGCCCTCAGACAAACAAATGTATGTGCTAGTGGGCCCATCCTCAGAGTTCTGTTCAGGAAATCATCTAATAATGGAAATGAACCTGATTTTAAGCCAAAAAAAAAAAAAAAAAAAAAAAAAAGAATGAAGAAATAAAAAGAGTGTTTCTCTCCCCAGTTCTTGTAAGATCTTATTAAAAGTTAGAGAATAAAACTTCCTTCTCTATCAATGTTGCTTTTTTCCATTAAGTAAATATTGATTTCCCCTCCCCCTTTTGATACAGGATCCAAATCACCAGGGCTCTCTAGGTAAACTGCTTTGTGTGTTGCCTGCTGCTAAGCAGCCAACAGGGGGTGCTCTCTGCATATTTTGATGAGGGGAAAATGGATTCAAAATGATTTTTAGTGCTCTCTCTCTCTCTCCCTCCCTCTCTCCTCCCTCTCCCTCTCCCTCTCCCTCTCCCTCTCCCTCTCCCTCTCCCTCTCCCTCTCCCTCTCCCTCTCCCTCTCCCTCTCCCTCTCCCTCTCCCTCTCTCTCTCCCTCTCTCTCTTATTTTCAAAGCACAAGTGAAGACTGTGTATCTTCAAAAACACTGAAAGGTTTTGGCATATGTGTTCAGAGCAAAGCAAGGAAATGCATAGGCCAGGTGAAGGAAGCCAGAGAGATATCCAGTACTTGGACAGGAAATGTGAATTAGAGGTTCCAAGGGAATTTGATTCCTTAACAATTGGAACGAACCCCTGTTCATCAACTGAACCTATTCACTGTAGTTATGAGTTTTTTTATTTTGTGTATGCAGGCACAGAATGAATAGACACTGTACTCATGTGCTCTTACTATGTCTTGATTTGGTTTTTTCCACCTCTGGAGTATAAGAAAAGGATAACGTATCCCAATGACAGTCTCTCCTATAAGTAAAGTTGATGTCCAGATGGCAAACAATAAACACACAGCATTTTGCTACATAAAAATTTAAGAATATGTGGCACATTAAAATAGCTAGCCCTAATGTTTGAGAAGGCAGGCTTACATCTGGAAGCAGACTCTATCGGAGTTGCTCGCCCATCACCCAGACACTTGAAAAGCAAGGCTGTTTTGAATTATTTGCTTCTGAGGACAGGTGACAAAGAGCAGAAGTGGCAAGTTCTCATTAGAAGAAAAATTCTGCATGTGACCAGACTTGCAAAATGTATCAGGACATATAATTTAAAATACCACAAGCCACAGGTTACATGTGGAGATATTTAGAAAATAGTTGCTACTGCTTAGTGTTTATCATACTAATAAATTAAGTTTCTCACAAAAATTTTAAAGCCTGCATTTTGATTTATACAACAAAGACCTGAGAAAGAGCAATTGCCATGGTCATTATTCAACACATAACACAAGAAAAAAAAGTGCATCTTAGAAACATATTTTGTTTTCTCTTTCTAGCGTCTAAACAACTTCCGGCTAAAAGACATATTTTGATTAAGATAATATTTTTCCCTAATCAATATTTTTTACCTCTGGGTTATTACTTCCTTGAAGGCTTCTCTGCCTTTTCCCCCCTTTCTAAATTAGTCCATGTAGCTTATAAGAAACCATCAGCACTGCCATACACCACCGTTTACATTAAATCTTTCCCTTAATATTTACTGCTGGGTGGCAGGGCTTGTCTCTAGCTTTTATGGTCTGGCATCAAATCTTGCAATGTGTGTTTTATACTTAATTGGAGTGGGGATAGGAGCACAGGAGCAGAATTAACCATTAATGAAATAAGCCTCCTGTTGACCAGTATTCACATTTCCACAATGGTTGGCTAATGGTGACTATTCCTTGGTGGGACATTATACTGAATGTGATGTGCTTGCTTTACACATGTGTCCAGTACCATTATATATGTGTTCAACAACAACAACAACAACAACAATAACAACAATAACAACAACAACAACAACAATAACAACAACAACAACAACAGTATCTGAAGACCTACTCTGGATTTCTGAACTTAACTCACTGCTGACTTGATAAACAATCTATGGACAAAAAGTTCTACGGGAGAAAGTTCTACACTTTGAGCAGCCGTGGTCAGGAACAGGGAAAGAAGAAAACGGGACGGCACTCTGTCTTTCACTGTGTTGACTTTCTCCATACCAGACTCCTGTTTCCCGAAACACTCCTTGGCTACACATCTCTGTACACATCCATACAGTGACAAGACTCCTAAAAAGGAGGGTCTAAGTGACACGCATTGAAATTGTGAGCGCCTTAAATGGCTTGCCTAACCAAACAACAACAACAACAAAACAAACAAAAACACCCTGTTGCATTTTATAAAAAGCCAAGGGTATGTTTTATAGAGCATATGGTGAGGTGAGAGGAGTGCCTCGATGGGCCCATGCTGAAGCGTTTCTTTCCCCTTGAGGTACCAGCTGTACCAGCCATGCAAAGGGTATAGTATAGAATAGGATTTATTTTGGAGGGCATGGGAAGGGGAGTTGAGGAGGGATGAAAGAGAGAGGGGGCACGGAGACAGGGGAAGAGAGGGAGGGAGGGAGGGAGGGAGGGAGGGAGGGAGGGAGGGAGGGAG
>JANHMN010000006.1:41196842-41210064 GCA_030674055.1 Rhabdomys pumilio
CACACACACACACACACACACACACACACACACACACACACACACACTTATTTTTCAACCTGTCTTATTGGCTAAATTGCTGGGTGCTTCTAATCTCTCAGAGTTAACATACCCTTCTCAATACTCTTAGCTCAGCACCCTAAATCTGCCCTCAACTTTAGTTGCTCAGTTACCTTGCCCTTGTTCAGCAACCCAAAATTTTTCTCGTTTAGTTTCCTTTCTAATCTCCCACATTGGGAAATGGCCTATGGTCACTACACCCAAGGTTTTACATGGATGGTCAACTTTTCTCCTTCCTAAGCATGGTGAAAATCTCCTTTCTTCTTTCTGCTTCTCTTAGCCTGCCTGCAGTGACCCAGAAGTTCTGCTTTTTTTCTTCTGCCCAGCAACTGCCCCCTGGCATCTTTATTGATCAATCAAGAACCAATAGGGGAACAGGACCTTAACATCAGAACCACCCCCTACACTATGCAAGTTCACAATTTGAAATAGGAAAAATGTCTACAGCTGTGGCCTTAGCTCTGGCTTAGCCTTTTGATAAAAAGAGAAAGCCATCCACATGCAAGGGGCACACAACATACCAAATAGACAGATCTACTAAAGAAATTCCTTACATTACATTAAAATGTGAAATATACAGAACAAAGAAGGAATATTGAAAGCTACACGAAAGAATTTACATATAAAGTAAACTCAACAGAATCACTAATTGATTTTTCAATGGCAACTTGAAACTGCTAGGAGGCTTGGAAACATTTATTTCACATTTTGACAGATCACAACTGACAATACTATTAATCAAAACTATCTATAAAAACTGAAGGAAAGTGGCACACCTGGAAACAGCATATCCTGAACCAGCCCAGAAGATCCTCTGCACTCAGAACATTTGGTAAGAACCTTCCAGAAGTCCCACAGCTGCCTCTGGGAGCCCAGTGGATTCAGGACTCATCACCACTCAATTTGTCCCCCAACCCCACTGAAAATCCTTCCTCTTCTGCCCAGTTCTTTCTGCTGGGTAGACTACTAGCTGATATGCTCCCCTGGAGACACCATATCCTGAGCCAGCCCAGAAGATCCACTGCACTCAGGGTTACTGACACCACAACCTGAGGAGATCTGCTGCACATCCCAGGAGATCTGCTGCACATAAGGCAACTGAGCAACTGATCACCAGCTTGTCTGCTCCCCTGAAGACATCACAGCTTGAAGGCATCCCAGGAGTTCCTCTGTACACTGGGCAACTGGGCAATAGACACCACAGTCTGAAGATCTCCTGAGGGCTCTGTTTCATGCAGGGTAACTAATCCAACAGATGAAAGCCTCTCTGGAATTTTGCTGCACACAGGGAAAAAGAAACCACAGTCAGTAGACCTTCCTGAAGACCATTTTCACACAGGACAACAGCTTGACAGCTCTTCTGAAGACCCAACAGTCTGAAGGCCTCCCAGGATATCTACTGCAACCAGGGCAAGAGATCAGCAGCTTCTCTGCCCCTGTGAAGAACCCCCAGTTGGAAGGCTCCACAGGTGATCTGCCAAAGCCAGGGCCACAGACCTACAAGGAGACCTGAAGCAACCAGGGACAAAAGAGGCAGACTCCAGACAGAGTCACCCAGACCAGCAAGCACCAGGGAAAACCAGATGGTGATAGGCAAGCACAAGACTGAAAGCAACAGAAGCCAATACATGTGGCATTAACAGAACCCAATTCTCTCACCACAGCAAGCCTTGAATACACCAACACTTCTGAAAATCAGGAAGCTAACCTAAAATCCTATTTCATGAAGATAATAGAGTCCTTTAAAGAGGATATTAATAACTCACTGAAAGACATACAGGAAAATGTAATCAAACAGGTGAAGGAATTAAATAAAGCCATCTAAGACCTAAGAGTAGAACTAGAAACAATAAAGTAAACACAAATGGAGGAAATCTTGGACATGGAAAATCTAGGAAAGAGGTCAGGAATTACAGATGTAACCATCACCAACAGAATACAATAGATAGAAGAGAAAATCTCGGTATAGAAGATACCATAGAAGAGACTGACACAACTGTCAAAGAAAATTCACAACACAAAAAAATCCTAACCCAAAGCATCCAGGAAATTCAGGACAGAATGAAAAGACCAAACCTAAGAATAATCAGAATAGAGGAGAATGAAGATTCCCAGCTCAAAGGACCTGAAAATGTCTTCAACTAAATCACAAAAGAAAACTCCCCCAACCTAAAGAAAAAGAAACAAAGTACATAAAAGTACAAGAAGGCTTTACTTTGGAATGCCAAGTAAATGGGACCAGAAAAGAAAATCCTCTTGTCACATAATAATTAAAACACTAAACCCACAGAACAAAGAAAGAACATTAAAAGCTGCAAGGGAAAAGGGCCCAGTAACATACAAAGCTAGACATATCAGAATTATACCAGACTTCTCAACAGAGACTATAAAAGCCAGATGAGCCTGGTCAGAGGTCATGCAGACTCTAAGAGAACACAAATGCCAGCCCAGGGTACTATACCCAGCAAAACTCTCAATCAACATACATGGAGAAAACAAAATATTCCAGGAGAAAAAAATTCAAACAGTATTTATCTACCAACCAGCCCTACAGAGGATCCTAGAATGAAAACTCCAACCCAAGGAAGGTACCTACACTAAAGAAAAGACATTAAGCATCTCACAACAAAGTAAAAAGGAGAGAACCACAAGCACATAAAGGCACCTACAAAAACAAACATATCAGGAACCAACAGTCATCTGTCTTTAATATCTCTCAATATTAGTGGACTCAACTTACACATAAAAATACATAAGCTAACAGACTGAATTTGCAAACAAGATCCAGCATTTTGCCGAATACAAGAAAAACAGCTCAATACCAAAGACAGATACTATTTCAGCATAAAAGGATGGAAAAAGGTCTTCCAAGCAAATGTTCCCAGGAAACAAGCTAGAGATGCCATCCTAATATCCAATAAAATAAACTTTCAAGTAAAAGTTATCAAGAGTGATGAGGAAAGACACTTCATGGGGAAAATCCACCAAGAGAAAGTCTTAATTCTGAATATCTATGCCGCAAATGTAAGGGCAACCATAGTCATAAAAGAAACTTTACTAAAGCTCAAAGCACACATTGAACTCCACACAATGATAGTGGGAGACTTCAACACCGTACTCTCACCAATGGATAGCTCATTGAAACAGAAACTAAACAGAGACACTATTAAGTTAATAGAGGTTATGAACCAAATGGATTTAACAGATATCTACAGAACATTTCAACCTCAAGCAAAAGAATACACCTTCTCAGCACCTCATGGTACCTTCTCCAAAATCGACCATATTGGTAACAAAACAACCCTCAACCGATACAAAAGATTGAAATAATTTCATGCATCCTATCAGATCACCATGGCATAAGGCTGGTCTTCAATAACAGCAAAAACAACAGAAAGTCCACTTACTTAACAACTCTCTACTCAATGATAACTTGGTCAGGCTTGTGGAAACTGAACCTGTAGCCTAACTGCAAATGATTAGGCAAACTGAACAACTCTCTACTCAATGATAACTTCAGGGAATGAAAAAAAGAAGAAATTAAAAACTTCCTGGAATTTAATGAAAATGTTGACATATCATACCCACACTTATAGGACACAGTGAAAGCAGTGCTAAGAGGAAAATTCATAGCATTAAGCACCCTGGTAAAGAAACTGGAGAGAGCATACACTAGCAACTTAACATCACAACTGAGAGCTCTATAACAAAAAAAAGCAAACACACCCGGGAAGAGTAGATGGCAGGAAGTAGTCAAACTCAGGGCATCAACCAAATAGAAAAAAGAGAACAATACAAAGAATCAACAAAAACAAAAGCTGGTTCTTTGAGAGAATCAAAAAGATAAATAAACCCCTAGCCAAACTAACTAAAGAACCTAGACTCAGTATCCAAATTAACAAAATCAGAAATGAAAAGGAAGACATAACAACAGAAACTGAGGAAATTTAAAATTTTTTCAAATCCTATGACAAAAGTTTATACTCAACAAAACTGGAAAATATAGATGTAATAGATAGTTTTCTGGACAGATACCACATACCAAAGTTAAATCAAGAGCAGATAAGCCATAAGGAAATAGAAGAAGTCACTAAAAACCTCCCAACAAAACAAAAGCCCACAGCCAGATGGATTTAGTGCAGAATTCTACCAGACCTTTAAAGAAGACCTGATATCAATATTCCTCAAACTATTCCGTAAAATAGAAACAGAAAGAACACTGCCTAATTCTTTCTATGAATTCACAATTACTCTGATACCTAAGCCACACAAGGATCCTACCAAAAAACAAAACTTCAGACCAATCTCGCTTATGAATATCAATGCAAAAATTCTCAATAAAACTCTTGCAAACAGAATCCAATATCACATCAAAACCATCATTCACCACAATCAAGTAGGCTTCATCCTAGGAATGGAAGGTTGGTTCAATATATGAAAAATCAATTAACGTAATTCACTATCTAAACTAACTCAAAGAAAGAAATTATATGATCATCTCCTTAGACGCAGAAAAAACATTTGACAAAATACAGCACCCCTTCATGTTAAAAGTATTGGAGAGATCAGGAATTCAAGACCCATACCTAAACATAATAAAAGCAATATAGAGCAAACCAACAGTCAATATCAAATTAAACTGAGAGATATTTGAAGCAATCCCACCAAAATTGGGGACAAGACAAGAATAGCCACTCTCCCCATATCTATTCTATGTAGTACTATATAGAAGTCATATACTATATCAAAGTGCTAGCTAGAACAATAAGACAACAAAAAGAGACCAAGGGAATACAAATTGGCAAGGATGAAATAAAAGTATCACTATTTGCAGATGATATGATAGTATAAGCGACCCCAAAAACTCTACCAGAGAACTTCTCCAGCTGATAAACAACTTCAGGCAAGTGGTCAGATGTAAAATTAACTCAAATAAATCAATAGCCTTCCTTTATACAAATGATAAATAGGCTGAGAAAGAAATTAGGAGAAGAATTCCCTTCACAATAGCCACAAATAATATAAAATATCTTGGGGGGTAACTCTAACCAAACAAATGAAAGATCTGTAGAACAACAACTTCAAGTCTCTTAAGAAAGAAGTTGAAGATCTCAGAAAATGGAAAGATCTCCCATGCTCATGGATTGGCAGAATTAACATAGTAAAAATGGCCATCTTACTAAAGGCAATCTACAGATTCAATGCAATCACCATCAAAAAACCAACACAATTCTTCTAAGACATGGAAAGAGCAATTTTCAAATTCATCCAGAAAGGCAAAAAACCCAGAATAGCAAAAACAATACTTAACAATAAAAGAATGGCTGGGGGGACTCACCATCCCTGACCTCAAGCTTTACTACAGAGTAATAGTGATCAAAACTGAATGATATTGGTAGAAAGACAGACACATTGATCAATGGAATAGAATTGAAGACCCAAAAATAAAACCACACATATATGGGCACTTAATCTTTGACAAAGAAGCCAAACACATACAATGGAAAAAAAGAAAGCATCTTCATAAATGGTCCTGGTCTAACTGGCTGTTGATGTGTAGAAAAATGAAAATAGATCTATATTTGTCACCTTGCACAAAACTCAAGTCCAAGTGGATCAAGGACCTCAACATAAAACCTGATACACTGAATATAACTGAAGAGAAAGTGGGAAACATCCTTAAACTCATTGGCACAGGGGGAAATTTCCTAAACAGAACTCCAATGGCTCATGCTCTAAGATCAAGAATTGATAAACGGGACCTCATGAAACTGGAAAGCTTCTGTAAGGCAAAGACATAGCCAATAAGACAAATTGGCAACCTACAGATCAGAAAAAAAATTCACTGACTCTACATCAGATAGAGGGCTAATATCCAAAATATATAAAAAACTCAAGAAGCTAACCACCAAAAAACCCCAAACAACTCAATCAAAAAATGGGGTGTAAAACTAAACTAAGAATTCACAACAGAAGAATCTCAAATGGCTGAGAAACATTTAAAGAAATGTTCAATGTTCTTAGTGATCAGAGAAATGCAAATCAAAATGAGCCTGAGATTCTGCCTTATACCAATCAGAATGGCTAAGATCAAAACCTCAGGTGACAACACATGTTGGAGAGAATGTGGAAAAAGAGGAACTCCATTGCTGCTGGGATTGTAAACTGGTACAACCCCTCTAGAAGTCAATCTGGAAGTTCCTCAGAAAATTGGAAATAGATCTACCTGAAGACCTAGCAATACCATTCTTAGGAATATACCCAAAAGATGCCCCACCATGCCACAGGGGCATGTATTCCTCTATGCTCATAGTGGCCTTGTTTGTGATAGCCAGAAGCTGGAAACAACCCAGATGTCCTACAACAAAAGAATAGACACAGAAAATGTGGTTCATTTACACAATGGAATACTACTCAGCTATTAAGAAGGAGGACATCATGATAGAACTAGAAATATCATACTGAGTGAGGTAACTCAGACCCAAAAGAACATGCATGGTAAGCACTCACTAATAAATGGATACTAGCCCCCCACCCCCAAAAAGTGTTGAATACCCAAGATATAGCCCACAGAACTCAAAAAGTCAATATGCTGAAGGGTCCAAGTGAGGATGCCTCAGTCTCACTTGTGAAGGAGAAGAAAGCAGCCACAAGTGGGGAGGGAGGGACCTTGGAGGGACCTGGGAGGAAAATGGGATGGGGAGGGATAAAGGGGGACATGTTCAGGTATTGGTGGAGGGGCAGGAGAGAAGCCCTGAGGGTGGGAGGTAGGGGTACCTTCTAGAATGCACTAGAGACTTGGGAGGTAAGATAATCTTAGGACTCAAAGGGAAAGTTAGATGAAATGCCCAACAGTGGGGAGAGGGAACTTGTAGAGTCTACCTCCAGTAGAAAGGCAGGGCCTTAGGTAAAGGGATGGGGTTGCCATCCCACAGTCAAAAACTCTGACCCAGAATTGTTTCTGTCTAAAAGGACTGCAGGGACAAGAGAAGAGACTGATGGAAAAGTACTCGAGTGACTGGCCCAACTTGGAATCCATCTCAAGGGGAGGCTCCAAGGCCTATTACTGATGTTATGATATGCTTACTGACAGGAGCTTAGCATGGCTGTATACTGATAGATCCAACAAGCAGCTGACTGAGCCAAATACAAATATTTGCACCCAACTGCAAGGGTTGGAACCCTTGTGGTTGAATTAAGGAAAGGCTGGAAGAAGTTGAGGAAGACTGTGATGCCATTAGGAAGACCAGCAGTCTCAACTAACCCAGACCCCTAAGATCTCTCAGACACTTAACCACCAACCAGGCATCATACAGGAGCTGGTATGAGACCCCCAACACATATAAAGCAGAGGAATGCCTGGTGTGGCCTCAGTGAGAGAAGACATACCTAACACTTTGAGAGACTTGAGGCCCCAAGGGAGTGGGGATGCCTGGAGAGATTGGAGTTAGCGGTGAGGATGTCCTCTTTGAGACAAGGGGAAGAAGAATGAGATGAAGAACTGTGAGCTGGCAGACCAGGAGCAGGGTAACCATTAGACTGTAAAAAAATAAATAAATAAAAGTAATTTTAAAAAAGATATAGACTAGCATATTAAGTTAGAAACAAGATTCTGTCCTAGTTAGGATTAATATTACAATTATAAAACACCATGACCAAAACAACTTGGAAAGGAAAATGTTTATTGTCTCATGCTTCCACGGCACTGTTCATCATTAATGGAAATCAGGATAGGAACTCAAACAGGGAAGGAACCTGGAGGCAGGAGCTGACACAGAGGACATTGATGAGTGCTCCTTACTGACTTGCTCCCTATGGCTTGCTCAGTCTGCTTTCTTATGCAACACAGGACCACCAACCCAGGAGTAGTCCAACCCACAGTGAGTCAGGCCCTCTCTGTCAACTACTAATCAAGAAAATTTCCTTCAGAGACATTTTTTTAATTGAAGTTTCCTCCTCTACAGTGACTTAGATTGTGTCAAGTTGATATGAGATTAATCAACACAGGATCCTTCATTTTGTTGCCTCAAAGAAACATACATCATCATTAATGATAAATACTATCTTTGGGTAGGGTACAATATGATATTCCAAGCAAATAGAACTGAAACAAACAGGCATCACTATTCTAAGATCTGACAAATATTACAGGACATAAACCCAAACACAGTAATTATTAATGGCCTCATAACCCCCAGACTTTCCTTTAGAAAGGTCATTTGGACAGAGTTAACAGAGAAGTATTATACTAAATTATATGATAGAGTAAATAGATCTAATAAACATCTACAGAATATTCTACTTAAACACTACAGAATATGTATTCCTCTCAGCAGTCATGAGAACATTTTCCTAAATGCAATTCCATACTGGGACACAAATCAAGTCTCGACCAATATAGAAAAATTGAAACAGTTCCTTGCAAGCTATCTGAGCACAACGGGACAAGACTACAAATCAACAGTAAGAGTAATCATAGAAAACATTTAAACTCATGAAAGTTAACCAACACACTGTTGAATGATGAAGGAGTCATTGAGAGAATCAAGAAAGAAAACAAAGTATTTCTAAAATCAAATGAAAATGACAATACAATGTATCAAAACCCACACAATAAAATGCAGGCTGTCCTTAGAAGGAAATTTATAGCTCTCAGTACCCACATTAAAAAACTAGACACCTACCTTAAGAAAACATTGGAAAAATGAAACAAATATAGTGAAAACATCTATGATCAGGGCATAAATTAATGAAATAAAGCAAGTAAAATATAAAGAAAAACAAAAGAAAGAGGTTGCTCTTCAAAATGATTAACCATATAGACTTTAGTTAAATTAACCAAAAGAAAGAGAACCAAATTAATAAAATGGAAAGGGAGACATTATACTAAATACTAAATAAGGAAATTCAGAAAGCTATGAGGACATATTTAAAATTGAAAAATCCAGAAGAAATGGATACATTTCTATATGTATATGAACTATTTTAGTTAAACCAACGTAAAATAAATGACTTAAATATTTACCTTTAATTCATCTGTATGTTAATGCATATTTATACTTGCACATATGCGCATGTATTTGAAGCAGCCAGAACAGGACATCAGATCCTCAGGGCTGGAGTTACAGGAGGTTATGAGCTTCTCACCATGGGTGCTGGAACCTGAACTGTAGACTTGTAAAAGTAGTTCCAAAATAAGTTATTTAGAGATATGCAACTAGAAATGACATGCTTGGGAAATTTCCCTACAAGACATGATATTTCAGGTCTGGAAGAGAAAGTCACTTATAAGACTTTCTATGAAGAACTAATACTAATATTTCTCATCTGGTTACATAAAGAAAGTAAAGGAATGCTATGAAATGAGTATTTTCTTGACAAACTAGAAAAAGACACAACAACAGAAAAAGAAAATTGTAGACCAAGCTCCCTGATAAACAAAGATACAAAGATTCTCAATAAAATATTACAAACTGAATTCAAGAATATTTTAAAAAGACAGCCTCATTTCAGAAATTCAGGGATAGTTCTGAATTAAGTCAATAAATATATTAAAAGATAGAAACCACATGGCCATATCATTAGAGCCACATTCAAAATAGACAAAATTCAAAATCACTTCATGATAAAAGCTCTAAAGAACTAGAGATGGATGGAATAAGTGTCAACATCATAAAGGTTACATATGACAAACCAGTAGCAGACATCATGTTAACTGGAGAAAAACCTGAATCATGCAGACACAAGGGTGTCCACTCCCCACACTCCTATTCAACACAGTGCTTGAAGTCACAACAAAGAGCAGAAAGAGAAGGAAAGCAGTGTACAGACAAGAAAGGAAGACATCCAGGTATCTTTGCTGACACATGGGACTCAGCACAATGGCAGGCTATGAAAAGACATGAAGATAGGTCTTACTGGGGAGCAGAAGGGCTTCAGCTGGAGAGGAAGGGTAAGGAGAAAGAATGGGGTGGTGTAAACAGACTGAAATTCATCATACACATTTATGAAACTCTCAAAGAATAAAAATGGAAAAGTGATAGTGTAAATATTTCTTAACTAATGGGAAGCACAACATGGACAAGGAGAAAGAGAAATTATCCAGTCAATCATGCTTGGGGTGTTATTCGATAGTAAGACCAGCAGAACTGTGAACAAATATCTAATACATAGACGTTATTTATAAATCTAATTAAATAAATTTTAACATAAAACATTAGACAGATTAGTTGAGTGCGTTAACTCAGTATTGAAACTTTCTAATTATAAAAGAAAAAGAAAATGATAGATTTAGTAAAAAAAAAAAAAAAAGAAAATGTGTACATAAGAAAATCGAATTTATCAGAGTATGCCAATTTATGAAGAACAAATATAAGTTAAGAAGCAATTCTAATAGAAAGCGAGAAAAGACAGTTTACACAAGACAGTTTTAACTCACCAGTGAACATGATTCAGAAGCCCCTGGTGTTAGTGTCTAGGTATCAGGCTTCACTGTCCGACAAAGTCAGAAGCAGACAGACCTAAAGTTTACTGAGGGAGAGGGGCTGTCTCCCCGTAGTGAAAACATGGTTACTGACTGATAGCAATCCAGATAGAACCTCACAATTTAGGATAAAAAAGGAGAACATCTATGAGTTAGGACAAAAGTGATGAATATAGGAAGGTAATCTGATGTTATCAATGATATGTCATATTCCCAGAGTCAACAGCAGGCTGTTGAGCTCTGCAAATGACTCTTCTGACATTTTCTACATGACTCTTATGGTGTTTTTCTTTTTTGGTGTATTTTTCAGGGAAATAATTAAAAACAAACTTGGACTTGAATTACTCAGGTACCATCATGGTAGACAGCTGAACGTGAGTACGATTCTGTGGAGGCTGAATCCCTCCAAAGCATATGAGTTAAGTGCAATATATTTTTCTGTTAAAATATAAAATTAAAAAACTAATGAAACAGTTTAACTTTCCTGATTGAAAGCTCATTTTTGAAATATTAAACACTCAACATTGGTGAGAACTTAGGAGTTACCTTTGGAATGACTGGGCACTGTATGAGTGCAGACTGATTATTAAAATCACAGTAGTAATAACTGGTACAAGAACAACTTTGGTATTTTTCCTGATTGTCCTGGAACTTGCTCTGTGGATGAGGCTGACCTCAAACTCACAGAGATCCACCTGCCTCTGCCTTCCATGTCCTGAGATTAAATGTGTGTGCCACCACTTGCTAGCCTTAGGAAGATCAGTTTGGGTAAGGAAGCAGAAGGCAGATGAGTATTTGCAATTGTGGAAGTATCATGTTGGCGGAATGGGTCAGGAAGACTGCTAAGAGCAAGAGGAGGCCATCTTTGCAAACTGGACTTAATCAGTAGCCAGGGCCTCAAAGCAGAGAAGGGTCTTTACATACAGCACATTCATTAGCTAATTTGTTTTATCTTCAACACATATAACTTATTTGATAAGCTTGGATTATAATTGTGATTGACTGATGACAATGAACTACGTGTGATGGTTTTATCCTCATGGTCTAAGGATACAGCTGTGTTCTTGCCTATTACCTTCCCAATACCAGCACTCCTCCTTACAAAAGGAACTGCACAGCATCAGATTTAATTAGATGCTAAACATGCTTTTTATTGAGGAAGAGAAAATTAGTGATTCTACTTTCAAAAACGTCTTTTTGAGTAGAATATGTGCTCAAAGCTTTTAGAAAATTGTCCTATATGACAATTTCTGCATTTTTATATCAGCTGCTTCAGGAATAAAATGCAATATCCTGTATCTTTTGAAGTCACTTTAAAGCTCTGTGGAACAATTTTTATATCATCTCACAATAAAAATCAGCATCTATGCTGTTCAGAGGCTGAAAATGGCATTAAAACATCAGGAGGATCAAACACATGTCAGGTCTGTAGCACTTATTTTCCTGTTTCCATGACACAACTGTGATTCCTGTCCAGTTGTTTCGCATGTAATCCTTGACATCAGCATCTTCCTGCCTCCCTGTGTAGGGATGTCTATGGGGGTGGTTTTCTCAACTTACTGGGATTTTTATCATATAAAACTTTAATCGGGTTTTATGGCCTCACATACTCTGGAGCTTGAAGTATGATTTTCTTAATGTGACATCAAAAGCCAGTTGTCTTGTAAATCGTTGTTTAAAAACTATTCTGTTCTTAAAATTAAACCTCTGTGCATACTACACTAAAAAAAAAAATTTCTGCAGCTTTTGTTCGCCTATCAGTTCAACATCACAGAAGAGTATCTGGTCAACCTCCATTTCTAGGACAGGTACTTTTAAAAATACGGGTAAGTATAATTAATTACTTACTTGATAATTTCATACAATTATTTTCACCATATTCACTCCCTATTAATCTCAGATCCAACTCGCCTCCCTATTCAAACTCAGGTTTGTGCCTTTAAAAAAAGGAATGGATTTTTTTGATACAGGTTCTCTCTACATAGTTCTGGCTGTCCTGGAACTCTTCAAGTAGACCAGGCTGGCCTCTACTTCATAGAGATCTGTTGTGGATAGCCCTGGTCTTGTATTTTGATACTAATTCTACTTTCTTCTGAAGGACTGCAGAGGAGGTGTGAGTCATTACACAGGTGATTTCTAGTGAACCTTCTGCCCATCTTAATTTGTAAAATAAAGGCTGGAGCCAGTGATTGGGCAGAGGAAGGGGAGGTGGAGAAATAAAGGTTGGTGGGAAGACAGCAGGGGGAAGGATGACAGGAGGAAGACAATGGAGGAGGAAGACAATGGAGAAGATGATGACTGGGAAGAGAAGAGAAAGAGGACGACTGAAGAAGAGAGAGAAGTCGACTGGGAAGCAGGAAGTAGAAGGACAAACACAGGGTCTGGAAAACCCTCAAGTTATAAGTGTCTCATAGCTGGGGAACAGGGTAGTGTAGGGGTATCTGCCCAATCTAGGCTTACAGATTATATTCATAATTACTGAGTTGTGTTTTCATTGACCGGTCCTATTCGGGTTGGAGACTTAAAGATCTCCCACTACAGAGATCCACCTGCATCTGCCTCTCATGTGCTGGGATTAAAGGAGTGTGCCACCACACCTCCTGGTACTATTACAACTATCATCTCTTTCTCACCTCCTCTTCCTCCTCCTCCCCTTCTTCCTCCTCCTCCCTCTCCTTC
>JANHMN010000006.1:41218318-41270579 GCA_030674055.1 Rhabdomys pumilio
GAGAGAGGAAGAATTACTCTTATGGTATACTTTTCTTTTCGCATAGCACAATAATCTACATAGCACTAAATTCTGTTGGGTACAGTGTAAGGAGGATATGGATAAGCAATATAGATATGATAGTTTCATATTACAAAGTAAGTGACATCATCTTCCTTGAATGAAAGGCAAAAGATTCTGAGGTGGTTTGAATATGCTTGGCCCATAGTCCATTGTTGTGGATGGCCCTGGTGCTGTTTGTATTTTGATGTTAATTCTGCTTTCCCAGGAGGTACAGTCTAGAACAAGGAATGAGTCACATATTCAGGTGACTTTTTGTGAATCCTAATAAATAAAGGAACCAATCACTGGACAAGCAGGCAGAACTTATCAGTTGGATAGTGGAAGAGAGGAGGCAGGATAGGGATTGGGTTTTTAGATGGGGTTAGGGGGAGGATAAGATGTATCTACTAGTGTCTCCAGGTTTAGATGGCAAATCCAAGATTTGCCACCAGAGGATTTAGATTTAATATGACTTACAAGATTAGGATTCTAGTTGATGCACCCAGCAATTGAGTTACCATTGATTCTGAACTAAGTCTGTGTGGTGTTTTCCTTCACACAGTGGCTCAACTGGGCTTCAAAGAGAAAGGTACAGTGGCAAAGCATGGGTTTGCCAAAAATGCACCACAAAAGGCACAAAAGGGAGCTTTGAAGCATTGAGCTGGTGTGGTAGCGACCTGCCAGTGGGAACTTAGTGAGCTGGGGGAACAGATTTTAGAGCTCTGAGTCAGTCTTCACAAGACAGAGACAACAAGGGCAAAAGAGTAGTCACGTTAGTGTGGGATGGTGCATTTTTAAATATTTCTCTCAACAAGTAGGAGTTATAGCCTTATTGGAGGGTGTGTATAGCCTTGTTAGAAGTGTGTCATTGTAGATTCAGGACTTTGAGGTCTCATATATGTGCTCAAGTCTGGCCAGTGTGACCCAGAGCCTTTTCTGGCTGCTTTCCAGTCTTCTGGTTGCCTTTGAATCAAGATGTAGAACTCTCATCCCTTTCTCCAGCACCATGTCTATCTCCAGGCTACTATGCTTTCTGCCATGAAGATAATGAACTAAACCTCTGAAACTGTAAGCCAGCCCCAATGAACATTTCTTTTTTCTAAGAGTTGCCTTGGTCATAATGTGTTGAAGTAATTATTTAATAAGCAGTCACCGATCAGGCCAACTATCTAAGCTGTGGCAGCTCTGCCTAGCTCAGCCGCCATATTCTATGGCCAGAGGCCACATGCACACCACAGCTAGAAACAGCCAGCCAGAAACACCAGCCCTGCCACCCATGAGACGCCAATGTGGGAGATGGCTCTGCCAGTCTTCCATGCTGTCTCCGCAAGGCTGGATATTGCCCAGACCACCATCCCACCATCCATGTGGGCCAGGTAGAAAAATGAGACTCTAATGCTTAAATATTAATCAAAGGCTTTATATGTTTGGTAATGCTCAATACCAATATGCCCATACAAAGAGAGTTGTTTCCCAATTAGCTAACCTAAATAAGTTGTTACCTGCAACTGCTCTCCATACCTGCATGGCTCTCCATGGCTTCTAAATCTCTCTCCATAGCCCCTCCTCTTCCTTTTCCTCTCCTTACTCCTCCTCTTCCTCTCCTTACTCCTCCTACCTTAGCTCCTCCTACAGTGGTATCCCTTCATAGCAATAAAACCCTAACAAAGTCTGACTCTAAGCTTAAAGTCAGAAATGGAAGACAGAAAAAGAGAGGTAGAAAAGATAACTTAGGGTTGAAAGGACAGATGCTGAGGAGAGAAGGAAGAATCTGGAGTCACATGGAAGGATAATCTCCCACAGAATGATTCTTAGTCCAGATGATGTTTGAATCCTAGCACATCAATGCCTAATACTCAGTTTTATAAGGCTGTTAATTTTAATCTGGATGTGCATAATTTGCTTCGGGTAGCCTAAGCTATCAAAAACATGTCTATGTGATTAGTGGTTCTTTTAGAAAACAAAGGAAGGGTAGAGGTGTAGAGAATCAGCTAAGTACTTTAAGCTATAAGACAGAAACCCAGTTATTGACCCATGTATATCAAGAATGTAAGTTCAGAAGGAGCATAGTGTAAAACAGAAGGTGTCAAGAATGTGTGAAGACCCTCTTAAAGTCTATAAAACCCAAGAAAGGCTAAGTACTTAATACCATACATGTCAGAAATACTGCAATTTCATTGTTTGAAGTGGAAGAATGGTTCCAGGAAGCTGAAAGATAAGGAGCTTCTAGGACCAAAAGTTAGTGCTAAATAAAAGTTGTTGAAGCTCAGTATGGATTGTTTGACATTTATTTGAGCCATTTCCATTTTGCTTTAGACAACCAAGCATGCTGAACATAGTAGATACTGGGAAAAGCTTCATCCAATATTTACTGTCTTAAAATGCACAGACTTTAGTCTAGATGTTATTATAGTTTTTTTTTTATGGTGGGTTTCTATCCCACTCTATCTCATTTAGCTCCTGAGTAAACAACACAGAGACAGCAGAATTTATAGCAAGCTGCAAAACAAATTGGGTAGGTTCTGAGATTATTATAACCCAGCTAGGCTATTAATAACCAGATAAATGTCCCCATTCTTGCCAACTGAGTCTTGTTCTGTTTCATGTGTGTGCTCAATGTGAGCAACTCCTGGCTACATCTTCATGGTCCATCCTGCCTCATAGCAATCTTTTTCCCCTACTTTTTTCCTTCTCCTCATGGTCCCTACCTGAGACCCCCTACTTGGTCTCAAGTTTAGCCTTCCTCTCTCTCCTGTCCAGTCACAAGCTATAGCCTTTTATTAACCAATCAGAGATCATTGTGGGGCATTCCTTACAGCAAACTGGTAAATACAATGCCCATGTCCAGACAGCAACCTGATCTTGGGCACAGAATCCAGCATCTGAATACACAGTGCACAAGACCAACCCCAACAAAATGTTTTTATTTAACTAAAAGTATGAATTGATGATGTCATTGAAATAATTGATTTTTCTTAAGCCAAACTTTCTATGATAAAAGTATGCTTATGTTCAAAACACATTATTTTTAGTTTACAAACAATAGTTTGATATATCTATGGGTACAATGTGATATTTCAATGCATGGATACATTGTGGAGTGATCACATCATGTGTTTAATAATTCACAGTCTCAAATAAATATCAGTTTTTGCTCTAACAATTAAAATCTTTTAGCTACTTAAAGTATACATGATTATTCACTCTTATCACTTGGTATGTAAAAGAATGTTAGAACTTATTTTTCTTCTTATCTAGCTACAGCTTTATATTCAGGGACCACCCCACCTCTCTCCTCCATCACTCTTGCAACTAGTTTTTATTTCAGAATGACTACACCTATAAGGAAAAGCAATATCAAATCCTGCCTATTCTGTCTCCATGCTTGCTTAATGCCATCGGTCTGCCAATGTATTAAGTGATGAAGATACACAGAAAAAAAGACAGTTTTGGTTATAGTCAAATTCCTGCTTTCAAGAAAAGGAAATACAGATGAATATAGTGAAATAAGAACATCTGTTGTTCAATTCAACTAACCTTCCAAACTTTACATGTCTTTGAGGTATATATATATACCTCAAATATATATATTTATGACTATTTATATTACTATGATATACATATTTATATTACTATATATAGTATAGTAATATATTATTTATATATACTATATATAAAAATATATATATTACTATTTATATTACTATGATATATATTTATATTACTATAAAATGTGTATAAGCTTTTTTGTAGTAAGACTTTTCTGGCATGGTCTGGACTGTGACATTATCCATAAATAAATTATTTTTAGGCATTTCCTCACTGTATTATAATGATTTTATGTCATTAATAACATTTGTCTTTCTGTTAATTTATTTGAATTTATGTATACTTAAAAATACAAGGCTAGACTAGAGGGTAGAGTTTGATGACTGAGCCCGAGCTTATGTTGTGTGAGTTCATTTTCCAGTACCAATAAAGTGTTTGATAATATCATATTTGAAAATGCCAAAAAATAAGTGTTTGATATTCCCCTTAAGTACACACAATGTTTGTTTTTATGCATTCACCAAGCAAATAACATTAAGAAGGAAGAAACTGAAAGCTTAGTTTGGTTTGTAAGATTTCAATGATCTTATCCAACTAATGCCAGGAAGGGGATTTTGCGGTGTTTGATTCAATGACTAGGGAAGTGTCACAAGGCACTGAACAATTTTATATACTAAATCTGAGTAGTTAGAGTTGTGTTTAAGACAGTTGTGGGTGATTGTGAATGATAATCAGGATGTTTATAGGTAAGGATATGAGGAAGTCTGCTGAGACAAAAATTCAAGTGGAGATAATGCAGAAGTCCCTGTGTGAAGATGTGATATATTATAGATTATATGTACTTTTAAGGTTCATCTATATTTGGACAAATGATCCATTAATGAACTGTTCCCTTTTACACCATTTGACTGTCCCTAGTGGTACTACAATGGTAAATAATTTCAAGTGTTAAATTTGATGCCTCAGAACTAAATTCGAGATCTATTATTACTTTCCTCATGTTCATGATAAACATCTTGTTTCTTTCAGTTCCTCTATATAATAATAGAAAAATTGATTATACTCAGAGTTATTGTTTCATAGAATATAATCTATGACTGATTGCAAGGCACACTGAGGAAAGATAAAAGCCTCCCCCATTAAACTATGACAACTTCAATTATGAGAAGCATCCCAGTTTTAGAGATGCTAAAATGAAAGGTCGATCAGACACAAAAAAATGAATTGCTCAAGGTTACAGAAGTCTTGCAACATTTACAAGTATTATTTGCCATTATCTACATGCAAAAATTTATAGTAACACAAATCTGATGAATGCACAGAAATAAGTAATTTTATCAAATTCTTCAAAACATAAATGTCTAAGGTGTGGCATAAACAAGGTCATGCTACCCTATTACAGTTGCCTTAAGAGGAAGAATAAGACCAGACTCTGAATACTAGGTTGAACTTGGAATGAATGGTAAAATCAACAAAATAACACTCAGTCCTTGCGAGGAGCAAAGGGAAAGTCCAAGTTATTTTTCATTACTAAGAGATATTGTCACAGTTTCTAGGAGGGTATCTGCTGCGTTGTTCATTTTCCTAAGGAAAAGATAAACAAATGTAGCAATGAACCCAGTGGCAGATAAGCTCAGACCAACCTAAGAGTACTTGTATGGACTGATTAATTTTGGGTAAAATTTGGGAATAAAGGCATTACATAGAATTTTTTGAAAAAAAATATTTACAGAATCCATTGCTCACTCAATAGTCCTCCTGTGGCTTAAATTTATGAGTATATATTTAACTCCTTCAGCATTTTATTCATACTGATTCCATTCACAGAGTATTCTGGTCCAGACTATGCTGACTAATGGGACATAATAGAAGAAAGCATGTGTGTGTGCACGTGCGTGTGTGTGCACGCCACTTGACTTTCATATATATATCAGTTAGGATATTTTTCTAGATGTGCATATCACTCAATATTTAAAAAGTACTTTTCTAATTTAGTAGTGTTAGACTGAGGATTCAGTGTTTTTTACTTTGACCCCTTAAAAAGCACCTACTCATATCCTGGTCCATAAAGAAGAATCTGGTTTCTTGTAAAAGTCTTTCAGTTCCCTGAGTAGATTTTTCCAAGATATTTAATTTTCTGAGGCAATTGTGAATAGTGTTGTTTATCTGATTTCTTTCTCATTATGCTTGTTATTTGTATACAGGATGGTTACTGATTTTTGTGTGTTAATTTTGTATTCTGCCATTGTCCTGGAATGCATTTATCAGCTGTAGGAGATTTCTAATAGAGTGTACAGGGTCCTATTGTACAATCTTATTACTTTCAAATAAGGACTATTTGACTTGTTCCCTCCTTATTTGATCCCCTTGATCTCATTCACTTGTCTTAGTTCATTAGCTAATACTTCAAGTACTATGTTGAACAAGAATAAACAGAGCATACATTCTTGTCTTGTTAACTGATTTTAGTAGAAATTCTTTGAGTTTTTCTCCAGTTAGGATAAAGTTAACTGTGGGATTATGCCTGTACTCTATTGGGTTGTGTCCTTTGTATTTTGAAGGTCCCCAGAACTTTTATCATGAAGGGATGTTGATTTTTGTCAAATGCCTTTTCTGTTTCTACTGAGATGATTATATGGTTTCTCTCCACTAGTATACATGTGATAAATTTCATTTATTTATTTGTGTATGTTGAACCATCCCTACAACTACAAAATAAAACCAATTTGATAATGACAGATTAAAAAAATACAGTGTCAGGAATGGGTTATTTCTATTGAAGCTGTTAGCCATTAGGATTCCATAGAACCCCAATACTATAGGTTATTGCAATTGTTCTTGACTTCTCTACAAGATTGTGGTATTACTGCTGAAGCCATCATGCCACATACTTGAGTCATAGAACATGAGTAAATAAAGCTTGTGTTTACCTGGAAGCTTCATCCCTACTAAGTAGTTTGCATAGTGCAAGTAGTCACTATGCATTCTAGAATGTGGATATAGCTAGTATTGATATGAAGGTTCATACCTACTAAGTAGCTTTCACAATGCTTGTAGGTGCTATAAGTGCTATCATAGAAAAAAATTATTATCATTCTTACTCTGCTATAAATCTCATGAGCTACAATAACAACATGCCTAGCAAAATATGTCTACTGGTGCAATAAGGGCGCAAATATCTTGGGAGAAACCAACTAATTTCTGATTGGATTTATTCTTTCTTTAGAAAATGGAACTCATATTTTATACAGTTATTACACATAAAAATTTGTGGCCCTAGAGGAGTCATTATTGTCATTATTCTGTTAATGGGACATAATTTTAAAATGACTCCTAAGGACTTCTTGTTATAACTATAGATTGGTACGTTTCTCAAGTTTCACTAGATCAGTTTTTTTTTTGTAGTAGACATACTTTAACACAGAGATGAATGTACAGAGAATAAGTGACCATGGAGAGCTCAGTCCTAAATGGGACATCTATTCTCCTTCTCCAAGGTGCAGAAATCATTGGGAAGGAATGAGCAGAAAGATTGTAAGAGCTGCAATCTCTTGGTAGTGATAAATGACTACAAGGGAACTTTTCTGAAGACAAAAGAGTAGTTATACATAAGCACACACAGTAGCTTTGACCTATACATGACCTGCACAAGCTCAAGCCAGACAAGATCAAAGCATGGAGGGAGGAGGTGAGTTTGAAATTCTACCACATCTGAGGTGCTATTGGTTACTTCCTGCTATTGCTGGGGGCAGTGAGTTAGTTTTATTTAAGAATGTGGCCACTGATTTAGTCATCATAGATCTAATATACTCTAGTGGATGTCCATATACCTGAGTACATAGGCAGGATGAATGGGACTGGAATTTTTTTTAAATAAGCAACAAAGTAATGTAGGTTTAGAATGGGGGTGTATCTGGAAGGATATGGGGAAAGGAGACAAATATATTTAAAATATAGTATTTGAAATCATCAAAAAATCAATAAAATAGTTTTAAAGCGATGGTTGCTTTCATTATTAAACAAAGACACACAGCTCCATGTGAAATTGACACTGGGTTAAAATGTGACTTGAAGGTGGGGTTAGAGCTATAGAATGCTTTCTTCTTTTTTTTTTTTTAAAGAAGCCTGTTTTTTTTCTTTAATCAAAAGGTTGACACAATTAAATATGTGCCAGGTAAGTGGAAAGAGTAAGGAAGTTGAAGGTAGAGAGGTTATGACATTTTGTTCCACATTTTCCCATTTATTGAAGAACTATTATGATTTTTAAAAATAGTCTTTTTTTGATTAGTAAGTATGGGACAACATCATAGAAAAATTCTGTTGGTACAACAGTCTTAGATTTAAAATACATAAAGTAGAAACTGACATAACAGATACACCCACAGTTACAGATGGTGATTTTAATCATCTGATGAAAGTGTAAGCAGCCAAAACCTGGTGAATAAAAGATGGGTCAGATTTGGACAGCACTATTAACCAACTTAATCTACTTGGCATTTCAAGACAATCTCCATATTCTCCGGCTGTTTTCAATACACACAATACTCATTTCATCTGAAAGAATGTCTATTGGGGCACATTGAGGGACTGAACCATTCAAACCATGCTCTGTAAGTCAGAAAAAAATATTTTCATGAAATTTAAAACATAAAGAGTTTTTAAAAATATATAGAACAGTGCTTAGAGAGGAAAATTTATATTTCTAAGTATTTATATTAACAGAATGATGACTAAATCTGTGATGTATGTTTCAATTTTTAAGGTTGCAAGAACAGAAAATTACACTCCCCAATAAGCTGAAAATGAATAAATAAAATAAGTGAAATCAAAAGTTTGATCCCTCCGTGACTTGGATCCCAGTGGCTGGAGCAGTCTCCCAGCTGATCTGCTCCCCTGTGGAAACTGAGTCTGGAGGCACCCTAGAGAGGACATGGACCACAGAGCTGCAGGTAGGAGCACCTGCATACCACCCTAGGCCTTAGAAGCACAACTGGCAGTAGGGAGCCCCCAGAGTGCACCTGGCAACCAGACCCTGCCCCTGCAGAGAACCACTCCCCTTCTGCCCCTGGCCTGGATCCCGGTGGCTGGAGCAGTCTCCCAGCTGATCGGCTCCCCTGTGGAAACTGAGTCTGGAGGCATCCTAGATAGGTCAAGGACCGCAGAGCTGCAGGCATCCTAGAGAGGACACAGCCCACAGAGCTGCAGAGCAGGGGACACCATATCCTGAGGCACTCTAGAGGAGCGACTACACTCAGTGCAACAAACAACTAGCTGGTCTACTACTGTGGAGACAACATTTTCTGAGAAATTCTAGAGGAGCCACTGTACCCAGAACAGCTGGAGCTCAGGATCACAGAGACTTCTGGACCCTGAGGAGTTCTGACACAACCAACATAACTGGAAAGGCAGATTCCAGTCAGAACCAGTGAGTGCGGGTAGCACTAGAGCTAACCAAATGGTGAAAGGCAAGTGTAAGAACATAAACAACAGAAACAAAAGTTACTTGGCATCACAAGAACCCAGTTCCCCCACCATAGCAAGTTCTGAACACCACATCACACCAGAAAAACAAGACTCAGAATTAAAATCACTTCTCATGATGATGATAGAGGACTTTAAAAAGGACATAAACAACACTCTCAAAGAATTTGAGGAGAACACAGGTAAACAGGTAGAAGCCCTTAAAGAAATGCAAGAAAACACAATCAAACAGGTGAAGGAATTACACAAAACTGTCCAAGATCTAAAAATGGAAGTAGAAACAATAAAGAAATCTCAAAGTAAGACTACCCTAGAGATAGAAAACCTAGAAAAAAGACCAGGAGTCATAGACGCAAGTATCACCAACAGAATACAAGAGATAGAAGAGAGAATCTCATGCGCAGAAGATACAATGGAAAACATAGACACAACAGTCAAAGAAAATGCGAAATGCAAAAAGCTCCTAACACAAAACATCCAGGAAATCCAGGACACAATGAGAAGACCAAACGTAAGGATAATCGGTATAGATGAGGGTGAAGACTCCCAACTTAAAGGGTCAGTAAATATCTTCAACAAAATTATAGAGGAAAACTTCACTAACCTAAAGAAACAGATCTCCTTAAATATACAAGAAGCCTACAGAACTCCAAATAGACTAGACCAAAAAAGAAATACTTCCCAACACATAATAATCAAAACATCAAATATACAAAACAAAGAGAAGATACTAAAAGCAGTAAGGGAAAAAGGCAAAATAACATATAAAGGCAGACCTATAAGAATTACATCAGACTTCTCACCAGAGACTATAAAAGCCAGAAGATCTTAGACTGATATTATACAGACCCTAAGAGATCACAAATGCCAGCCCAAACTACTATACCCAGCAAAACTCTCAATCGCTATTGATGGAAAAACCAAGATATTCCATGAAAAAACCAAATTTACATAATATCTTCCCACAAATCTAGCACTTCAAAGAATAATGGATGGAAAACTCCAACACAAGGAGGGAAACTACAACCAAGAAAGAGCAAGAAATTAGTCTTCCAACAACCCTAAAAGAAGGTAATTACACAAACATAATTCCACATCTAATAACAAAAATAACAGAAAGCAACAATCATTTTTTCTTAATATCTCTTAATATCAATAGACTCAATTCTCCAATAAAAAGACGCAGACTATCAGACTGGATACATAAACAGGACCCAGAATTTTGTGGCATACAGGAAACGCACCTCTGTGACAAAGACAGACACTACCTCAGAGTAAAAGGATGGAAAACAATCTTCCAAGAAAATGGCCCCAAGAAACAAGTTGGAGTAGCCATTTTACTATCAAATAAAATTGATTTTCAATCAGAAGTAATCAAAAAAGATAAGGAAAAATGTTCCAAGAAGAACTCTCAATTCTGAACATCTATGCCCCAAATGCAAGGGCACCCACATACATAAAAGAAACTTTACTAAAGCTCAAAGCATACATTGCATCTCACAAAATAATAGTGGGGGATTTCAACATCCCACTTTCAGCAATGGATAGATCATGCAAATAAAAACTAAACCAAGACACAATGAAACTAACAGAAGTTATGAACCAAATGGATTTAATGGATATCTATAGAATATTTCATCCTAAAACAAAAGAATATACCTTTTTCTCAGCACCTCATGGAACCTTCTCCAAAATAGACCATAATTGGTCACAAAACAGGCCTCAACAGATACAAAAAGATTGAAATCATCCTGTGTACCATATCAGACAACCATGGACTAAGGCTGGGCTTTAATAACAACAAAAACAATAGAAAGCCCACATACATGTGGAAACTGAACAATGCTCTACTCAATGATGACTTGGTCAAGGAAGAAATAAAGAAAGAAATTAAAGACTTTTTGGAATTTAAGAAAAAGGAGAACACATCATACCAAAACTTGTGGGACTCCATGAAAGCAGTACTAAAAGGAAAACTCATAGCACTAAGTGCAAAAAAAAAAAAAAAAACTGGAGAAAGCATAGACTAACAACTTAACAGGACACCTGAACGCTTTAGAACAAAAAGAAGGTAATATTCCCAAGAGGAGTAGACGGCAGGAAATAATCAAACTCATAGCTGAAATCAGCCAAGTAGAAACAGAAAGAACTACACAAAATATCAACAAAACCAAGAGCTGGTTATTTGAGAAAATCAACAAGATAGACAAACACTTAGCCAGACTAATCAAAGGGCACAGAGACAGTATCCAAATTAATAAAATCAGAACTGAAAAGGGAGACATAACAACAGAAACTGAGGAAATTTAAAAAAATCATCAGATCCTACTACAGAGGGCTATAGTCAACAAAATTGAAAAATTTGGATGAAATGGACAATTTTCTAGACAGATACCAGGTACCAAAGTTAAACAAGGAGCAGATAAACCATCTAAACAGTCCCATAACCCCTAAAGAAATAGAAGCAGTCATTAAAAATCTCCCCACCAAAAAAAGTACAGGACCAGACGGTTTTAGTGCAGAATTCTATCAGGCATTCAAGGAAGACCTAATACCAATTCTCTTCAAACTATTCCACAAAATAGAAACAGAAGGAACACTACTCAATTTGTTCTATGAAGCTACAATTGCGCTCATACCTAAACCTCACAAAGACCCAACAAAGAAAGAGAACTACAGACCAATCTCTCTTATGAATATTGATGCAAAAATACTCAATAATGTTTTCACAAACCGAATCCAACAACACATCAAAACAATTATCCATCATGATCAAGTAGGCTTTATCCCAGGAATGCAGGGATGGTTCAATATTTGGAAATCCATCAATGTAATCCACTACATAAATAAATTCACAGAAAAAACCCACATGATTATCTCACTAGATACTGAGAAAGCATTTGACAAAATCCAACATCCACTCATGTTAAAAGTCTTGGAAAGATCAGGAGTTCAAGGCCCATACCTAAACATAGCAAAAGCAATATACACCAAGCCAGTAGCTAACACCAAACTAAATGGACAGAAACTGGAAGCAATCCCACTAAGATCAGGGACTAGACAAGGCTGCCCACTCTCACCCTACCTATTCAATATAGTATTGGAAATCCTAGCTAGAGTGATTAGACAACAAAAGGAAGTCAAAGAGATACAAATAGGAAAGGAAGAAGTCAAAATTTCACTATTTGCAGATGATATGATAGTATACTTGAGTGACCCTAAAATTTCCAACAGAGAACTCCTAAACATGATAAACAACTTCATCAAAGTGGCTGGATATAAAAATCAACTCAAATAAATCAGTAGCCTTCCTCTACTCAAAGGATAAACTGGCTGAGAAAGAAATTAGGTAAATGACACTCTTCACAATAGTCACAAATAATATAAAATATCTTGGAGTGAATCTAGCTAAGCAAGTGAAAGATCTATATGACAAGAACTTCAAGTCTCTGAAGAAAGAAATAGAAGAAGATCTCAGAAGATGGAAAGGCCTCCCATGCTCCTGTATTGGCAGGATTAACTTAGTAAAAATGGCCATCTTGCCAAAAGCAATCTATGGGTTCAATGCAATCCCCATCAAAATTCCAAATCAATTCTTCATAGAGATAGAAAGAGCAATTTGCAAATTCATTTGAAATAAGAAAAAACCCAGGATAGCGAGAACCATTCTCAACAATAAAAGAACTTATGGGGGAATCACTATCCCTGACATAAAACTGTACTACAGAGCAGTAGTGATAAAAACTGCATGGTATTTGGTACAGAGACAGGCAGGAAGATCAATGGAATAGAATTGAAGATCCAGAAATGAACCCACATACCTATGGTCACTTGATCTTTGACAAAGGAGCTAAAACCATCCAGTGGAAAAAGGACAGCATTTTCATCATATGGTGCTGGATCAACTGGAGGTCAGCATGTACAAGAATGCAAATCAATCCATTCTTATCCCCTTGTACAAAGCTCAAGTCCAAGTGGATAAAGAACCTTCACATAAAACCAGATACACTGAAACTAATAGAAGAGAAGGCGGAGAAGACCCTTGAATACCTAGGCACAGGGGAAAAGTTCCTGAACAGAACACTAATGGCTTATGCTTTAAGATCAAGAATTGACAAATGGGACCTCATAAAATTGCAAAGCTTCTGTAAGGCAAAAGATACTGTCAATAAGACAAAACAGCAACCAACAGATTGGGAAAAGATCATTACCAATCCTAGATCCGATAGAGGACTAATATCCAATATATACAAAGAACTCAAGAAATTCGACTCTAGACAACCAAATAACCATATTAAAAATGGGTACAGAGCTAAACAAAGAATTCTCAACTGAGGAAATTCAAATGGCCGAGAAGCACCTTAAGAAATGCTTAGTAATCAGGGAAATACAAATCAAAACAACCTTGAGATACCATCTCACACCAGTCAGAATGGCTAAGATAAAAAATTCAAGTGATGGTAGATGCTGGTGAGGATGTGGAGAAAGAGGAACACTCCTCCATTGTTGTTGGGAATGCAAGATGGTAGAACCACTCTGGAAATCAGTCTGGCAGATCCTCAGAATATTGAATATAGCACTATCTGAGGACCCAGCTATACCACTCCTGGGCATATACCCAGAAGATGCTCCAACATATAACAAGGACATATGCTCCACTATGTTCATAGCAACCTTATTTATAATAGCCAGAAGGTAGAAAGAACCCAGATGTCCTTCAACAGAAGAATGGATACAAAAAATGTGGTACATTTACACAATGGAGTACTACTGAGCTATTAAAAATAACGAATTTGAGAAATTCTTAGGTAAATGGGTGGAGCTAGAAAATATCATCCTGAGTGAGGTAACCCAATCACAAAAGAACACACATGGTATTTACTCATTGATAAGCAGATGTTAGTCCAAAAGCTTGAAATAGCGAAGATTCAACTAACTGACCACATGAAGCTCATGAAGAAGGAAGACCAATTGGGGATGCCTCGGTCCTTCTTGGAAGAAGTGACAGAATGCTCAAGAGAGCAAATAAGGTGACAAAGTGTGGGACAGAAAATCAAGGAGGGGCTATCAGGAGACCACTCTACTTTGATATCCATCCTATGTGTAGTCACCAAAGATAGACGCCTATATGGATGTTCTGAAAGTGCATGCTAACAGGAGCCTGATGCAGATGTCTCCTGGAAGATCTGCCAGAGTCTGACATATCCAGAGGAGGATGCTTTCAGCTACCCATTGGTCTGTTCAAGGGATCCCAATGAAGAAGTTAGAGGACTGAAGGAGCTCAAAGGAGTGGTGGCTCCAATAGGAGAGCAACAGAGCCAGCCAACCAGAGCTCCCCAGGGTCTAAACCACCAACCCGGGAGCACAAAGGGAGGCACCCATGACTTCAGCTGTATACTTAGGGGAGAATGGCCTTGTTGGGCATGGATGGGAGAGGAGATCCCTGGTCCCATGAAGGCTGAACTCCGAACGGAAAAGAATTCTAGGGCAGGGAGGGGGGAGTGGGGAGTAGGTGGGGGCACACCTTTGTGGAGGCAGGAGGGGAGATGGGATAGGGGGTTCCTGGGTGGGGGGGGAAATGTGGTGAGGGGATAAAATCTGAAATGTATTTTAAAGAAATAAAAAAAAGAAAAGAAAAGAAATAGGAAAATCACACCCTCAGAGAACCACAAGGAGGGAGGATGGGATAAGGAGCTCCTGGGTGGTGGGAGGAATAGGGTAAGGGGATAAAATTTGAAATGTAAATATTATGTCCAATTAAAAAAAGGGGAAAAAAAGAAAAGTTGTTAGAACCAACATCTTTAATAAAATGTCAGCCCTCAAAAAAAAAAAAAAAACTATCTTGATACTAAAACTTGTTTTGAGAATTAAAGAATTAATATTGTAGAATACACAGCCTTGGTGTATCTACTCATCAAGCAAGCTGAGCTGACCTGATCAAACCTCTGATGTCCTGGAATTCCAGCTGGATGCAGTGAAGACACAGCATCAGAGGCTTATCAATCCCCCCCCCCCAATATCTCAACACCCGTAATCAGCTTGAAGAAGTTAATGAAGACTCAGTGCCCCTATTCCTGGGCTTGGGGACTAAGGTGGTTAATATTGGGCTGCCTTTCTAGTGAAAAGTAGTGGTTTTGTTGGAACAGGGAGGATTAGCTAGGATTTATTGCACAGACATAACTTATTGGTAGAAATCTGTATAATTATTATCAAGATGAAGTTATAATTTCTTAAATGGTACAAAATTCACTTTGATTTCAAATTTAAGTTTTTCATTGGTATGAGCTTCTTATTGATATACAAGTGAGATGAATATTGATACTCTCATGGGCATTGTGTCTATATAACACATTTAGGAATACAAGGCTTAGACCCAGTCCTTCTTGAATTTTTTTAACTCTTTTGAGATGGTTAGCCTGTGAGTTAAGGGACTATAGCAAAATCATGGCTTTGAGTTATTGTTAGGGTGTTTTCTATATTTTATTTAGAAATAGCTGAGAGGAGTTAACAGACAACAGTCCAGGTTACCTTTCATGGATAGTTGGTTTTCAAAACTTTAGAAGTCCACAGAATTGATGCTACAAACTTTTCTATATTAATGTTCATTATGATTAGAGACCTGTCTGCTCCTGACAGCTTCCTGTCTTGGATTCTAAGAAGAAATTGAGCATCTTTGGAGTTACTCCAGTTGTGGTGAGACAGCCACTAGGCAAGAATTGCCTCTTTCCACCTATAGACAATTACTGTCCAGAAAAGGACACACTTGCAGAATAGTCGACTGATTATATCTGCCTAGACAGAGTAATCAGCCCTTAATAATTCTGCATCACTAAGGTCTGTCAGATGATCTTGGGCCAGAAGGCTAAAGATTTGATGCTCCAACGTTCTGTAGTATAGGGACTGTCCAGGTGTTCAGCAGTCTCCAGGTGTTCAGCAGTCTCTATAAATTGGCTAAGTTTTAGAAGTTATGCTTTTGTGCTTCCCATAATTTCAGTTAACTCAGTCATTCTGGATTTCTGACGGGGTTGAAGACTTATAGTCTCATAGCCAATCCATGGCTGCCACAGTTTGCAGTTCTATGAGCAATGAATGAGGAACTCTCCAGTTAGATGCATGACTCTATTTTTAAATATGGTTATTTGTTTTCTTGACTGTTTGCTTTTTAAATTATTTGTATATTCTGGATATTAATCCTTAAATGAACATATAGCTGACAACTCTCTATCACTCTGAAGATATCTTCTCTACTGGATTGTTTCTATTGCTGAATTCCTGAACAAATGGAGTCTTATTTAGAAAGCTCTTTCTTGCACCTATGTCTTTCAGGTTACTGTCCATATATTCTTCCAGAAGTTTAAACATTTTATGTTTCACAATGATGTTTTTTATTTTGAATTGATTTTTATGTTCAGGATAATAAAATAGATATGGCTATATTTATTATAATTCTTCAATATTGGTTACCCAGTTCCCCCAACACCATTTCCTAAGTATGCTGTCTTTTGATATTTTTGTCAAGTATCAGATGTCAATAGTTTTGTGAACTCATGTCCAGGGTTTCTAATACATCCCAGTAGTCTGCATGTCTGTTTTTGTGCCAGCACCATGCTATATTTCTCTACATATGTTTAACATCTAACATCTAACATTTAATATATGATATATGACATATAACATGTCATCTAACACATTATCACATAGCATATAGCATATCATATAACACATAACACAATCATATAACACATAACTCATAACATATAACATAATTAATATATATTATAGCTCAGCAATATATTTGAAATCTGCTATAGTAATCCCTCTAGCTGCCCTTTTTCTTTAGCTTACATTGAGTATGCAGGGCAGTTTGTGGTTCTACAGGAATTTTAGAATTTTTTTTTTCTGTAGAGACTATCATGGGAATTTTGACTATTGTTGCCTTGACTCTTCAAATTTCTTTTTGTAGGATGATCACTTGAACAATATGAATTCTATCAAACTATGAGCATGGGAGGTGTGCCCATCATGCAGTACCTCTCTCAATTTTCTTTTTCATTTAGTTTTCTGGGTAGTGTCTTTCATCTCCTCAGTTAGGTTTATTAATAGATATTCTATTTTTGAAGTTATTATGATTGGAAATGTTTCCATGATCTTGTTCTCAACATGTTATTAGCATACAGAAAGTCATCAGTTTTATAAGCTAATTTTTTATTTTACCACTTTGCTGAAAATATCAATCATTTCTACAAGTGAACCGAGTTTTGGGACCTTGTGTGTATAATGTAATATTATCTGCAAAGAGGGATAATTTGACTTTCTCTTTTCCAATTTATATCTCTTTAGTTTCCTTCTCTTGTCTTGTTGCTTTACCTAGTTTATTAAATGCTGTATTGAAAAGGACAATGGTAGGGAGTCATTTCTGATTTTAATGGTATTATTTTGAGTTTTTCTCCTTTTAGGATGATGCTGGCTATAAGTTTTTCACGCATTTCGCTTTTATTGTGCTGAGATATCTACTCCTAGTCCTACTTTCTCTAAGATTTTTAAATAAAGAAATAATAAATTTTGTCAAAGGCTTTATCTGCATCTGTTAGATGATTATGTAAATTTTCTTTTTAAGTTCACTTAGAGGACTTACTTCATTTATCAACTTAAATATGTTGAGTCATTCCTGAGCCTCAAATAAAGCAACTTAATCATGGTAGATAAATTTTTTTTATATATGACTGTGTAGGATAATGCTAGTATTTTTTTTTATTGAGGAATTTTTCATTCAGATCCATTGCAATAGATCTCATTTTGTTTGTTGTGTCTCTGGTTTGTGTATTAGAGTAATACATAGAAGGAGTTTAAAAGTGACCCCACTCACACCTGTTTAATCATTTGGGAAGTATTGGTTGTGGTTCTTTGAAAATCTGGTAGAATTCTGCTAGGAATCCAAATGGACCTAGGCTGGTTTTAGTTGGTAGGATACCCATAACTCTTTCTACTTTCTTTCCTTGTTAAGATAATTTTTACATAGTCAATCTCTTCTTGATTAATACTGATGACTTAGCTGAACCTAAAAATTTGTCCATTCCTTTTAAGTTTTCTAAGGTGATGGAGTATAAGTTTTTCAAGTACTCCCTTATAATACTCTGAATTTCTTTGGTATGTTATAATTTGTTTTCCTGTACATTGGTTGGTTTGGGTTTTGTTCCCTAACGTTTATTACTTTTACTGTTTCTTCCTTTGACTTTCCTTTGATTTACTGCTTCTTTCCTTTTCTCTCTTTTAAATTTTCCAGCTTAATGCTTAGCTTATACTTTTTAAATAAAAAAATATAAATTTCTTAAAATTATTGCAAAACACAACATAGTGGATTAAAACAATAACAAAAATTCCAGTTTCTGCTGTCAGGAGTCTGGGCTCGGCTTGCTTGGCTCCACAGACTTTATTTGTAGCTTTAGAAAGCAGCTGTCAATCTACCAGCCAGGACTGAGGACATGGCAAGGCTTGTCCAGAAGGATCCGCCCTTTCATGATCATTCCTGTGGTTATAGACAGACTTCAGTTCTAGTATTGTTGAGCTAAAGCCTCAGAGGTCCTTTGCCAACTCCTGGTTTAAGTCTGTCTTTTTGCCCTATCACTGGGCAGATTTTGTGTCTCCTTCTACTGGAGGCACAAGAGAGCGTAGCCCAAAACAGTAAAAAGACAGTATCCCAGCACTGTTTATATCCTTTCTGTGACACCTAACATATTCTATCTGCGATAAACAAGTTATGAACCCTATCTCACACACTGAGACAGACAGGATCACATGAGGACTCTAATACCAAATGGTGGCAACTGTGGAACAGTATCCATGGCTATAAAGTTAATCATTACAGCACGACAACACTTATATTTACGCCTAAACCTCAGGGCTAATAATTTCATTGTTAATTCTAAATATTTTATAATTTCTCATAGAATTTGATTAAGAAATCATTTGATTAGCATTTGAAAATACCCAGTATGTTTGTTTCCACTGTCATTGTTGGTGTGTACTTACAACATCCTTTGCAGTCTTTCTGTCTGTCTATGACCGTGTTATCTTTTATGTATTCCTGTTTACTGTATTGTGGTTCATAACTCATAGGCTATTATTAGCAGCTGCCATAGACATTTAACATGCATTCTTGATTTCTAGATATATTGATATTTCTGTATTTGTATCAGATAATAAAAGGCTTTATAAGATTTCATCTGAATCTCTATTTTTTATAAATTATTTTATTTTGGAATTTAATTCCACTTTCTCTTAATCTTTGATTTTCTGTTAGTGATATTTTATCTTTTTCTTTCTGCTTATTTATATAGCTCTAATGTCAAATTCATTTCCTTTTAGACATTTTCAAGGTGCTGTTGTTTTGTTCTTTTGTTTTTTATTTGTTCTTGGGTCTCTCAGTTATTTTCAGTATTCTTCATCCCAAAAACAATTTCTTTGCAGCTATATTTGACATATGTTGGAATGGGATGCTCTCTTGCCATTCTTACTAAGACCTGTGTTCCTTAGGTCTTTTGCTAATTTCTGCTGCTCCTTCTCTGAGTTTTCTTCTGATTCAAGACCTGCTGTCTACTCTCCCATTTGCTTTTCATATTCTCCACTTAACCCCACCTATAGTTCAGCCACTCACCAAATTTTAATTTGGTTTCAATTTTCATTTCTAGAAGATCTGATTTTAATTAATTAATCAATTAAGTAATTGAAGCAGTATCTCATTATGTTGCCTTTGCTAGCTTGGAACTCCCTCTGTTAGACTAGGCTGGCCATGAACTCATAGAGATCCACCTACCTTTATTCCTCAAGCATTGAGAGTAAAAACATGCCATCACATCAGCCTTAATTGATTTCTTTTAAACTGTTTTCTGTTTCACCAATTTTCTTCTTTATAATTTAGGAACCTGTTTAATTTGCTTAATTATGATAGTCATTTTGTAAGATTTTAATTTGAAGAATATGAGGAGTTAATCTACTGTTTATGGATTATTTTGTGACCTTTCTGTTGCTGATTTTGTTCTTCACACATTTTTAACTAGCTTTAGATTAACAACTCATTTTAAGTAATTGTTAGCCTATGAGGCTTTCAATAGCTGAATTATGATCATTTTGCATTTAATTGTGTCAGATACCCTTAGCAAGTCATGAATCTTGGGCATAATGTAAACAAATGCTTTTATATTTTAACCAACTGGGGAATGAGTTGTATCAGACACTGGTCCTGATTCCTAGTTATCCCTGAAGAGCTCAGCTTCTGGGTTTCTGGATGTTCAAATCCCAGACTGTCTTCATTCTTCATTCCCAGGTCAAAAAGAATTTTTGCATGAAGCTGGAGGTTTACTTTCTAGTTTTTTAAAATTTCTGTTTCCCAAAGATTCCCCTTTCTTTCCAATAATATTATGTTTACATTTAAAACATGCTGTTAAGTGATGCTGTGGTTTCTGTGGTTTTTCTTTTCTATAGAGAACCAGCCATCAGACTCATCAACACAACGAAAGAGCCACAGGTTTTTCTGAAATAGTGCTTCTCCTAGTTAAAGAAGATGTACTCAGACTCAAACACTTGTCTGCATGGGGTTCCCATGTTTTCTGAATTATCATACTTAAATTCTAAGTGTTTGTCACCAAGGTGAGATATCCTCAAATCTCACAAGACCACTTGTGCTTCTATAAGTGATAACCACAGCAGTGGGAAGAACATTCTCCTGAACACAGACCTACAGCTGAACTGTGCCCAGGTTAGAGAATCATGTGGAGTTAAGGATCTAGTAGACTTAAAAGGTCACTCAGTGTTACATGTAATCAAAGAGAAAGTGCTTCAAACAACACACTTATAAAATAAAACAAAACAATTCAGAGAACGAGTGTAAGCTTCCCATAGATGGAATTTATTTCAACCGGAAGCAATAAATAAATTAATGTGAAAGGAATAGGAATTTTACATATCATTTTGTGAGCTATTTAAAATTATTTAGGAATAAAATAGCACATGGTTACTTTAATGTTATTATAAAATAATTATTAGTAATAAGAAATATAAATGTAAGAGTTGTAAGTTTCAAATAAAGAAATCAGGACAAATCTCCTTTATTAAATTTTGAATTCAGAATATCAGCGTAAACATCATGATTTCTTTTTGCCCTTCAAAAACACATATATTTTCTAGCTTTGACCTTTGAAATGACATATTCCCAGTGGTTCTAAATACCATTCTCCTTCAAAAGAACCTAGGTGTATTATAGGAAATGAATAAGAAGATTCTGTAACATAGTATTGGTGCAAAAAAAGAATCAAAGAAAATTTGGGAGATGAGTGTGGGGTTATGTCAAAGCCCACAGCCAGGCCATAGGCTCTCTCAGCAAAGCACATGGCAGTGGGCATCATTGAGATAATGAGTACAATTGTACAGACAGTGAAAATATAAAATCATGAGTTATTAGTTATATTAATAAGAAAATAAATACAAATAATGGCTCTAGAGTTTGCTACCAAGTGAATTTGTTTCTCCCAAAACCCATGAAAGGCAAAAGACTAAGCATACATCATTATGCTGGCCATTAACTACTTAAGAAGAACCAATATCTTTAGTGAATGAGATTTTCTGTATAAAACCCAGTAATATATATGAAAGGACTTGTCATTGTGGTTCATAGGAATCATCACTGGGTAGGACAACTAGCTGCTTCCCTGCCCTGAAAGGTTACATGGCCTTCTGGTCCCATGGAAGCTAGTCCTCAAGAAAAAGCTTTTATGTCTGATTGAATCTGGATCTTCTGGACCTTGTGTCTTTTGTACATACATGGTGTCATGAGCAATACAGACTTACCTTCAACTTCTGGAAGTAAACAAGGGCAACCGCAATAGTCTCTAATGTTTTAGAATTCTCTTGGACAACCATAACAGACAACTCAATCAGAGCCCTCTGACTCCTGGTCAGGTGGATTTTGTTATTCTGTGGCTCTTGGTAATCATTGTCAGCTTAAATGAGAAATTTTCATGTGTATGTGTATGTAATATATATATGTATATATAGACAAACTATTATGAGCATTTTGAGGTAGATAGTTAATACTATGAATCCTTATGACTTTTTCAGACAACCTTATTTCCTCCCCCCTTTTCCCATCCTCTTTGTGTATTGATCTCCCTCCTCCCCTATAAACAACTCCTGGCATTGGTTACGTTTCTATTGCTGTGGTAAAACACGATGACCAAGCCAACTTATGGAAAAGAAATGTTTATGTTGCCCTTACCATTCCAGAGGAAAAGGTGCTCTTCATCATCATGGGAGGGGAGCAAGGTAGTAGGCAGCTTGATGAGTGGAGCGGCATCTGAGAGTTCACATCAGAAACAGAAAATAAGAATCAGCAAGAGCCAACTTGAAATGAGAAGAGTCTTTTGAAACATTAAAACTCACTACTCAGTACTTTCTTCAGCAAGTTCACATCTCCTAAACTTCCCCAAGCAGCCAAGACTTTGGAACCAAGCATTCAAATGCTCAGACTCTGGGTGGTATCTCACTTAAACTAGCATCCCTCTATCATCTCATTTGAACCAGCATCCCTCAATCCCACTTTTCCCATTTCCCGCTTCATGTTACTTTTACTACATATGTTTAATTTTTTTCTAATAGTAACAAAAGAGAACAATGAGTCTCTTTGCATGGTCAAAAAACAAAGACTAAAACTTAAGAACTGAAGCTTTTGAAAAAATTACTTGTTTAATATTTCAGAGAGCTTTTTCTCTGAAATATTAAGAGACAGGAAACTAGATTAATGGAAACAAAATTGAAGAAAATTTAAGTAATCCTCAAATAGTTTATGCAATCAGGAAATGTTGTTTTACTTTTGAGGCAATAGAAATGCAAACTTTTAAGTATGTATTACCTATGAAATTGTAATGACCTGAAACTTTTGTGTGAAAATGAAAGTCTAACTTAATTAAAGATTAATCAAAGTAAATTAATCAAAATAAATTGGGAATTTGTGTAACTTAAGACCTCATGGACAACATGAGTAAACTGAGTCTGAACATTGTGACAATATACTTTTTATAAAACATGATGGAATTGCTAAAGTGAATTACAGAACTATACAATATTCTTTCATACATTCCATTGGTGTTCATAAAATTGCTGCAACTGTTAATTTGCACATTTATGTGAAGGCTTATTTGGTTAAGATGTGATTCCCTGTGAATTTCTAAAGTGGTTAAGAGTAGGGTCCATGGGTACTTGTGTACCTCATTTTCACCACAGTATGCATTCAAAATTTAACCAAGTACTAGTCTGTTACAGGCATGAAAAAATTTTAATAATAAAAAAGTATTTGAAAGTATTTGTTAAAATAAGTCTCTCAAAGATGCCATAATAATTATGATTGTAAAATTATATCTTCTTCAAAATATTTTTAAATTTTGATGGTTTATTATTTATACACTGTATTGTGATGTTCTCCCTTACCTTCTCTTGTCCCCTTACCATTTCTACTGGTCCTTTTCCTCTTGCCAAATACTACTACTACTGCCTTTATGCATTTGCATGTATAGGTAGCCACATTTGCTGTGTCCTCATGAATACAGCGACCATATCATGTCCAGAAGACAGCATTTTATAGTGCTTCTCTGTCCTCTAGATTTCACAAGAGAATTTCAAAAGAAATTATACCCTTTCCAAAGATGTAATTGAAATACAATAGACTGTCATATTTTAAGTACATCATTTGACATAATTTTCATGCCTCGGTCATCACAGTCAAGATAGTGAAACTTCTGTCCCACCTGAGGCTTGTCAGTGACCTCTCATTTCTCCTGATCTATCTCCTTGACTTTTTCTTATATATCTATATCTAATCTTCTATATCTGTATCAGAATATGCCACACTGTGTTTCCAATGTGAATGCTCCCTGTGTGGTAATTATTATATATTGATCTATTTTCTGTTGCTATTAGTTTTCGCCATCTAGAATTTAATATGAATGGAATTGTGGAGTACATTATGATTAGGATAAGCATGTTGATTACCTTATGATATTATATGTTAATGACAGTTCTGTTTATTTATTTTTTATTACTGATAGCATGAGATACTACTTATGTGGGAGAAGATAGATTTATGTTTTTGCTTATTGATGACCATTTGTATTGCATTGAGTTTGACCTATTAATAGTAAGAGAATTAAAGACATTTGTAAGCAAGTATAAGCAAGTCTGTGAAAATAACTGCCTTTGGTTTAGTGAGCACTTAGGAGTAGAAAGCTTTAATCATTTGGTAAGTTTATAGTTGACTTTTTAAAACTTCCCATCTGGTTTTTACAAAATAAGTGTACCTTCTACTCTTGTCATTGAAGGAGAGTTTAGATTTTTACTTTATTGCCAGCAATTGGTATGTTTAGTTTTTTAGTTTTAACCATGAACATAGAGTGTACAAATACTTTTGGATGTATATTGAGCTTACACCCCCAAATGTATTATAAATTGAGAAACTTTTAAGTTCCAAGAACATTTAACCCACCTAACTACTGAACCCCAGAGCTTAGCAGCGTGAGGACACACTGTGGACTGTGCTGGCTGGGAGCTGTGGTTCTGGGATGCTGTCCAGCATCATGGAAGAGAGTGGTACCGCATTTTGCTAGCCCAAGAAAAGACTAAGGCTTGATTTGATGCGTAGGTGTCCTAAATGTATGTCACTTATCAGTACCATCAATTTGAAAATTGCAAGAGAGTAATTACTAAGTCAAGATACATCTTTACTTGTATTTTTTGTGCTAATTAGTGCTTTTCTAGTGAATAAGACAACTTTCCGTGTGTTTATTTACTGACTGTAGATTTTCTTTAGTTAGAGTCTCTTCAAATCTTTTATCCTTTTTATTATTACTTTCTTACTTTTGAGAGTGGCCCATATATCATGGATAAGAACCCTTTATCAGATATGTAATTTATAAATATTTTCTTCTGTTCTGTTGTCTTTTAAAAATTTCTCTTTTTTATATTTTATTTTTAATTTTTCTTTATTACCAAGAATTTCACAGATTGTATATAATTGTATATGATCATATCTAGTCCCACGTTTTATCATCTCCTCATAGCTTTCAAAAAGAAATTTTTGTTTTTTTAATGAAGTCCATATTATCATTTTAATCTTTATTGAATTGGCACTGTAGCTTCTATTCTGTTACACTGATCCATTTGTCTCTTATATAAACACACCATTAGCTATTATTATTACTGTTCTTTTATCCTACATTTTAATGCCATCTACTTTTTTCTTTCTTTTCAAAGTGATTTTGTTCTTTGTCATTTCATATAAATTCTAAAATCAGATTGCTGCTTTCTACCACAAATCTTTATGAGTTTTGATGGTATTGTGTTGACTGTTGATTAATTTGAGAAGATTGGCATTTAAACAATGCTTTCTGAAGTAAAGCTGATTGTAGAATGTTACTAAATGTGGCAACCTATTGAGCCTCTTATATTTTATAGATTTTAATAGACTGTCTATATAAAGCTTAAAAGGAATAGAGTTTGTAGGAAGGCAATGTAATTATGCAAATTTCTTTTATCTTTCATGGGAATTGGGAGATGTCAAACAAAGTCAATTATTTTGAGGACTTTTCTTGTGACATATGAGAAAAATAGAAATGATAGATGACTTTCTGGGGACAGAAACTACCAAAGATAATATAGTTCTGAGCACTGATTGGAAGAGTCTAGAAATTTTGCTGATGTAGAAAAGGAAGGATTGTGAGAACAAAATTATAATGCACTCAAGAGGGAACAAAATCTTGTGGACATGGTTCCTACGTAAAAGTAAGTGTGTTTTATTCATTATAGCAGGAGGAAGACAGAACATCTGATCAAAATAAAAAAGGCTGACAGATTTGCTGGCAGGAATATTACTGGAGTTATTAGGGTAAAAGTCTCAGTTCTGAAAGCCTTAATGAGTTATTCTCAGCCATTTGTCTTCAATAGGCCTGTGAAAGAAATATATAATGGTGAGAAGCAGAGAAGTAAATGATGTGGCCACACTGGTAGGAAGACAAGAGCAACGTATCTGGAGACCACACCTACCAAATCCATTTCTTATGGTCATGACATGAAATTTAGTTTCAAATAGAAGGCAAAAGGTGTTTCAGAACTAAACAGTACTGGTCAAGGTGTGGTCCAGCTCATCACTGACCCATCATTTTCTCAGCTTTACAGTAAGAATCTGACAAGTTGTCAGAACTCTGTGAAATCTCTTCCTTTGAGACAAGTTCTTCCTTTGGCTATTACCTGGCTCCAGCAAATGAGATTTCTAGGGAAATTACAATTTCTTGTTTACTACTGTTTTTTGTAGTTTGACAAATAAAGGGAAGGGTAGAATGTCTCTTCTCCTCATTCCCTCTCTGCTTCTTTGTCTTTCAGGAATTCAGAAACAAAATTATCATTGAGCAAGAGGAATGTTGAGGGATTACTGTAAGATCTGGGGAAGGTAGAGAAAGCATCTCGTATTTGATAGTTGAAACTATTGAGCAAGGAAATAAATTTGGGTGGCAGGACAGCATGGTTGGCTAATTTGAGGTTAATGTTATTGAAACAAGACAGTAGTCATGATTTTCATCTTTCTTTCTCCACATACTATCAGTTGGGTACATGTACAAGGTAAAGCTCTGAGTTAAGCATGAGATGGATTTTGATATGTGAAACAAAGATAAGATTACACACAAGAGTAGATAGATAATTTCTGGGACAATGGCTAAGACACACTAGGAACTTGACAATCTTAAGTTTACTTAAGATTAAGAAGGAGTAACAGCAGACAATAGTCTGCAGAGTGATGGGCACTGCAATGGTCTGTGAATTCTAAGGCAGTTTCTAATTTCACAGTCATTCTGCACTTGAGATATATATAATGACAGACAGTGCCAGCTCTAGATAGCCATAACTCAAGGTCTCTATAACTTTATACATGCCAGGCCAGGAACAAGCTCTCATTCCATACACATGCTCTCTTTGGTACTTTCTACTGGGTTCTCCTTCATCAGTTTGGTATTATATAGACCTGTAATAATCTCCATGTCAAATTGCAAGGGGCCTCAACTACTAGTGTAATGCTCAGGTGTCCCTTGACTAGAAGGAAGTTCACAGAGGCCCTTGTTAGTCCTTTGCTTTTGAAAAGAAATGATTTCTTTATTGAAAGAAACACCTTAAAAGGATTAAAGAAATGATTATTTCTGGAGCCATATATGAGTCACCATGGCCCATGAGTGAACACATACCTTTAAGTCTCCACAAATACAATGTTTTAATGTAGAGTAGTTTCATGAAGTTTTATAATTTATAAAAACAAAGAAAGTAATGAATTAAGGAAAGTTTAAATACATTGGAAGACACAGATTAGGGTTGGTTACCGCAAGATGAGGGAAAGCTTTGCAGAAAATAGGACATCAGATGCTATTTGATGACATTCTTAGTTTTGGGGTTTGTAGAAGCTAGTAGTCTGCTAAGTTAATAGATTTCAAAAGGTTTCTGTCTATTAGTCATGGGATGTTAGCCTTAACACACAGGCAAGGAATGGCTGTTAGAGTTGGGGGTAGAAGAAGCCTAAAGTAAAGTAATTAGGATCTGCACCTACAAAGTTCCACTCTCTGCATATAATGAACACCAAGGAAGTAAGCATCGGTGGATCTGGATAATAAGGAACTCAAAGAAACGATGGGTTTGGGACAATTCTATAAGAGTGTAAACACAAGTGGAGATCGACAGGCTTGGAGTTTACATTATGGAGATGGTAGAAGTGTTGCTGGTATCTAGGTATGTCGTTGGCAGAGGGGGGCTGAGATAAAGTGGACAAAAGACCCCCACGATTGAATGTATTGAGCACTAATATTGGAAGGGTCATCTATGGGATACTACACTATATAGATTGACATAGAATAAGACGTTTAATTTGGGGCCATTCAGATTTGGGTTGTTCTAAAAACCACCTACACAGATTTCTAATACCATTACCCCGATGGAACACAGTAGGGGAATTTTTGCTGGCTATGAAGTTCTCAGCTTCATGGTCTCATTTGTCGTGATGGCAGTTTCTTTACATTCTCCTTTGCATACTCATCAACAACAGGACCAGATAATTAATAGGACATTTAGCTTTGCATTCTTCCATCTTTCTCTTATTTATTTGGTGCTTTAACTATAGTTTTACAACTAAATACATGTTTAAAATGATATATTTTCATCTTTCATGTTCTCTGTACCAACTGGCATAGAGACTTTATTGTTGCAAACTGTAACAGAAAAATACATTTAAATTTCAACATCTTCATTCAAGCTCAGTTTCACAAAGGAGTCAGCAGTAGAAACAAGAGTGGAAGCAGACATCCATGGACACTTAGGATCTTATTGAAGGCATGAATTACTGACATATAGGTTTGATGCTGTTCACAAACGCATAGTCTTTAAAAACAAAACAACTTTTAAGAACCTTAATTTAATTTTTTTGCAATATTCCTTCTTAGGAAGTATTTGATATCTTAGTTCCAACATATGCAAGATTATTGTTTTAGGTGTATTCACCTTTATGAATCCTGCATTTGTAATATTTAATGTAATGCTTTCACCAGATTCTGTGAATGCAAGATAAAAATAGGTAAGTGCTGGAGTGGGTATGAGGCGGCCAAGGTGGTGTGAATGAAATGCTCAGGTATTGTGTGGGAATGGAATACCCTGCCATCATTCACTTCCCCATTGTTCCTCAGATGCTTTTACACCATTATAAGATTAATTAGAACTCCTCACAGTGTTTGTTTTCATAGTCTATATTGATTAATATTGGTTATGTTAGAAAAAGTATATCTAGTAATATATTTAAATTATATGATATAATTAATATTATATAGAAAATACCTATTTCTCCTTTTAAAAAAAAGTGAGAAGCATGGTACAGTGTTAAATTTTTTTATCAATGCTTGAGGAATGTGTTACCAGAAAGGTACTTGGAAGTCTCGTGCCTGCGTCCTCATTCAGGCTGGTAGCAAATCACACAGCACAGAGCCCCAGGAAAACTCCACTGTGCATTCTTCAGAAGGGGAGTGCGACAGAAACAGGCAACTTATTCCTGTCATTTGGAAAAACCATTTTACCTTCTGCATCTCATGAAAGGACCTCAGAATCCTGGGTCCTTGGTCTTGGGTCCTAGAAGCTGGTCCTTGGCTTATGGTGGTGGTGAATTGGTTCTGGTCGTAATTATAGAAAGCTAGAAAAGAGCAAAATTTCCAAAGGAAGGCCTAGGAATGATGATGTTCTCTTAATGAATTTGCTTCCATTCAGATACTCATTTAAAACTGCTTGTCTTTAAAACAGTGGACAGCTCTCAATGCTTCAGATCTACCAGTGTGAAGAATAAAGAGCTAAGCACCTTGGTTAGGTTTGTTTCAGGCATGTGTCTCTTTCGATAAGAAATAAAGGCAAGAAAGTCCCCTGGTGAACCACAGTGTTAAGGAAACAAATTGTGCATCTGTCCTACATCTGCCCAGAAAGGACTTCCATGAGAAATTGTGTTAGCGTTTAGGTTTAGACACCAAAACTGTTCAAGGAACTGTGACGTCCAGGAGCATGTACTTCATTGCCTCCCTCTAGTGTATCCTAGAGGAGGAAACGTATTCAAAGACACCAAGCTGTAACAAAAGGCAACCATGAGAGTCAAAAAGGGGTATTAGTTTCCTGTAATGCTTTTTTTCATTCTGAATGCCTAGTTCCCAGTTAGAAAAGATATCAAAATCAGAGGTCAGATGATGTGTAGTATGTTTCTGGAGCTTCCTGTCCTCAATCAACAGGCTCCTGAACTACTTTCTCAGCTATTCATTCTAAAGGCAATATCTTGTCACTATTTCTCAAGGAGTGGAGGAAAAAAAACATGCTCCAAAATTATACTTTAGGAGAAAACTTTAAATTACAAGTTCTCCCAACTCTTGGTGCTTGAGTTGTGCATGATCAAAGTCCTTTCAATTCTGTATTCCCTGGGTCTTGGGATGATGGCTGTTCCCTCCTCTTCTCTTTCTACTGTCATCATTCTGCTTGTGATACTTTCCCTGTGTTCAATTTTTCTAGAAATATGAAAATAAGAACAACCAAGAATCCCAGGGTACAGATTATGTATGCTGGTCAGTGCCCTGTGGAAGCCAAAGCTATGCAATATCACTTAAGGAACAGATAGTGATTGAAAAGATCATCACCAAGAAGTTCTCTGCAAACAAGTCTAGACAAAAAAAGTGATGGTGGAGAGAAGCAGTGAAAATAGACAAAGCCATAGATCATCCAGAGGGTGATGGTGCAGAACAATTGAGAAACGTAAGACCTTGAAAAGAAGACAGAGTAAAGCAAAGCAAACCAGACAGTGGAAAGGGAGTCCTGACCACACGCATGTACTCCCACTACAAAGGATCATGTCCATAAATGTCTTGAAAATCAAACATGGCAAATCACTATGCAAGAAACCACATTATACAAAGTGCTGTGCTGTAATGTGTAATCTGGGGGAAAAACTGAGGGTACATTAGCTGGAGAAAGATAATCTAGAGGAAAAAAAATCAAGGAAATGGTAAGGCCAATCTCTCAGGGACCAAAAATTTAGGTGTGAGTATTAAGTATGAGCAATCCAGGAATAGGTGATGAAGGAGCAAGTATGGTATCATTATAACCAAAGAGAGAAGCCAATAACAGCAGAGACACAAAACAGATCTCAATAGGAAGAAAGGCTCTTGGGAGCTAATGTAAACTTACACATTCTAATAGAATAAAGGAAAGTGGTCTCTACCTAGCAGGAGGAGATGCTTGTTGGTGAATTGTTTTGAAATATGCACCTATCATATTTTCTGTTATTGGTTCTTGGACTGAAGAAGTGTCTATGTATGCCATCTCTTATCTCTGAAGAATGCAAAGCATCAATTGGATGCAAAGACAGAGTCTACATAACACAAAGATTGTACCTTGGTCTTAGTTCTGCCTTTATTTCTGCATCCTTTGTTTTTTAATGTTAAGAAATCAAGGTAATCCCGAATTCAAAAAGCTAAGCATTAGAATCAGGGGCAATGGCGAAGCCTCTTTTGGTCTGGCTCATTCCATATGGTTTATAAGATGGTCTATGTTTGGAGCTCTGTGTTTCCTTGCACCATGATAATGGAGGTAACCTAAATGGGTCAACAATGCATGATTTTATGGAAACTGAATGAGGAGAGGAGAAAGCAGAAGGTAGTCATGGTAAGTTTTTCACCTAATAGATTTCCTTTTCTAAATTCTACTGTAGGGCTGGAAGTAAATTTCTCCATTCCTACTCTCCCATTTGCCTCCCACTTCTCAAGGCTTAGAAATGCCTGTCACTCACACTGAGAGCTGGGTGGGATGGGAAACAGACCATGCTGTTTCCTGTGGGGAGCAGGAAGTCCCTTCTCTTTATACCACAACCCAAACCTTTCTACCATCTACATGTGGTCTTCCACAACCTCCAGCAGAATTCATCTTTCTTGCCTTTCTACCATACTTCCAAGAAACGTTTCCCAGAACCCTTAAAGGATTATTATCTCTGGTATAAAATGAGAAAGTTGTGACTCAGAGAATCTGCCGTCTGCCCAAGGATACCTCCATACCCACCCAGCATAGGTAATAGAAGGAGGGGTGCCTTTGTATGAGATAATCTAGAATTATAAATGTTGCCCAGCAGTCAGAATCAGACAATTCCCACAAATGAATTTTTAAGCTCTCAGATTGATTTTATTGTTTCAAAAGTAACCTGCACTGTTTTTTGGGTCTCCAGCACTGAATACAGTACTTGGCTTAAACATATGTTGAACGAGTCAGTGCCTCATTTAAGGTAGCCATTATTTTAAATGCTAGCCAACTCTGATAGAAAGAAACAAAGATAGAAGTTCCATCTTTGGATTCAAATCAACATTAAGTCACTGCCCGGTTAGTTACTGTTTTTGAGCCACATCTGTGAAATGGAAATAAATGTTATGACTCCCTGGATTTTCAATAGAAGATAACGAATTAAGCCAAGGTCTGGCAGTGCCTGGCTCAGGCCCTCTTGGAGTCTGACCCACAATAATTACAGCTGATATCAGACAGGTTAGGAGCAAGCAGTGGTGTCCTGCAGTCAGTTGTAAACACCAAAACGTAGGAAAGGAGCTTCAAGGGTGTCCACCTCATACTACAGCCTGATTCCCACCCCCGATTCTTGACCCTGACAATAAACAGATCTAAGGTCCTGGGGGAATACTGAACATCCAGAGAGATAGCAGCCAGAGGGAACCGGTTGCTGTTGAGCTCCTGTGTCCTCATCAAGCTGGCTCAGGGCTGGCTCCAAGCAGAACAAGGGCTGACTTCAAGCAGAGCAGAGCAGAACCCCTACTGCTGCAGGAGCCCAAAGGTTCCAGGGCCACTCCAGGTTTAGCTGTGGGTTCCCAGAATTCCAGGGTCTGGGCAGATGCTCAGCCAGCCTGCCCTGCAACTGGGTCCGCCCATCACTCTGCCTGTCTGCCTGAACTCCACAGTGTGGTCCCCAGAGGCCACTACCACCATACCACCTCCCCCCCCCCCCCCCCCCCCCCCCCCCCCCGCCTTCCCCCGTCCCCCACCCCTCCCCTGCTCCTGCCGCAGGTTTCTCAGTCCTTGCAGGTTCTCATCATGGCTTAGCAGATGATCACGACAGCCTCAGCCTCCCCTACACGATTCCGGGCAAAGGGTGGGTGATAGACATACAAGGCTTCAGAAGCATCCTGCCATGTCGGAAGTCCCTGTCTCAAGTCTCAGGACAGAGGCTTCAGCACGGACCGAGGATTGTAATAGGGACACCTTCCAGTTCTCAGTTCTTAAGACTTGTGGCATGGCTCTTTCTGCCTGGGGATGCTAGTGTGTGTGTGTGTGTGTGTGTGTGTGTGTGTACATATTGTATATTAACCATTTTTTTTAAATTTTTACCACTTATCAAGTTTAATATTAGTTTTGAGTCTTACAAATAGCTTTCATTTTTATAACACAAAATCTTGGTGATTTTTTTTAGTTAATTAAATTACATTAATTAATGAGCTCCAGTTGTAAAAGCAGACAGAACTATTAGCTCACAAATCACTAAATGAGTGCTGCCATTTTTTTGGGCCTTTCTAAAAGTGAGTCTGTATTGTCTGTAGGATTTTCTTCAAAGTCAAGTTCTTAATTCTGAGAGGGTTAAAAAAGGCTACTTGGTTATTTTTCATGTCTTATAGTAAATGACCCACAGTACACCAGCAATCTGTCCTACAGTGTGTAGGGTCAAATAATTTTATTTAAATGGAGAAAAACTGGAAGTATTTGCCATTATGGCACCTCAGTTTGGATGAGCTTCAAGCAAATCCTTCTCTAACCTTTTGGAAGATGAAAAGTTTAGTGAGTACTATTTACACACTTTGAATATTTTATATTTGAGTATTCATCAGAGTTTACACAAATGATTGTATATCCATTGCCAATCAACAAATATCAGGGCTGATACGAAATGGTTAATATTTTAAGCTTTTCTATAATGGTGACTTTATATAAAACTGCAGAGGTTACTGCATATCATCAAAAGGTCATTTAGAAGTTTTGAAAATAAAATCACAGGGGATAGCTCAAGAGAAGTCCAGTAGTGAATTATAATTGTAAAAGTTTATGTCATAAAAAGACTCAATTGTTACATGAAATCTTTATTTTTTTTTTTTTTGTTTTAAAATATATTTCTAGAGCATTAAAAAATCCTCACGGTTTTATTTTTTTATATACCTTTAACAGAAGATTACAGCTAACGTTTTGTCTTTGGTGAATAGCTGTTTGTCTCACTTTATTTACTTGGTATTGGATATTTGTCAATGTCATTTCATATCTACAGAAAATTCTTACGCTCTATGGAGGTAGTGAATGTGTGTGCGTGTCTGCCGGAGGTCACATGACAGTCTCATCCTATTTGGTGGAGCAGCTTGACTTTTTTCCCCCCTTGCTTTTGGTGATGGTTGTGAGTGCAGAAGTTGATTGACAGATGCATGCCAGAAACCCCCATTCTCCTTTTCAAAGACATCATATGATGGATTGCGATCTCCCAGCGCAGCAGGACACGGGGACCATGCAAGCTGTAATTGGTCAGGTATGGAGTCAGCCATTTCTCAACTCCCCCTTTTCCACAAGGGTCTCACCATATGATTCACATAATTCATATTTACTGTACCATCTTTTTATCTGTGTCTTCAGCTACCTGCCAGCGCAGAGCTGGAAGTGCGAAAGGCAAAAGGCGCCCATTAAATCTGGCTAGGGAAGCTCAGCTGGAAACTTCAGTGTGATGCTCTTAAACAGAAACCAAAACAAAAACACCACCAAGAAATTCAAAGAGCATATGAAATTTATGACTTGGGCTGAATATGAAAAACTTTCATTTTGAGCATTTTTTTTTCTGCTTAGATTGTGATCTCTGAAAGAAAGAAAGTGTGAGAAGAAAATAAAGTGCCATGCTTCCCAGGCAGTAGTTACAATTTTTTTTATTGTGCTATTCAATATTTTCATTTGGATTGTATTCTTCTATCTTCCTCTCTCTATATGGAAAATATAAGTACACAAATACAAGTGCCTTTCTTTACTCCTAGCCCCGGTGGTGTGTGACTGAGCCTGGTAAATGTAGTAGTAGCCATCGCCTCCTCTGCTGCAGAGGGGCAGGCTGCAAATTAAACACCGCCACAATCTGAAAGGTCCAGGTGGTCTGCCCGCGCTTCCTAATGCAATCCAGCACACCAGCTTTAATAAACAGCTCTATTTAGTTCCTCCTCTCTGTATCCAGGGAGGTGAACTGGTCTGGGGCTGCTGTGATGAAATGCCAGAAGAATATCTCTCAGAGGCCTCACAAGCTGATTTTTAGAGCTTTGCTGTTCTGTCGTCTTTGTCTTCCAAATGGGTCAGTGAGTCCTGCTCTCTCTGTCTGGTGTTTTCTGTTAAATCGGTACTTTATGTTTGTGCTTAAGTGTTCGTGTTGTAAGCTAAATGAGAGGAGAAAAGGTCATTGTCTTTTCATTTGCCTTCTGATAACTGAAGTGCTGAAAGGAAGGATGTGCCCTGCTGGAGGGAGCCTGATCTTTTCTGTGATGGGGGTGGGGTGTGCAAAAAAAAAAAAATAAATAAAGGCATATATACAGTTTTTTCTTTTAAATGTGCCTTTTTTTTTTTTTTTTTTTTTTGCTAAAATTTTCTCTAAGTTCTCTATGCTTGCTTAAGAATTGTTAACTTGTAAATCAGAATGTGGTTACGAATATTTATGAACTCTAAAAAGTTTTGGGGTTTTTGCACACTCTCCAGCCTAGGCAAGCTGGCAAAATGAAGACAAGAAATGTGTTTGCTGTATGTTAATTGCATGCAAGTCAACTTCCTTCTTACTCTGTTTGCAACAAAATTAGAGCAAAGCGCTTCAGTGGACTGAGGACATATGGCTTATTAATACTAGCATGGCTCGTAACACATCTCTAGATGGAAAATGTCAGATACAGAATATCATATTTCTATAAGCTCATACTATTTTAAAAGAAGTATATGTTTGTCTCAACAGAAACAAAAACATTCTTTTTAAACTTTTAAGTTGTTTTTTGTTCTGTTGGCCTATTATAAACTGAAGGCGGTGTACATATATTTGTCAGGAGAAAATATTCAATTAATTTTATATACTGCTAAATACCAGCTGTATTGCAAATGTTTGCTGACAGAAGTATATCAATTGGAGTCCAAATAAATTTGTAGTGACAAATTAAATAAATATCTGTTAAAGTAAGTTGCTGTATATGATTAGAAATTGAACCCATAACATCTGATTTGTCCTGTTTAATAAAAACTTTTCTTCAGTTGCATGTTCTATTTTCCCATGAAGTAGTTATGGCAGTTAGTACTGGGAAAAATTACTCTAATTTCCTTTTGTATATGTTTGTGATGGAAAAAAATCAGAAGAAGTACTTTTAGTTAGTTATTTAATTTTTTATTGGAAATCAACTATAAATGTGTATACTTTCAAAAGGTTCCATTTTGTACTGTTAAAGATGGATCACTGTATATTTTACAGATACAAGATTAGTGATTTACCAAGATTTAAGTACTTGCCTTTATTCCTTAGCTTTGTATCTTGTGTGTCCTCAAGAATTTCCTAAGGTCTATGTTTAGAAACTGCAAGTCTAAAGGACTTGTTATGGATACTTTGCAAATAGTTGCATTCAAATAGCTGTATTTTCTGGCATTATTTTTAATAAATTATTTGTTTTAAAAAATCTCATTCTTACTGTCAAGATAAAAATTGCAGAAGTGATTATTCTTAAGATTGTAAAAATTTCAGTGCTCAAAGGCATGTACTGGAATATTCATTTTTTTTTATTTGAAATCGAAGCAAAAATATCTAAAGAAAGGGGGAGATACCGTTCAGTCTTTGATGTGTACTGTGAAAGTCTAAATTTGATCTATGTTTATGAAGACAAAAATAGAAGTGACCAACAATTAAAATGGGTACATTTTAACTATTATAGTACAACTAAGAATATTTCTTCAAATGATTACTTGTAACAATAAGAAAAAGAAAATAAAAAAAAATAACTACTTTGCAGTCCCTCATAGCCAGCAAGATATGCTTTGTTTTCAAGCCGTTGACTAAACATTTTCTAATACCTATTTAGCAGGTGTGGACAGTCCTGACGAATAATGCAAATGTTTGCTTTTTCTGTTTGGAATACGAGTTGATGTATTTATTTTTGCCTCCCTCCTGTTCTGATTTTTGTTTCTAAATGGCTTTGGGTGAGAAAAACAAATAAGCAGTCATGAGCTATGTTTTCTGCTCAAAATACTGAATGGTTCTCACGATTGTGGCCAGCTTTGCTTCTCTTTTTTCATTCAGCTCTAAGATCATATATCTATAGTCACTTGCACTGGAGGGAAGGGAAGACCAGAACTGACTGCATTACTGGTCATGATCTAGCTTGGGAGAGTTCTGGCCTCACACAGCAGATATTGCTCATATGTGCCTCTCCCTCAGGATTTTCCCTCCCTCAAGCAAGCAATTAAGCAGTCTAGACTTGGAAGAACAAGCTCTCTGCCTAGTATATCAAGACCAAGAAACTTGATTCATTCATACAATCTTTAGAAATCAAACCAGATTTTGATAGTAATTATCTGTAGCAAACTCCCTTGTTCCCAAAGCTGAGTTGTTATCTTTCAGATGATTTCACATAAATTCAAGCTCAGCAGTTAAGGAGACTTTGATTCATGGGCCTGAATTACCATTTATAAATAAAGGCTCAATTTTCACCTCCTAAGGTCATTAAACGTTTACTTCCTCTTTTCTCATTTGTAGACCTGTAATTTTGAGTGACAGACTAGCCCACCAGAATTGCAGCTGTTTTTATTGTTTTGTTTTTGCTCATCTCATGGAAACTGGTCACTATGTCCAATTCTCCTTCTGACACTTTGGTCCCCAGAGAAACTGGCAGATCTACCGTGCTGATGTACAGCTCTGTGGATCTGGGCAGTATAAGTCCGTATGCTATTTAACAAATATTATCAATAGATGATGTTAAATTGTGTATTAAAAATAGATACAGAAAACTAGATTTATTTTTTCAAAAAGGTGCTTATTACATGTATTTAAGAGTTTGCCAGTAATAGAGAAATGACTGGGTCATGGATACAACTCCAGAGGACATCGCTAGAATATAAAAAAATTAATGCATGGACAGTTCAAAACTCTCACAATATTGAAGGAGTATTTAAGAGCATTTGCAGTTTTCCTTCTCTGGAAAGCAGATTTTTTTAAAAGTAGGTTTATTAAGTTTGCAGTGTTTCACAGTCGTCCATTAGAAGGCTGTGTGAACGGCTCTGAGATGCTGTTCTGACTGTGTGTCTTGCATTCGACTTGTGGCAGCATCTTAAAGTGCATGTTCTTTCACACTTATATTCTGGTGTTAAAACATGTTTTAAAAAGTCATGTTTTAGCATCAAAACACTAAAATATAGATTTATTTATATCTTCTCTTGTTCCAGAAAACAGTCCAGGGTTTCTAAGAATAAGGCGCTTACCTGAAGCACATTCAAGCTGGTGTGAGGTAGACTTCACCCAGGGAGTACGTAAATGACACACACATTGTCATCATTTTGCTTAGACTAAATGTGCACAAGCCAAATACATATGAATTAAATATCGAGGCTTACCTAATTCTGTCTTACATATGCCAAATGTGACCCACATATATACTTTAGGAAAAGTCACATGGATCTGAGTGACATTTTTTGAAATTGATATATTGCCCCAGTAAATGTAGACATTTCAGGGATGAGAAATTGTTAATGTTCAGATTTAGTAAAAAAAAAAAATCACTTCCTTTTGAGCTGTATAGGTGGTTAGTGTATTAGTAAAATACAACTTAATGAAAGATTATTCTTCTAGTACAGAATGGTGATAGATTCACTAATATTGAGCTTGTCAAATGCTTCAATAGATAGAAATTTAGAGGCCTGTCTAACATTGCTTAGGTGATTCTTGTCTGGTATTCTCAATTCTTATTGTCTTTTGAATATTTTAAAATCAAAGTTTAAATTATGAAGCCATTTGATCAAGGCAGTGATAATCTATGAAATAAGCATGTGAAAAGAAGTTTGCCTGTGTTGAGCTGCCTATGAAATCATGAGTACTGGCTGGAGGGCAGGGAAGAAAGACATTTTCCTACTCACTTGCCTTGCTGTGGACACTGCGTGTTACCAGGCAGTTTAAAGCATCTTTCTCTCTTGGTTTTATCAGAATTAGCTTTGAACATATCTGCAAAAGTGGAAAAACCACTCTTTTCAACTGCATCATGCGTCTTAAGCTCTTGCTATGTTATAACATCTGATCAAACAAAAAGTAACATTGGAAATAAAATGCAAAGATACAAAGAAACAATTTGGAGTAAGATAACTATTGACCATATAATGGACATGAATAAAAAACATAAATTATACTACTTTAAAATTAATTTGCATTTATGCTAAACAATCGTATAGTTGTTCTAAATAGAAACTCAAGCCAGCATTCCTGTCCTCTTTTCTCTCTCTCTCTCTTTGTTTCCTTTCTGTTCTCTTCTTTCCCTTTTACTTTCCTTCCTCCTTTTTACAGCTTTAATGTGTTCCAGTGAAATCAATGGCAGACACAGTTCTTGTTTCCCGAGCATATGGAAACGGCTCTATTGAGCCACAGTATCTTGAAATCTTCTGAGATTTGTGCCAGTCTTTCTCTTTACATGTCTCTTCTGAGTCTCCTTTGAGGAAAGATCTCAAGAAAGGCACAGTCTCAGGAAGGATCATCCCTCATCCCATGTTTTCTTCATCTTCTAGTCCAGCAGTGTGAGTCAATGAGGGTGAAAACTGCTTGGTTTTTACCTAATAACTTCATTTCCTGGGTTAAACTAAGCTCATGTTAATTTTATTTATTTTATGGGTAAATGTCTGTATTGCTATTTCAGAGCCAACATTTTGTAGACAAAAACCATATATAAATAACAATTGAAAACATCTTTGATTATTGGTATTAAATTTTTTTCTAGATTTTCTTTACATGGTAAGATACTTTTTGTCTTCTACCCAGCTGGTCTTTGGAAATAGCTTTGTTTTATCACCAGCTTTAAACTCCACTTGATAGGAAAGGCGTTCTTCACCAGACGGGTTAGCAATTGATCCTGGGTTCTGATCCCACTCAACTGCATCGCCACAATCTTTGGCAGTGCTTTTCTAATTAAAGGATGATTTCTGGGCAGGAATGTGGTGGATGGACAATCAACCAAATAATCTAAATGTCATTGATTTTGAGAGGTAGGGTGCTCCTGTGTCAAGGGTTAGGGGTAGGGGTTAGGGATTAGAGGTTAGAGGTTATGAGTTAGGGTTAGGGTTAGGGTTAGGGTTAGGGTTAGGGTTAGGGTTAGGGTTAGGGGTTAGGGTTAGGGGTTAGGGATTAGGGATTTTGGTTAGGGGTTAGGGGTTAGGGTTAATATTAGGTTTAGGATTAGTGTTAGTGTTAGTGTTAGGGTTAGGGTTATGGGTTATGCGTTATGGGTTAGGGGTTAGGGGTTAAAGATTAGGGTTATGGGTTAGGGGTTAGGGTTATGGGTTAGGGTTAGGGTTAAGGGTTATGAGTTAAAGATTAGGGTTATAGGTTTTTTGTTAGGGTTAGGGGTTAGGGTTAGGGTTATGTGTTAGTGTTAGAGGTTAGGGGTTTGGGGTTAGTGTTATAGGTTAGGGTTAGGGTTATAGATTAGGGTTAGGTTTAGGGTTAATGTTAGGGTTTGGCTTGCTCCATGAAATTACCATCTTTATTCCTGGAGTCAAAGATGGAAATAAATGAGCAAATAGCTTTAATGAGAAGGCTAGCCAGGCGGTGGTGGTGCATGCCTTTAATCCCAGCACTTGGGAGGCAGAGGCAGGCGGATTTCTGAATTCGAGGCCATCCTGGTCTACCGAGTGAGTTCCAGGACAGCCAGAGCTATACAGAGAAACCCTGTCTCAAAAAAAAAAAAAAAAAAAAAAAGGCTAAACTCACTCCAGTGCATTGCTCAGGCATTGAATTCTCTTCACTCATTGTCATCTTCCTGTCGGCCAATCTGTTCTTTTCCACTGTGATCCAGAGTAGAGGAATGAGTAAGAAGTGAACAGTGAATCTTGGTGGGCTGCCTGGCAGTAGAGCCTCTGTAAGGAGAGAAGAGAGCTCAAGCATGTTCAGCAAGCTCATCAACACATTGGCCTCCTCTGTGTGTGTGTGTGTGTGTGTGTGTGTGTGTGTGTGTGTGTGTGGTGTGTGTGTGTGTGTGTGTGTGTGTGTATGTGTGTGTGTGTGTGTATGGTTATCTCACAACTGCTTGAGCTGAGATCATATAGTGAAAACAGTCTAAAACAAATAAAATCTTCAAAGGAAGAAAGCTTCTGTTGTGTTGACATCATACATGAATCTCAGAAATAAAGAACTCCTTTTTTAGATGCCCTTGGAGCATTTTAACAAGAATTTTACTGGTGCTCCGAAGTTATGTAGTAGTGACTTACTCCAGTAAGTGTTTCTGGGACTTAATTTTGTGTCAATATTGCTTTTACATGAACATTTAAAAATTATTTTACAAATTAAACATTTCTCCAGCATTCAGTGTCTTGGATAAACAGGTGTATTTTGAAAAGTTAAGATTTTGTAGCATTCATTGGGACTCAGGCTAACACCCCTAAAGAGAACAGAGTGCATCATTTACAGACAGCTTAAGTTACCTTTTAAGCATAAAGGGGTTTGGTGCAGAATTCACATCCATATTCTTTTCTTTCTTTCTTTTTAAATAAGATACATTATTTCTGTGAGAGAGAAGCAACTATTATATCGAAACAGAAGCATGGGTACTAGGAGCCTCAGTGATACTGAAACCACATGGGAAAAGAAATCTTTGCTCTTCAGCTCTGCTTCTCTAAAACTGGAGGCCAAGCGTGGGCAAGAAGTGGAGAAAGACACAAAAAGCCAGCCCATGGCAGGCCACACTGCTCTGTCAGACCTAGTTAATTTTGTAAGCCTTACATAATATGAGAACATAAAACTCTCTCAACCTGTCCTCCCAAAGGTCGAGAGTCAGGACAAATGTAAAATGCTGCTTAATGTGCACAAGGAAAGCCAAGACCATCAAACCCATTTCACTTACTGTCAGTCTTGAAGATTCATCATTATGGTCTGGGCCAACCGTGGTCTCTGGGCTGAAACAATTTTATCCAGTTTTAAAAAAACAGAATGTTCCAGCTTGGATCTTATATCCTTAGGGTTACAATATTGAATTCTGAATTGGGAAACTTAATCTTGCAGCCAGATTTGACAAGATGCTAGTTGAATGGAAGGCACAAGTGATGATTGGGGGTGAAGTGCCCCAGGTCAGAATTTGGAAAAAAATAGGAGATTTTGTAGAAATTTGACTGCAATATAAAACTCCCAAGTTTGAAATTCTGTATTTTTTATGAATAGGAGATAGTCAAAAACTTAAAAGTAGCTTTGTGTTGCATTTATTTTTTTTTTCAGTTTCAAAAATGTTCTTTAACAGCGAGGACTTTTATCTATTCTTAGTACGTTTCTGATGTTGCTAACACAAAAGATGCCTAGAGTTATAGTTAAAGGTTCTAGGAACAAAGGAGAACAATGCTTAACTTCAAAGCAATCATATTTGTTCTGTGGTAGGAAGTTGATATTATATTCTAGAGCTGAAACTCTGATTTCTTTATGGAAAATATTTTGTTGTTGTTATAAAAAAACAGATTTAGATTTCCAATTACTAAATGTAAGAATTAAATCAGGCCAAATTGGCAATCCAATTAGCAATCACACAAGCACATGTAAGCACATACAAACACGTACATGTGCACACACATGCACCTCCCACACTAAGGATTTTAAAAATACTTGATGATTTAACTTCTATTTATATAAAGGTTTTTAAAGTCTCTTTTAAATTTAACAAATGCAAAAAATGTGTAAGGTAGTTAGCGAAAACACTCTTTTTTTTCTACTATGTTGTTGTGGAGAATAGAGACAGACCTTGCAAGTTTCAGAAGTTGAACTTTGAGCACACTGGTTACTACATAGTAAAAGACGATAATTGCAGCATTCCCTCATAAAAGTAGGAGGCTTGTCTCAATGAATTTTCATTCTGTAGCTATTTTCTATGAGTGCTGAAATATGACCTGGGATTGTTTTCTCTCTTCTTCAATTCCCCTAAACAGGAAGATGAACACATAAAATTGAAAGGAGCTGCATAGTACATTTAATAAATTATAAAATAAAGCATACTTTTGGGAAACAATTTTAACAAGACAAAGCAATATAAACTAGAAAGTAAAGTATCTCTTATTTTCCTGTCTGCAAACTAATATTCATTAACAATTTCTTATCTTTCCAGGATGTTTACACAACCTGAGTAAAATTATATTTTACAGAACTCTGCAACTTACTGTATATATTTATAAGAATATATTAAACATCATAAGTTGCTTAAAAATAAATCTACATTTTTAAAAAATGACATCTTCTACTTCTTGGATTGTCCTTGAACTCCTGTGTTCAAATAATTCTCTTGCCTCAGCCTCCCGAGAACCTGGGACTATAGGCATGTGTCACAATGCCTAGCTCTAAATGAAATTCTTTTCTGTAGCATTTCATTTTCTGGATACACTCAACATTTAAAAGAAGACTTTTTTTTTAAAGATTTATTTATTTTATTAATATGAGTACACTGTAGCTGTCTTCAGACACACCAGAAGAGGGCATCAGATCTCATTACAGATGGTTGTGAGCCACCATGTGGTTGCTGGGAACTGAACTCAGGACCTCTGGAAGAGTAGTCAGTGCTCTTAACCTCTGAGCCATCTCTCCAGCCCAAAAGAAGACTTTTTATTAATTAGCCTAAACAAAGATGTTCTAGTACCTTCTGAGTGGAATTTGCTTAACAAAGGAGCACATATATGGCCTTCCATAAGAGATGATGTCTTAGTTAGAGTTACTATTGCTATGATGAAACACTATGACCAATAGGAAGTAAGTGTGGAAAGGGCTTACTTGGCTTACACTTCCACATAGTTGTTCATCATCCAAGGAAGTCAGGACAGGAAATCAAACAGGGCAGGAACCTGGAGGCAGGAGCTGATGCAGAGGCCATGGAGGAATGCTGCTTACTGGCTTGCTCCTCATGGCTTGCTCAGCCTGCTTTCATATAGAATGTAGGCCAAGGGTAGCCCCACCCACAATGGACTGGGCATTTTCTCAACTGAGGCTTTCCTTTTTCAGTTTTTGTATCAAGTTGACTTAAGACTAGCCAAAACAACTGACCCCTTGTCAACGTGACACACAGATACACCCTTGTTAAGCTGCCCCTTTCCCTTCTTATTCATCTCCAACATCTTACATTAAAAACATAAATAATTTTAAAAGTTCCACAGTCTTTACAAATTCAAACACATTAAAATTTCAGTCTCTTTAAAATAGCCAATCTCTTTAAAAATTCAAAACCTCTTTTAAAAGTTCAAAGTCCTTCCATTGTGTGCTTCTACAAATCATAATTCAATTAAGTACCTTCTTCAGGAGGAAAAAACTAGGGCACAACCAAAATTTGAACCAAGCAGAACAAAATCCCAACAGTATAAATGACTCAGTGTCCAATGTCTGGGATTTACTCGTGATCTTCTGGACTCCTCCAGAGAGCAGGGCTACTTCTCCAGCTCTGCCCTCTACAGCACACACAACTTGTCTTCTAGGCTCAGGCTGGCTCCACTCCACTGCTGCTGCTGTTCTTAAAAAGAGGGAATGTTCATTGAGAAAAAGCCTCCATAAGATCTGGCTATTGAGGCATTGTCCTAATTAGTTATTGATGGGGGAGGCTCAGCCCATTGTAGGTGGTGCCATTCCTGAGCTGGTAGTTAGGCTGTGCAAGCTATCAGAAGCAAGCTAGTATGCAACACTCCTCCATGGCCTCTGCATCAGCTCCTGCTTCCAGATCCCTGCCCTGTTTGAGTTTCTGTTCTGACTTCCTTCAATGATAAACAGCTATGTGGATGTAGTGTAAGTCAGGTGATCCCTCTCCTCACCAACTTGCTCTGGTCATGGTGTTTCAATACATTAAGGGTAACCCTAGTACAGACAGATCATAATGTGTAATGTTAAAAATGAATGGTAGATTAATGGCATTGGGAAAGATATTTATCATTTACATGTAGACTACTAAAACAAATTCAGACAGTAATAAAGACCATATTGTTTGTAATGATAAAGAAGTAAGAACATGAGAGAATGACATATATATATGTGTATATATATATATATATATATATATATATATATATATATATATTTCTCAGTTGGATGCCTTACTGCTTTCAAACCAAGCCAGCAACTCAGCTGAGCACAGCACACAGCCTGTGCAATGACATAGGCCTCACTGCTTCTTACTAAGATAATGGACACAGATGTGTTTCCAGTGTCTGACACAGTTAATGTACCTGGATTAGTGCTCAGGAGATAATAGGGAATTCATGGTCATGGATGCCAGTTAGATTCGTGTTTTCTATAATTCATTTTGTATCGGACTAATCTTTCACCTGACATACATTTAATACTACAGTTGAGAGAAGAATGAGCTAAAAATAATCAGAATTAACTTTTCATTTCTGCTAACTTGGTGTTTGGATAAGGTAAGCAAAATGTCTACTACTTGAACCCTTAGGAGAATGTGCTAGAAGTCATGGTTTGCATTTCTTTTAGCATATCTATGACTGTGGATCTTAATCGAATCACTTCATGTGTATGAAGAGGGAAGCGAAGTGGGAGATAATGAAGTCTTCTCTTTCAGGGAGGAGGATGGTAGGGAACTTTGCATGACAGACTTTTCTGCAAAAATTTCTGCAAATTCATTTTCTGGAACTGCCCATTGGAGAAATGTACAATCTTCCCTCTTCTGTTCTCTCCCAGATGTCAAGATAAGTACCTTGGCTTGTACACAACCGTCTGTATTCACCAGCTCCTGAGCAGTTTGCTGCCTCCCCTTGCTCAGAATGTGCTCTCAAGAACAAGTCAGGGTGTTGACCTTACATAAGTACTCTCAATGGAAGTCACTGCGCTAAAGTCCACTTCCCATCTTGTGGAAGTAGAACTGGGCTCTGAGCCAGCTCCAAAAATTTCCACTTACTTTCTATGAGTTGGTGATTCCACCATACTGGCATATATATGTTCTCAAGCTTTGCAAGGCTTGGGTGTGTGATAGTGTGCTTGCTTCACTTGGGTAAGCCTCTATGTTCAATCACAAGCATTAAATAATGATTAAAACTTTATAGGTAATCGTAGTGCAAATTAGAGGCAATGAAGGTTGAATAATTCTATGTGTGTGTGTATGTGTATCTTGTATCTTCCAGGGAATCTTTTAAATTGTATTGAATATATAAAACGATACTTAATAACATCTGTCATGCAGAAAAAGGTCAAAGAGTGCTCCCTCTCAGCAGCCAGCGTCCTATAACTCCAAGTCCAGAGAATCCAGTTACCTCTTCTGGCCCCTGTGAGGATTTGAAACATATGGCATATACTTACATAGACAGGTGCGTGTACACACACACACACACACACACACACACATACACGTGCGTGCACACGTACAACAGAAAAGGGCTAAATATTCAATTACCTCAAATCAAGAGATTAATGATAATTGGTGAGTACACAGTAGGTGTTAGACATTTGGCAAGCGTGGCCTAATCCTCACAAGACATCTGTGAGATAAGTACATGTTACCTGATTTTACTGACAAGGGAGCTGAGGCCAGGTGACACTATCAAGTGGACACGAAGTGGCGAAGTTAGAATTTGGTAAAAAAAAATGTTAGTGTTGGGTTGTTAAACCTTAATTATGTACAAAACCACAAAGAAAACAGGGCCTAAATGTTACCTAAGAAAAATGTAATGCTTAATATATACTTAGTTTATGTACTAATTATGGTCCTTGTTATCATTAAGAATTATGGCAATGTGAAGTCATCAAAGATTTATCTTAAACCAAATTTTGGAAAGTTTATGTACATTGTGAAGTCTCATTTCCTATTTCAGTTCTATTTTTTTTTTACACTGAATCAGATGAGGGGTTTCTTCAATCCTGCTCACTCTCTTCTAACTGCAATTCTTTCTGTCAATAGCACTTTATGTATCTGTGGCCTTAAATGTAGAAGTGGGCTGAGAACAAAACCCCTTTTCTCTATTTAGTACTTTTAAATTGTCACTACTAAACTTCAGTTTTGTTTGCATTTGTGTTGTGAGTGTAGGATTTAACAGAATTTACTCCAAAATACCTTCTTTAATTTTTACAAATACCCTAGGATCGTCAGGCCCAGTCAGAAAACAACACCTTGGCTTGCTGAAATGATCCTCGGCAAAGTATTTATTGCTTTGAAAGTTCACAACCAACAAAAGGGAGCATAGTAGATAGAGACTTTTTCTTTTTTTTCCATTCCTGTGGCATGGCTCTTTCTTTTTGTCCAAGGATGCTGGTGTGTGTGTGTGTGTGTGTGTGTGTGTGTGTGTGTGTTGTGTGTGTGTGCACGCACGTGAGTAATTAGTGCATAAACTAAGTATATATTAAGTATTACATTTTTCATAGGCAGCATTTAGGCCCTGTTTTCCTTTTGTGGTTTTGTACATAATTAAGGTTTAAAAATATATATCTTGTGTCGTGTCTGCCACATCTCCATACCCACATCTCTCCCTTCAATGACTGCTCTGAATCCATGGGAGGAGATGTGGTCATGATAAGCCCTGAGCAGCAGGTTGTCACCATCTCTCACAAGGACCTATCCGAGGAAAGAAATGGGGCTGAGTTTTCACATGAGCACAAGATGACGGAAAGGAGAGCAGGGATTTTGTGCACATAGGCTTTGGAACTTTTCTCTCCTGCTTGCATGCTTCTTCCTCTAGTGTTATTCGTGGCACTCTTTCTTTCTCAGAGGAACCAAATCTTCATCAGAAAATCTTTAAAGGAAATGTTGATGACAAGATCATTCTGCCTCCCGTGTATCTGTCCGATTCTTGGCTCACCACAGCACTGCACAGGGGGTCAAACTATGTTTATGATTTGAATAGGAGACCTTGTCCCTGAACCACCAGCTGTCATTAATGTTTATAACAAATTAATCTATTCATTATTTTTAAAAATAACTATCTTATGTATTTGTTAAATTATATTAAAGAGTTTTAAACTTTTATTGGTTCTTTGTGAGTTCCACATTGTACATTCCAGTTCCACTCATTTCCCTGTCTCTTATCCTATCTGCCCCTTGAACCCTCTCCCCACAAAAGAAAATAAAAAACACACAAACAAACAAAACAAAACAAAGCATAAAAAACCTCTCATTGTGGAAGCTGTAGTGCATCAATGTATCCCACAGTACATCTCTCTGTCTACACATCTTTACTTGCCAGTGTTCATTGCAATGAGTCATTAGTCTGGTTTGAGGTCTCAGGCTTCTCCATCACACCATCAATATTGGATCCCCACCAGAACTCCTCCCCTTCATCCTATAGTTGTCCTGTGTCATGGAGATCCTTTAGCTTCAGATCAGCAGATTTGATTTGATTTCTTGTACATCTGTGTTTTATCTTGGGTCCACCTACTAGTGGAAAGTTTAGGCAGCATTGAGGAGTCAGGGTTTCTGTCTCTTTCTAGTAAGAGAGTCACAATGGAAAAGATAAAAACCTCTCATAGAAATGGGGAGAAGGCATGTCAGACCCTGTGAGAGTCAGGGTGGTGCTGAATCTGCCCTCCCAGGACTGGGAAGAGAGTGTTCATGATGCTGGGAACAGAAAATGGAGCTCCGCTGTCCATCCTTTATCTGTGTGTCTTGCAATACAGTGGTACTGTTGGCATCTTGTTGAAATATCAGATTGAGAAGCTGACTAAGGGATGATTAGGTAAAAGGCATCTTGGCTGCCTGCATTTTCAATCTAGGTAACTTCAAACACCTTCATGTCTCTCCACTTCCTTCTCTTTCCCTCCTTCTTTATTCCCTTCCTTTCTGAGAAAGTGGATCATAACCATCTTACAATGAGTGAATAGTTCAAAAGAGTTACCAAAGACTACACAGGTTCTTCTATGCTTCTATATGCCATGTTCCTTCAGCCCTTGCCAGCACTTTCCCTAACAACACTTGCGTCTCTCCGGGGGTGCTATAGGCATTAAGATGGCTTACTGGCTGTTCAGTATGAGTACTCAGTGCGGCAGGCCTTCTTCTAACTTTAAGCTTGATAAATGTGCTTGTCAAGTGGCTCAGGAGCTCTGAGTAGTTGTGGTTCCACTCACTTCCTCTCAACATACCTTGTCTGGGAATTTTGAGGTGTTCTGCTTGTAGTTTCACTACAGAATGTATAAATGATGCTGTCTTTGAAAATCATCAGTTTCTATTTCCATATTGATGTCTACAAGAAACAAGTTACTCAATTATGGTTTTTTACACATTATATAATGTGTTTGATTTAGGAGTTACTAGTAAGGTAGCTTGTAGATACCTTTAGCATACAAAAATACAGGGCTTATTTAACAGCACTTACAAGGCAAATGGATGAAAGAAAGATGCAAAATTTGTGTCTCAGTAGTTTAACCTGACTAGATGTTAAGCTTTATAAGAATGAAATAAATCAGACATGACCAAAAAAGCACACTGGAGGGCAGCTTAAACAGGATAACATAATCTTTAGAGAGGTTGACAATTTTTTTTTGTATTAGGTTTGTTGAAGACAAATCTGTACAATTGCTTTTCTATGTATAAAGCAATTTCCTTAAACTATTATTCAGGGTAGAAAGATTTTGTGCCTATTCCTTTCAACAAGTTGTCTGCAAAGCAAGCCCAGTGAGTAACTACATGATTTCTGCATTCCCAAATTCTGGGAAATAGTAATATCAGAATACAATATTTTAATTGTTTCCTTTTCTTACAAGCTTAATTTAAAAAATGTATTATCATTATATATATTAATTGTGTAAATGAAAAAAATTGATCATCTGTATAATAACATGATGAAAAAAATATAGGCAGAGGTTTAAGAAGATTTTAGTCTAGTTCAGTGATCAATAAATGCTCATTGGTTTCATTTATTTGATGAATGACATATACAAAGTTACGTTTTCTGGTTTCAAATTACAATCTGGTAATGTTATAAATAACGAGATGGTTCTCTAAAAGGATGCATGGGAATTCCCATGGTAATTATGTAATTATGAAGGGGTAGTCAGGATTGCAAATTAGAGTTTGATTCCAAAAACCATGTAAAGGAAATTTTGCCTAGCACCTGAAGGAAAATGAGCAAAGTTGGGATTTGTGCTTCAAGACTGCATACTTATGGTTCTGTGCATATACACAAAAGAACCAATGGCTTCGTTATTAAAATTGCATTTATTTGTGTGTGTGTGTGTGTGTGTGATGTATGCACATATGCACATGCATGTGCCACAGTGGTGTTTGTGGAGGTCAGAGGACAATTTGATGGAGTCAACACTTTCCTTTCACCACGGAGGTCCAAAGGTTCAAGCCCAGGCTATCGGGTTTGGCCTATGAGCCCTTACTTACTGGACCATCTTCTTGATCCTCGATTTGCTGTTTTATACTGAATAGAAATCCTCCATCTTTTTTACAAGAGATTGAAGTTTGTTAAACCTCTTAAGCACTTTGTGTCTGAGCTATCATCACAGAATTATAGGGCAGGAAGAATGTTCTAGTGTTTTAAGTAGCCCTTACAGAGCATTGGGCTTTCTGATCCTCAGTGGGTATTATCAGATGGCTGAGGTCTTTTTCCGGAGTTATAATTAAATCATCTATAAATATGGACAGTGATTTGAAAGAATAGGGAGCAACATGGACACAAAACTGGGAGTGGCCAAAACTGAGAGAAGCACAAAGAGGGGATCTGAGAATCCAGGAGAACAAGACAAAGGCACTGGGCTCTGGACCTACGCAGCCTTCCTTTATCTGCCGATCTTCTGGTAGCATCATGAGATTTTGTAGTGACCTTATCTCTACTTTATCCCCAGGTGCTGTAAACTCAAACCCTCACCTTGAACCTTTGTCCTTCCTGTTCTATTTCCTTTTGTTACATAGATTATTTCCTTCCTTTTACCTAGAACCTTAAGCATTTTGGTGCTGTCACCATGTCTCTTACCTCCCATGCACCTTCCAGATCCCAGCCATCACTTCCCCAGGTCACAGCACCTATGCTCTGGAATCTCCATCCCTCATGTTTGGCCTTTCTTACCAGCTGTCTGGTGGCTCCATGTCCCACCCAGTCAGGCTCTGGTGCATAGTTCCTGCTTCTAGATTTCCTTTCACACAGCTTCACTATGAAGTGTTCTTACGGCTTACGGCTCTGGTTGCTGAAGATACACACGTGTGTACAACTCATAGACATCTATTCTCTTCTTCCGCCATGTGGGTTCAGGGTCAAATTTAGGTCATTTGACTTAGTGGCAAGTGACATTACCTGCTGAACCATTCTACTGGCTCCTGCCTCATAAATATTTATGCTTCTACTCATAAACTAGTGATATCTTCAGCCTTCATCAAAGAAGCTTTTCTTTGCAACTAATGCAGCGACTCATAGCTGGTCAAAGTGCTGAGAATAAATCACTGTTGAGTTTTCAGTATTCATTAAATGAAGGACCTATGTCACCCTTTAAAGCTTCCGGAAACATCATAGAAGGGGGTGTTGGAAATTAATAACAGCCTAGAATATAGTGGAGTGTTGTTAAATGCTGTCTTACTGGCTTGACATAGTGTGGCACTCATGAACTTAAGTTGGCTATTGTTGCCTACACACAGCTTGCCTATGACTGAACCAGTAAGCACATAGACATAGGGACCTGCTCAGGGGAGTTTATTGCAGTCAAGGTTGCTAGACGAGAGTAAATGATAGTCTTCAGTGGTATAGCCATGGTGAGCTATTCATGCCGGTGGATAGTTCCACACGTACACGCATGCCAATGGCTCTGGTTACACGCTGTGGTTCACTGTACTAGCTAGTTTTGTGTGTCAGCTTGGCACAAGCTAGAGTAATCAGGGAGGAAGGAGTCTCAGTTGAGAAGATGCTTCTGTATTCATGAGACCCAGTGGTAAGGCATTTTCTCAGTTAGTGACTAATTGGGGATGGTGCAGTCCATGGTGGGAGGTACCATCCCCCCCAAATCTATGTGAAGCAAGCCAGTAAGCAGCATCCCTCCATGGCCTCTATATTAGCTTCCATGTTCTAGCCCTGCTTGAGTTCCTATCCTAACTCCCTCCAGTGATGAACAGTAATGTGGAACTGTAAGTCAAATAAACCCTTTCCTCCTCACCTTGCTTTTTGATCATGGTGTTTTGTTACAGCAATGAAACCCTAAGACAGTTACAAAGCATAAAATGAGCTGGTAACTTATGGGAAATAAGGGGGTAATGATAGAAGTGAGAGGAAGATAAGAAAGGGTAGAGGGATGGGTGTGACTAGAATGTGTTGCATATATGTATAAAATTGTCAAAGTCTATATTAAAGAATGGCTATCTTTGTAGGTACTGTGAGAACACAGTAAAACAGTTCATATATATATATATATATATATATATATATATATATATATATATAT
>JANHMN010000006.1:41270589-41304984 GCA_030674055.1 Rhabdomys pumilio
ATATATATATATATATATATATATATATATATATATATATATATATGAGCACAGTGATTGGTCTTCATAAATTTCCTTATACATGATAAGATTTTGTTTATGGACTGTTGATTTCTAAAACATTCCCACCCATTTCTGCTCACTCAAAGAAAAAAAAAAAGGCATCTCCTTTAGTTTTTTGTGTGGAATATTATTGAGTGTGCTTCTTTGAAAGGAAGGTTTAATTTTTTAATTGAAATAATAATCAGGAATACTTACGGATACAGTGTGATATTTTGCTACATGTGAACATATTGTATACCTTTTTAATTGAGATAATGAACGTGCTCATATCCTCAAGTGTTTTTCATTTCTTTACTGTGGAATCATTCAAGGTCTTTTTACCTATTTTAAGATATATATTACTACTAACAATTCTCAACCCACCTTTCCAACAAAACATTTCACCTCTACTGACTATTTCTGACCATGCTCCCTGAAGCTGCCTGTGGCTTGCTTACATTTCTGGGTCTTGTTTGTTTGTTTGTTTGTTTTACAATAGAGTCACACTATGTAGCTCAAGATGATCTCAAGATAACAACTTTCTATCCTCAGTCTCCTGCGTGTGTGGCACTCTGGTATGCTCTAGTTTATTTTGTTAACTGCAACTTTCTAAGATGAACTTTCTTAATCTTCCATCCATTTCTGTTTCCTCTTTCTGTTTTCCATAAATCAGACAGTGTACAGGTTTACCCAGATTTCCTTCTCTTTATCCCAATCAGAATCAATATCATCCGCCATTGTTTTCCCATATATTTATTTTCCAGCCCATTTTCATCCCTAGGTGAAAAATTATTATTAATTTTACTACATTTATTTATGTGTTTGGCTTTCCCTTCATAACATCCTGTTATGTGATAAAGCCATCTTTTCTACAAACATTCTACTTGAGCAATGGTGTGGATGTGTTTTATACTTAGAGTTCTAAGAACATTGCAGTAAGCACATTTCTATTTCTACCAGTAAGTGGTGGAGTTGGGATTCAAACCTAGGCAGTCAGCTTCTGTTTCTTCATCCTGACAAGCATATTTTTGAAATTGTTTTTGAAAGATTTATTCTGTTTTTTAATTTTGTGGCTGTGCACACACATGTATGTGTGTTTCTGTGTTTCTCTGCACACAACATGAGCACAGATGCCTACAGAGGCCAAAGAGAGCATCAGATCTGTAGCTAGAGTTACAGTCAGTGGTGAATGTGGGTGCTGACAACTGAATGCAGGTCCTCACCAGGACTTGTATGCATTCTTAACTATAAAGCAATCTCTGAAGCTCTTACAGCTTTCATGGGATGTAACCGGGTTGCAATACTCTATTCATTTCTTCTGGCCTAATATATTTCTGAATTTGTCTCTCTCTCCTACACTGCTGAAGTAACCCCTTCTTGCTTTCAGGTCTTGTGTTTCCTGTAACAATGGTCTTCACACATTTCTATCTTTAAACACTATTTATACAAAAGGCCCAATACTGAGCACACAAAAGAGAGGCTCTGAATGGAATTTTTAAAGAAGCGATTCAAGGAAGTAAATCTCTACTTCTCTCTGTTGACTTGTTTGCTGTTGAACCTGATTCTGGAAAATTACTTAAAAGACAATTCCTGGTTCCCAGACAGGAATGACATCCTGAGAGGACCTGGCCATCTCCCACAAGTTAATGTTTTATCCAGTATTTCCTTCAGATGCTAAATGTCTCTTCTTAAACTAGATAAATCGTTTGAAAAGTACCTGGAATTCATTTCCCCCCTGCCTTTGAGCTTCCACCAAAATTTCTACTTGTCCTCCCTATGGAAAAACAGCTTGTTCAGAGCTCTGTCCTGCCTTTACACGTGTGCCTGCTTTTCCTTCAGTGCTCAAAGGATGCCATGCCTCTTTTTGGCATACATCTTCAGTTTTGAATTAGGGCTATTATAAATTTCTATTTAATTTTCTCTTAACTTTAACTTATGGGTGCTATCTTTGCATATACCTCTTTGTTTTTATCTATCCTTTGTGTTTAGGCCAAAGTTCTTAAGTGACCAGCCTTAGATCTACTAGACCCACCAAAAGTAAATATTTTTAAAATAGTAATATATATATATATATATATATATATATATATATATATATATATCATTAGTTAAACAAAAGGTTATTTATTATTTGTAAATCAAATTTTAATACTTTGAGAATAACTAAGTTCCAGTTGCTTTGGGGCTAATAGAGAGATGGATATGTGTAAGAAGGTAAGATAGGGTCATTCTTCTTGTAAGCACATATACTTAGAGGATGCTTATAGAAAGAAATTTGAAAGGACACCCAACTCAAAACACTATATATATATATATATATATATATATATATATATATATATGAGAGATACATCACATATATATATATGTGTGTATATATATATGTGTGTGTATATGTGTGTGTGTATATATATATGTGTGTGTATATATGTGTGTGTATATATATATGTATATATATATGTGTATATATATATATATGTGATGTATCTCATATATGTTTTAACATCAGATATATCTGTTTTAAATTTAAATTTTTTAGCTGGTTTGATCAAGGTCAATGAGTTTTTATTCTCTGAACACTTTTCATAGCTCTTCTTATACTTTTGATTAATCCCTCAGCACAAGAGCTTTGCGTTCCAAAGCACTGTGTGAAATAAACATTATTATTTGTGAAATGATTTGTGTGTGTGTTTCCGTATATGTTTTCTATTGCCATTTTACAATGATTACATCATACCATTTTCTTCTTTTCCCTTTTCAAACTCCCTGCAGTCACATGAACCTTGCATGTAGTTATGGATTGACCCACTCCTCATTCTGGTTAACAAATTACCTGTGACATCTCCCAGACTTGCAAGTGCCTAAGGTGAGGGGTGGTGGAGAGAATATTCTCCCTTGTCTTCATCAAGTTTGTTCTAGCGTGAGCTGTTGTTTGTGGTTAAGGTGTATTGAAGTGAACTTTATCAGCTCAACATGATTCGGTTGTAGCATCCAGCACCCAGTACAAAGAAACTTATAGTATGCTCAATATGACTCCATTTTTAAGAAGCATACCTGCATTTAGACGTAGGTAGGCAGGGAAGTAGGTAGATGGTAGATATTTGTTGAAATGTCATGTGATACGTGCATGTCCTTTGGAGATCTGAACATCTAGAGATCAGGATAGATTTGCTTTAAAGAGAATCTTTTATACAGTGAGTATTTTAGAAATTTTTCAACATTAAAGATTTATTTTAAAGGAGAGGGAGAAAAGAAAAAAAAAGATAGACTAACACATAAAGCTTAATTGACCTTGGAAAATATAATAGTGAACAACAGAGGGCTAACCTTAGTAGTTGCACATAGATTCTGGCAGCATTTCTATATCATAGGCGTCTGCAAGTGACACTTGGGAAAGGTGGAACCGACTGGCTGGCGACATCATGAGGAATTCTCCCATTTGTTATTAGAACCTGTGTCTAGGTCCCGGAGGATATATTTTTTATAAGCTACTTGAGGCAGGTACCATATTTTTGCACAGTCTCTAGAACAATGCTTTGCCCATACTAGGCACTCGATAAAGATTTGGGAAGTATATGAGTGCACAGGGTTTCCATAAAGGCCTGATCCAAGGTTGTTCAGCTGCTTCTGACTCCATTTTTATCGCATTCAGAACTTACAACTCCCACAGTGGTAGTAATGAGAGCCCCTCAGGCATGTGTAGCATTTAGTATTTTTGTATGTGGTGTCAACTTTCATGTCATAATATACTATATGTGCAACCAGTTAAGTTACTGTTGTTGTGGGAATCAGGGCCTTTTTTTTTTAAACCTAAAATAAGTACTGGCCATTCTGGTCTATTCGGAGGAGACGGTGTACCCACCCTCTTTACATGCTTAACTTCCTCCTCAAGTTTGGTCAATACATCCAATTACAAGTTTATGTGCTGATTATGACAGTTCTGGGCATAAGAGTCCTTTCTCTTAGAAATTCTGTGATAACAATATTTCTAAACCACAGTTTGGTACTGGCTATGCTTCATTGGAGCTACTTTCTCTCCTATGCACATTTCCAAAGGGATGTCCGTTTGAGTCTGTCTGGTTATGTGAGGTGTAGGAAGAGCAGCATCAAGCATCCTATCCAGTGCAACCAAGATGGCACCCTATCACTTCCTTTCTCTAAACTCACCATATCTATAGGCAAACAAGAACTTTCCCTTGACTATTCTTAATGGAAAGATTCTTAAACCAGAGTTCTGAAAAGTGGGAGAAGTACATAGACATCTAGTTCTTATAATCTAGCTTGTGAATGAAAGACAAGGGAAGTGTCTGGTACCTGAGCGTGAGCACAGCTGTGGGGTATGAAGTGGAGCCAGGCGTTCCTCTTCTCTGTGCTCCAACCAGCATGCTTCACTTCGAGGGTGCAGGTTAAGCACACTAGTTAAGAAGATTGGCTTTAAGCCAGCAGGCATTTCTGTGCTCTCTTGACGCTTTCTCGATTTCTGATACAATCTCTGGGGGAAATCTTTTAAGTACCTATGCCTTTCTAGATTGAGAGCCCCTTGTTAAATGCTGACTTACTTACAAGGCTTTTACTTTAGGTAGTGATCACATGAACTGTCTAGTGAAACAAGAACAACACTTTTTTGTCCATGTTGATTGTCCACCAGTTTTCCACTTGTGGTTTTCTGTATCTCCCACCCGCTTCTCCTCAGCTCAAAACCAGATCCTAAACTCTTTTTAGAGGTTTCTTACCATTTTCAGTCCCAGACAGAAAGAGTGAGCATTTCTGATCTGTTTCTTTTTTTCTGTGTAAGTTCGTTTGTTCATTCAAACATGTTTACTGAAACAGAATGAAAACAAAAATAGGCTTGTTTTGATTACAGACTCTCCAGAAGGTATTAGGGTGAATGAGCAATGTTTTCCTGTCTCTATCTTCATGTTCCCTGTGCAGTGACTAATTTATTTTTTTATTATTTTTATTATTTTTATTTTTTTTGACTAATTTCTTTCCATGGATAATACTGCTGTTTCTTTTCCTTCTGTCTTCTAACACATCAGTCTTGGAAAAACAAAATGCAGCTGTCCAGTGCTCTTTGGTCAAACAGTCTGTAGGTGAATTCATATGTGAACTATCATCTTGTATTTATCTTTAAAGTGGGTTTCATGGCTTTATTGTATGCTAGTCTTAAAAGCTAATTTAAGAGTAGGTTAATTTGAACTTTGACAGGTAAAAGATGTTCTCAATAGACCAGTCCTACACCCCCAGACCATTCGCTTTACCCATTCTCCACAGGATCTACATGCATACACACACACACACACACACACACACACACACACACACACACACACATATATATATATATATATATATATATATATATATATATATATATATGTATATATTCAAAAATTCTTTTTGTGGGCATCAAAGCAAAATATTCCCAAAATGTGAAAAACTACATAAAAGGGTAATTCTTATCAGAGATAATATAATTTAGGTCCTTTATTTGCTGAGTTAGAGTTTATAAAGGGGATATGTTTATTATTTTTGTAGCTTTAATTGACTTAATGACCCACTGTGCCCACTACATAGTACACTAGGAGTGGAATGTTAGCTAAGAGAGTTTTTTTTAAATCCCTCACCTATTTTTACAGTATTGACAAGAAAACCTGCTTTGCATGCAAGTTAAAAGCAATGAAAATTTTCAAGTTGTGATAAATACCAAGAAATAAATAAAAATGCCATTACGAAGATAGTGAACTGTAGGAACACAGACAGTCCATGACTGAAGTGTAAAGGAGGAATCTGAGAGCTTGTGAGATAACTCCAAAGAAACAAGACAAAAGTCTTAAAACCTCTGTTCCTCCAGAACATGGGTTTGTTCTTGGATTGTGCTTCCAAGTCCCTTCCAGGTACAGTACTTAGGGGTTGACCTCAGATTGCACATTGTTACTTACCTTTGTTATTCAAAGGATGTTTCCAGGCGCAGGTTGTGGCTGTGTACAACCTAAACACATATGACTTAGCCTAACCCACCTGGATATAAATTGTCTGATGCTCTGAATAAAGTTGGCTGTTCCATTAGACTTTGGTCCACCTCATTTTTTAGGCTTCAGTCTCCCAGGTTCATGCAGTCAACTAGAGTGGTAACAGGACACCATGAATAAAGTTAATATGTTCTTTGGAGAGGGTTTCATGAGTTGAAAATTTGGTCCTCAATCTTGTGATGTTTAGAAGTAGTAGAGCATTTATGTTGTAGAGTCTGGTGGAACATGTTAGGTTATTGAGTATCTCTCAGAGGGATTAATGTAGTATATGTGATAGCATCATTGGCTCTCTTGAGATTAGTTATAATAGCAAGGCTGACTCCTCTCACTTTCCATCTTCTTATTCTGTCATAATATGATTGTTTTCTCTATGTGTATACCTTTCACTGTAATGCCATCTACCATGAGATCTTTACTGGAGGTCAAATGCATGCGGCTACCATATCATGCATGGTCTGAGTACAAAAGTATAAATTTAAATTGACCAGTTTAATTTACACTGTTTCCATCCTAAAGTATTTTGCTATAGCAAAAGAAAATAGATTAACAATAAACCTGTATGCAGTGAAGTAACCCAGAACTATGGAAAGCAGGGAGAAGCTGTGGGATTTTAAAGAAGGGTTACAGAAAGAATGCATATATGGGGAGGCAGAAAGCCTGTGAACTAAACCAGCATGAGAGTTTAGGGTTGAGGTGGAGGTGAGAGGGACCATGGGGCTAATGTGGACTTTGAAATGCATTATAGGAGTTTGTGAAATGCACAAGGAGTCTGGAGGCTAGCAGAACTTCGATATGCTGATAGCTGTTACTGGTGTAAATCAAAGGGGAGATAAAAGTCCTTTCAGCCACAGTCAATAGAAATCACTTGGTGAATCATTTCACAAGTTCCTCAGGTATGTTGGCTTCCTCTAACCACCAGAAATCATTCTATAGTCCAACTTGAGTTGAGCCTAGAGTCAATTTTGGATCAAGTCAGTTGGCTTGTCCTTTTCGGTGGCAATGAGACAGCCTTTGGACCTGGCTGTGGTAATGATGGTAGCCATGGTGGTGAAAGTGATGATGATTTGATGGAAATGGTGAGATGATGAGTGGTAATAGTGGTGAAGACGCTGGTGCTGATGCTGTAATGATGATGGTCCTGAAGATGGTGATGGTAGTAATGAGAGCGTTGACATTGATCGTGGTGATGAAAATGACTAGGATGCTTATGATAGCAGTAATCAAGGTGATGGTGATGATAGTGATAATAATGGAAGATATTTGATGATAGTGATTATCAGTCTCAATATGTTTTAAAATTTAATTTGTGGCAAAAATAATAAGGTTATGTCAAATGTTGTTTCTCGGCTTTTGATTATAGAAGATTGATCTGTTGGGTTTGGGGTGGAAGCCAAGAAAACTCACATCAGAGGCACAAGCTTAAAAACGAAAGCTGTATTTTCTGCACACACAGGGAGGCAGGAGTTCGGGATCTGAACTGTGTCTTCAAATCGAGTTTGTAAAACAGTTTTATAGGATGAGAACACAAAGCAAGGAGGATCAGGGTGGGCTGTTACATCAACCAATCATATTTTGACATCAGAGGTTTGACAAGGAAGTTAACATTGGTGACTGGGCCCTATCCTGGTCACCTAGTTTCAGGCTGCTTGAGTCAACTTTTGCAGTCAGGTCCCTTTCTGGACTCTGACCTGGAATCTAGAGTGATTAAGGAACAAGGAGTCAACTGAACCAAGAGACCCAGAATTCAAAATGATAAGGAAATGAAGCAGTGGGAAATGTTCATGTAGTTAAATTAAGTCAAGACAGGCAGTACATTTATGGCTGAGCCGTAGTTATGTAACAGATAACAGCATCTTCTCTTTTTTTATCCTTTACTGGTTAACAGACAAACATGGAACATCTAAAGAAGCAGGACAGGAGCTGGATTCTGGGACCTGGGAACTTGAACTCAGTTTTGATCCTGCCAGCAAGGTGGAGCATGTTCCTGAGATGATTGACTCAGGAAATTGTCTCCTAACAGATCTAGGAGTAATAGCAAGTAGAATGGCATTAAGTTGAATGATCTTTTCTTGTCTTTGAATAATTTACTATTGACAAAACTACAGTTTACAACTAGTGAAGGAACACGCAGTATTTCAGAACTCATAACTATTTTTTGGTATATAATTGTTGGCATTTTGTCTAGTCTTTGACTCACAGTTACCTGGCAATAGCCAGGTATGCCTGACTCACTATCAAACGGGCTGTTTGCCCCCTCCTCTCTCTTGCTCTCTTGCTCTTTCTCTGTCCTCTTGCTCCTGCTCCCCCTTCTCCCCATTTCCCTCTCTCCTCCTCCATGTGTTTATGGCTGGCCTCTACTCTTCTACTTTCTCTTTCTGCCTTTCTCTGTCTCTACTCTCTCAACTCTCCTCCCCATGCCTTGAATAAACTCTATTCTGTACTATCCCTTCCTGTAGCTGGTCCCTCAGGAAGAAGGAATGCCTCAGCCTGGATCCACAGAGGCACCCCCTCCCTCCACACCTGACTGCACATCGACCAAATATATTCCTTCTCTTTCTCCTTTATTTTTATAAAACACAACAGTAATAACTATAAAAATCAAAGTGATTACCATTCCTTTATTTTCTAGGTAGAATCTAGAGTTATAAAACCTACTTCTTTGCTATTTTCTATTTTAAAAATTTTATTCCCTTTTTCTTAAAAGCCTGCCAATATCCCCTAATTTCATGATACCAGTGATTATTCCAAAGGAAACACACATATCTGAAGAGTCAGAGCTAACAGCCACAAATGAGAAAAAAACAAAACAAAACAACCCAAAACCACCTCAAAACAAACAAACAAACAAACAAACAAACAAACAAAATGCAGTCTTATGTCTTTCTAGGTCTTGGCTTAAATATTATTTTATTTTTTCAGAAAAAAAAATCACTGATCAGAATGATTCTTTTTGCACCATTTTACCTGCAAATTTCATAATTTTGATTTCTTAAAAGAGTAATATTCCATTTTGCAAATGTACCAGCTCTTCCTTATTCATCAGCTGATGAACGTATTTCCTGGCTATTTTGAGTAGAGCTGCAATGAGTAGGATAAGCAAATAGCTCTGTAATAGTTATGAAGCCTTTTGTGTTCATGCCCAAGTGTGGATCACACATGGTAGGTTTATTTCTGTAAATAGTGGGTTTAGTTCCATTTTTGAGGAATTGCCGCATTGATTTCCACAGCAGCAGTGTGTGCTCTCCTACCATCAGTGACTGTGTCTCCACAGACACCCAGGCATTTGTCATCTTTTTAACACGTAACCATTCTGACTGTGACAAGAAGAAATCTCAAAGTAGTATTAATTGTCATTTCTCTAATAGCTGAGGATATTGAATAATTTTTAAAATGTTTTAAAGCCATTTTTGTTTCATTTTTTGAGAAGACTCTGTTTAATTCCATTTTTAAAAAACACGTTGTTTGTTTTAAACAATTATGTCCTAGAGAGTCTATGGATCTAGGGGACATTTCTCCACATAATAAAGGCAGTTAACATCACCCTAAAGAGAGAAACTTTCAAAGCATCGTGACTAAAATAAGGAACAAGGTCAAGATGTTCACTTTACTTACTCCTGTTCAACATAGTACTTAGAGCCTTGGGTAGATCAATAGAACAAGTGACAGGTGTTGTGTTTTACAAGAAGATAAAGAGAGAAGGAGTATGTTTGGTGGATGTGTGGTGAGGTGTGGGGATGGGGTGTCTTGGTGAACCCAGGCTGAGACATCTCTTTCCCCTGAGGGACCAGCCACAGGACTATATAGTATCGAATAGAGGTAGTTTATTCAGGGAGTGGGGAGGGAAGTTAAGGGGGTAGTAGAGGCAGAGAAAGACAGATAGATAGAGAGAGAGAGAGAGAGAGAGAGAGAGAGAGAGAGAGAGAGAGAGAGAGAAGAGGTCAGCCATGAGCACTTGGAGAGAGGGGGAAGGGGAATGGGGAGAGAGAGGCAAGGGCAGTGAGGACAGAGTGAGAGCAAGAAGGCAAGAGCAAAAGAGAGCAGAGGGGGCAAGCAGCCCTTTTATAGTGAGTCAGGCACACCTAGCTATTGCCAGCTAACTATGGGGAGGAGCTTAGACAAAATACTAACAACGGAAATAAAGGACACACAAATAGAAAAGGAAGAAGCCATGGCATACTTATTTGCAAATGTCATGATTCTATATATAAAAGACTCTAAAGACTCCACTAGAAAATTCCTACAGCAGATTAACACATTAAACAGAATGAAAAAAAATCAAAGATAACGTACAAAAATTAGTATACTTGCTATATACAAGGGACAGAGGAAGAAATTGGAGAAACAATACCATACACAATAATCTCTAAACAAATACAATGTCTTTAAACAAATCTAAGTAAGCAAGTTAAAAACTTGCACAACTATAAGACACTGAATAAAAGAAATCAAAAACATACTAGAAGATCAAGAGGACTACTGTGCTCGTGGATTGATAAGATTAATAGTATGAAAATGGCCATTCTCCCCAAAACAACTTATCAAATCCAATGAAATCACCATCAAAATTTCAAGTCAATTCTTCACAGAAATAGAGAAATAATCCTAAATTTTATATCAAAATACTAAAGACTTTAGATAGCTAGAACAATACTGAACAATAAAAAATTGCTCGATCGAGAACGCAGACTTGGAGTTATGCTATAGAACTATAGTAGTAAAATCAGCATGGTGTGGGCTTGAAAACAGAAGAGCTGACCAACAGAATAGAGTTGAGGCCTCATATATAAATCCACAATCTGCTCATCACTGATTTTTGACAAAGTGTTTAACAACAAACATTGAGAAAAGACAAGATTTTCAGTAAATCGCAGTTGTCAAACTGGGGAGCTGTACGTCGAGGAATGAAACTAGATCCTTACGTCTCACCCTACAAAACTGTAAACTGATCAAAGACCTCAACTTGAGACCTGACACCTTGAATTTTATAAAGGAGAAAGTATTATACTTGAACTTATGCTCACAGAAAAGGACAAGACTCTGATAACACAAGCATTAAGACCAACAATTGATGAATAGGACTGTAGGATACTCTCTCCAGTGTAGAACACTGTTATTTGAGTGAAAATTCAACCTAGGGAAAACAAATTCTTACCAGCTTTTCAACTGGCAGAAGGTTAATATCTAGATTATACAAAGTTATATATATTTATGAAAAACTAAACATCAAGAAACTAGCTTTATAGTGTAGTGCTGGTTTTGCCTTGAGGTCTGTGATTCTCAGTTATTAGGAGAGAAACATTCTTCACTGTTGCTTTGGTAAATTATTGAGCTGATCTTTCTTTGAAGCATTGCAAGTTATTTTTCTCTTCAGGCAAATTCTTTGGGTATTTTTTGATATGCATGTCCCCATCTTCACCATACGATTCCTCCTCCTCCTCCTTCTTCTTCTGCCAAGAAGTCCTCAGCATGTTCTTTGGAAGTTCTCATCATGGATGAGATGCTAATGTCAGACACTGGGAAGAGTGGTAGGAAAGACAATGAACTGTAAATTATGCCCATCTGATATCTGTGGGAGGGCACTTGTGGAAAACTAACACAGCTTTGTTAACTCTTTTCTGAATTTGGAAGATTTAATAACGTGAAAAGAATGTCAATTGTTTACTAACTGAGAAAGACATGTTATACCCCACTATGAACTACATGGTTTGATATTATAAATAATAAAATAAGAAAAGCACATCTGTATTTTTATGTATGTGTATAAAAGGCCACCAAGAACCCAAAAGACGGTATGATATTACTCTCGTACTTGTAGGATTTTGTTAAAATATAACATTTCAGTATAAAATTGGTTCTTAAAAAAGGAAATAGTAGTTTAGGCTTTTGATCTAGTAATTCTGCTGTTAGGAAGTAGTCAGAGCTGGAGAAAGACTTTATATTCAGTGTTCATAAATCTTCAAACAGGCATTGATGAGATATATGAAGTCAATTCACAAATTAAAGATATAGAATTGTTTGGAAAGAAGCTGATTGAGCCAAGTACATTTTGGTGTTCTAACATGCAACGTTAGTCAAAACAAGAAACTTACTTTAAGCCGTAGGTACTAATTATGTAACGTATGTATATGGAGGTAGAGAGATGGCTTAGCCTAAAAGCACTTACTGTTTTTTGCAGAGGCCAGGTTCAGTTCCCAGAACCCATATGGCAGCTCACAGCCATCCTGAACTTCAGTTACATGGGATGTGGTGTGTGTGTGGGGTGGGGGAGGGCGGGAAGAGGAGGTTGTGAGGTTGTGGATAGGTGTGTGTGGTGTGTAGATAGGAAGACCAGAAATAAATAGCCAAACTTAGTGTTGGGGATTTTCAGGTTTGAAGGACTATAGATAACAGTTCATCTTATATCTAAAAGGAGTAGCATATGCTTTCTTCTTTGTTCACCCAATGACTTACATATACAGATTAAAAAGCAGTTCTTAATTTCTTGGATGCTTCTTATATGTTGTCATCGTATATTGTACAATCTCTGGAGAAGTCCAGAGAATTCTTGGGCTTTAGCTCCAACCGTTAGGTTGTCTAGAAGCTTTAGCTAGTATCTGACACTGTTTATTGATTATAGACGCATATCCAGTCTTCACGGTTGGCTGGAACAGTTCAGACTAAAAGGAATAAGTAGTTCCTTCAAGTGTGTGTACTGATCACTAGAAATGAGACCGGCTTCTCCTGACTGGCTTCTCCTGCTGAGATTCAGGGTCAGCTCAGTGAATAAACTGAGCCTGTAAGTAAGGGAAAGCTGTGCTGTGTAGTACGGAGTCAACAAGACCCCCATTAGACAGATAATGGGTCTTCATGGTGTGTTTCATCCGCTCCATGGTACTTAGTGCAGATTATTTACAGGAATTCTACTCATCTGGGTCCAGAATAGAACAGGAATGGTATTCATTGTAATGAAAACCCATTGAAGACGGTGTTCTCATTTACTGTGCGCCTGCTTTGCTGTTGAACAATGGCACTTTTCCTGCTGGTCAGGATGCCAGCTAACCTTGTCACAGACCTCGCCCTTCTCTGAGACCACAACATGCAGTTATACAACAGGCAGGCTCTGCACAGATGCTGCCTCGCACCATTCTTCTGGGTCCTCTTCTCCTTCTCAGTCTCTGTCCTGATGGTTTTCCATCTGTGTCCAAGGCTGATGAGATTTGAGGTCAGAGAAAGAACAGAGCCTGTAGGGTAATTCCCTAGCTCACCTCATCTTCATAATCTTCCGTCAGCTTCCTGTGTGGCTCACCCTGGTATTGATCCTGTCAAGGCAGCCTACAGAGGCAGGGGGCTGAAAACCTTTCCAAGGAACCCTCTTGCCAGGCTCCTGCTCTGCTCCAAGAAAAAAAGCATGCTGTGAAAACAATCAGCGCATTTGCTTTAGATCTAAGTGATTCCAACTAGGTCGATGCTTCACGCTGATGTGTTGAAAACATTTAAAAAATTTCTCAGAGTTTGATTTCCACAGGAACATTGTGGCGTGTGCCTCAGCGCCTGCAGTCGTTATTTTTCACTAACGTAGCTGTAGCTGACAACTGCTTCCTGCCACAGCACACAAAAGCAATAGGAAATCAGGCTTTTGTCTGGCTGGACATTTACGTGAAAGGTTTTGCGCGAAGGGAGTGCCGTGTTTGTGTGGGTTGCTCAATAGCACGTGCTACTTTGACCCACCCAGCGTGGTGAAGGCTTTCTTTCTCTCTCTCTCTCTCTTTTTAATTTTTTTTATTTTAGTCTTGAAGTAAATACGATCTGATGTTGTTATAGGAGAAACACAGGAAAATGAACTCCTCGGTTTAGTTTTGAGTTTTAAGATATTCTTTGGTTTGGCTGTGACGTTCTTAAGAATCATTTATAATGCTGCCTTTACCTTTGACAGGGGCTATCAGATCTTCGAGTGCTTGTTTATGCGCAGACACAGGTAGATCTCCTCACTAGGGTGCAACACACAGAAACAGATATTACTTTGGCCACCCCGAGTTCATGGGCATTTAATTCCTGTCGCAATAATATTTCACTGTAGATTCTAAGGCATCGAGTTTTCTGCCTGCACAGTTAAGGAAGGGGATTCTTGGCCAGCATTGGCTTAGAATCTTAGCAGAGTTGGATACTACACTATAAGTGATCAGGAAAGTATCTTTTAACAGCGTGTAAGTTAAAGGCCTGAATGAGTCTTTTACACCTGAGTATGCACCTCTGGAACAGGATGCACCCCAGATGTACCTTCTAAATTACTTTTTTTTTGATATAAACTTAGAGGCCTTACCTTAAGGCTTTTTATACTTGGAAAGAATTAAACTATTGTTTGTGTGATCCCAGGGACGTTGGCTGCTGTTCCAAGGTAGAGGATGAGTTTTTGTTCAGCTAGGCTTTCTTAACAATGTCATCATTGAAATAAAATGGTGCAGTCAGGTATGGTGGCTTCTACCTGCAATCTCAGCACTTAGAGGCTGAGTCATGAGAATGGCTGTGAGTTGCAGGCCAGACTTCAGACAAAGGAACAATAAAAGCCTGCTGGGCTATCCTTTTAGGCAACAACTCTTAGGTTGTGCTATCCTGTTTTCTGTTATTGGCAAGGTGCTGCAAAGAGGAAATGAGAAATGAGATTTCTCAGGTGTTTTTCTTGGAATTTCAGAGTGTCGACCAAGAGAACATTCCTACAAGCTCCATCTGTGGGCCTACTGTGGGACATGTTTCTCTTGGTGCAGAGGAGCGGCTCTTTTTGCTCTGAGCTGCAGCCCCTCAGAAGCTTAGAATCATTTGATTCTAGCCATTCTTGCACTCAAGGGCTCTTCTGCTTAGCTCTATCTGTGTGTGACGTCATAGCTTATCACACTGAACACCTGCTCTGTGTACATCTCCTTCGTTGGTGCATATTTTATCTTCTAAGTAAAATTGCATACGAATGGTATTTTAGGAGATTTTTGCTTTATTTATATCTCATTTAAAATAAGATGAAATGGAACTTTTGTGGGGAAAGAGACTAGTGTTTGGGTGTTACTTCACACTTTACATATGTCTGTACTTAGAGAGTCCAGTGTTTTCTAGGAAGGTTACATTTTGAATACTTTTGGCTTCCTTAGGACAGAAGAAGAAAGGTGAGAGAGGTTTCAGCTGAGTGATGGTTCTTCATGTTAGAGGCACAGCACTTGAAGGGACGGAAGTCGTTGTTGGTGGATGTAGCAGCAAACACTGTCTTTATGATCCTTCTCTTTATATTAATTTATTCTTTTTTAATTAGGCCAGCATTTCAAAGCATCTTGGGATGTAGTTTTAGAACCTAGTGCTGATATAATCAACTGGGTTGCAGAGATAATGGGGCTTTTCAGCGTTAAAAAAAAAAAAAGAGGCAGCACTTGTCTATATTTATGCAATTATTTAGGGTTCTCTTTATTCCAATACCAATACTTGGGTAAAGTATTATAAGTCTGTTATAAGGCTGCTATAAGTCAGAAAGTGAGGGAAACAATTCTAAAATGTCATCCTTTCAGCAACATTCCATTCATTGTCAAAATAAACTCCTTGGGTCCTGCAGAACCACTATTTGTGCTTCAAGAATACTGTCAAGAGTCCTATTTACAGAGAATTTCAGCACTTAATTTATGGACTCAGCTTCTCAGGTTACTTTATTTCTGGATTCCTCTCCCCCCAAACCCCAAACCCCAAATTCCCCCAGAGCAAGCATAGCAAAAAAAAAAAAAAAAAAAAAAAAAAAAAAAAAAAAAAAAAAAAAAAAGGAAAGAAAGAAAAGAAAGAAGGGAAGTAAGAAAAGAAAAAGCTTATAATAAGGGTTGAAGCATAAAGCTTAGGGAAATATAGATTTTCCAGAAAATCAAATATGGATGTGGTGGTGACTGCTTTTCTAGTCAGGTGAAGCTACTTATCATGGGAATGTTAGCTGTGCATCTCATGCGAGTGACTTTAAGCAGTCACATGCAAGCCAACCCAGGCAGTAGGATCTCCAGGAAGCATAATCCAGTACTGGTGTGGACAGCCCGCTTCACATGAACAGTTCCCCCTGGTGGCTGCTTCACATGGGCCTGTGTGAGTGGCTGCTGGATCTCTCTTACCCCTAAATGGACAGGCTTGCTCTCAATTGAACAGATGTCATAAAAATTAAAAAGGTAAACACACTGAAAAATAAGATGTAATTAGTTTGGTAGTAAGCTTACAATTTTTGATGTGGTGCAACTGCCTTATATGTGTAGTCTCCTAGCTTTGCATATTTGTGGGAGAAATGAGTTCTGCTATGCTATAACTGAGCAGAGTGACTATACATAACAATGGCATACTGAATTTTGAGTAACTTCTAATGTTAAGTTTCTGTTGCAGGCATGAAGGCATTATTGCAGTGGAATCTTGTGGACTCTAAAGGAGTCAGATAAAACTAGGCTGTATTTTTCTTACTTGCTTGATTAGTCTTCAAGCTTTGGTCATTATCTTCTGTAGCTGCTGGCCATATTTGGAATCTCTTCAAGTCCTTTCCCCTTTCCACTTCTGGGCAGGAGAAGTACACCCCCAGTTCAATAAACATAAGCCAAGGTTGGACTGTTCACATGAAGTGGTCACTTCCTTCTCTCAAATGCTCCTGGGCCTCTTCCACTTAGTTGCCTCCAAAGACCTTGTGATGAGATGAAGGGCACATGAAAAGAATTGCTGGTTTCTCTTTCATGGCCTCTGTTTGCACAACCTCAGAGAATATTTATCATTTATTTTGGTGGATCAAAAAAAAACATTAAATTATCAAAACTCATGTCAAAATAGTTTGTTTTCTTTATGGGCAGAATTTTTAAAAATGGATGCTCAATTATTTTTTATTTTAGAATTTGTTTTCTCCTGGGGGTTGGGTGGGGACACAATTATACATACATGTCAATTTTCATGATATAAGTAGAAAAACATTCATTTAATTTGTAGGTAAATGATGGTTTTTTTTTTTTTTTTAGGAAAAAACTAATTTGTCTATTCACTTGTTCTTTCATTCATTTAGTTACGTCTATTGGTTCATCATTTACTAATCAACAAATAATTTTTCAGCCTTGATTATGAGGTAGGTATCATACTAAATGTTAAAAATTAACGTAAACACACTCATGGTTTTTTCCTCTCAGGAACCTTAGTCAGAAGGTTGTAAGAAGTCAGCAAATAATTTTAATTTAATTACTATTCTTTTATTTTACATAATTAGCGAACACTCATCATGAACCCAGATGTGGCAATAATGTTCGGAGCTACTGAATGGTGTGCAGTTTCTGATGCTAAAAGGAATGTGGTCCATCTAGATCAAGGCTCTAGGGAAGGCTAACAGTCCTGGTGGCAAAGGAGTCTCTTGTGAGTACACTGTGCCAGAAACAGATGGACATGCTTATGCCCATAATGTCGGAATTTATTGCATAACAATAAATTCACAGGGTTGAGAAGTTTCAATGGCAACAATTACCATAACTTCTACCTACTTCAGTAGTTTAGTAGAGGCAAATGTAAGAATTTTTTGTTCCAAACAAAATCAGTAGCATTACCTTCCATATCACACAACACATAATAAAAGTACCTGTGAGTGAACGTGCACAGGGTTACAGAATGAATAAGGTTAAAGAGGCTCTAGTTCAAGAAACCTCAGAAACTAATAGTTAATTAGAATCTGCATCAATAAGAGAACGAACAAGGCCACTGCCAAAATGGAGCTGTTTGTAAAAACAGCAGAATGGAGAAGAATTATCTAATCTCAACAGACTTTAAGGATGAATTGAGACAGATCATGAGATCTTTTTGGAGATTCTGTGCTCAACCTAAGGAAAGTCAGTGAACCATTGAATGCTATAAACTCCATGTGAGTGAGGAAGGCTATAAAGGTTGACCATGGCTGCTCTCAGCTATGCAATTATTCATGTTTCATCTTGCCATGATGCTTTCCATTAACTAACACGACCATGAGCTCCTTGGAACAGAAAGTATTCTATGCTTGGTCTACGACTTGCTTAGTAACTAACTCACAGATACTATGCTCACTCAGCAAGTGCTTATTAAATTGACGAAATTATATTCATGTTGTTGAATTTTCCTTAGAACATTCACAAAATAGTTCATCAAAGTATTCATTTGGTTTGCATATATATATATAATTGTGTATACTTGGTAGCCATTCATAATCTATCTGGGGTTTAGAGTCAAGTGTCTTTGTAAGAGTATCATAGCACTTACCTTGTCTGGCATTGTCTTTGGTTGCTGATGCTTATGTGAATAATTATATATTTTTAACTGTTCATATTCTTGGTCTATTGTCAGCACAGAGGCCAGAGTAATACTAGGGTTAAAGGTTCCCTTTGGGTGTTCTTACTCTTGTCAATGAAAGAATTTAGAAATGTTCAAGGACAATTATATTAGAATTTAGAGGAAAATAACAGAGCAGACAAGCTGTAACTTATAGCAGCTACTGGAAGAAGGAAGATAGAGAAAGAGATAGAGACTATTATGAAATATAATGCATCAAGAGAGTACTTGACAAGGTGTCCCCTGAGAAATCAAGCCATGCAACAGAGCTGGTATGAAGGGGGCTTATTTGGGGGAAGAGAGGGGAGTGAAAGCCTGGAGAAAGGGTAGAGACAGGCAGACAGGAGCAGAGCCAGAGTAGAGAAAGGAGAAGGGACAGAGGAGGACAGAGAGGAAGACACACACACATACACACACACACACACACACAGAGAGAGAGAGAGAGAGAGAGAGAGAGAGAGAGAGAGACAGAGACAGAGAGAGAGAGACAGAGACAGAGAGAGAGAGAGAGAGAGAGAGACAGAGAGAGAGAGAGAGACTGGTTGAGTGCTTGTGGGAACACAGAGAGAAAACTGGGATATCAAGCAGTCCTTTCATACTTTCCCTGCACCTGGTGGCAGAAGAATGACAGATGATGATGTAGGCCGTTGCTAGGTTTCTGGGAGGAGCCTAATGGAATCACTTGTAAGCTAACAGAAACAGAGACAGAGATAAATACAGAGAAAGAGGTAGAGAGATAGAAACAGAGATAGAAAGATAATATAGTCAGGCATACATACCATTCCATTTGCAAGCTAGCTAGCTAGATAAATAGATGAGTGAGTCATACCATGCCATTTGCAATGAAAGGTCAGAAAGCAACCATATGACAAAAGGAGATGGAGGTTTCAGGGAGTGAAAACTCAAGCCCAGAATAATACCAAGGGGAGCATGCTTAGTCAGTGTCTTAGTTTGGGTTTTGTTGCTGTGAGGAGACACATGACAAATGCTTATAAAGACAAACATTTACTTAGGGCTGGCTTACAGTTACAGAGATTCAGTTCATTATCATCATGTGGGAAGCATGGCACCAGTCAGGCAGTCATGGTGCTGGAGAAGGAGCTGTATCTTGATCTAAAGGCAGCCAAGAGAAAACTCTTTCCTAGGCAGTCAGGAGGAGACTCTCTTTCTCACTGGGCAGAGGCTGAGCAGTAGGAGACCTCAAAGCCCACCTGCACAGTGACACACTAACTCCAACAAGGACACACCTATTTCAACAAGGCCTAACTTCCTTAGAGTGCCACTTCCCAGGGGACAAGCATATTTAAATCATCACAGCCACTATCCAAAAAAAGGGACAAAGAAAAGTAAAGCTGTATTTTTCAGAACAAATAAGTCTGAGTAAGGACGCAAAAAAAAGGCTTCACGGCAGAGGCTTGGTAGTTCTGCTTGGTAAAAGTAGCTGCAAGGATCTGCACTGTGAGGAGGCTTCTGGGAAAGAAAAGTACATTATCTTCCTAAGTGGCCAATAATCCTTTTCATCTCTTCTAGGGTAGCTTGGAATGCCAGGTCTCCACTCAAGGCTAGAGATGGCATTTAGAACAAAGCCCAGATACTTTCACCCTTTTCACGTGGTAATCTTAATTCCAAGGAATGACAGAGCTGATGTTTACATTTCAAGTGTTACCAGGGAAACAGGAGGTGTGTGGGGGGGTCCTATTCAATAGCCTGAGGCTCCTATAGCAGGCTAACCTAAAGTAAATTACTTTAATTCTGGTTTGAAACCTCTGGGTGGCCCCCAAATCACTCAGAGTAAGCCTAAGTTCTTACAACAACATGGAGATTGCCCATGATCTTTCCCTGTCCATCCCTTTTCTGACCATGTCTTCTTGTACATTCTGCACTCTGGGGCCCTTGCAATTCTTCAGAAAGGCCAAGTTCTCACCTCTTCGCTTTTGAAGTTTCTGCTCTCTCTGCTCAACTATCCTCCCACCAAAATTTGCACAGCTTCTCCCTTAGAGCATTTAATTTCATGTGTAGTATGGGTATGTGCTCCTAAGAGATTTTTCCCCAGATTCATTCTTTAAAATTTATGGAATAATGTTTCTGACTTTTTATACTATTGCTTGTCTGTACAGTATTAATCCGTAATTGTCTTTTTTTTTTCTAATAGCTGTTTCTCACTTCTTTCTTGGCCTCTGAGCCAAGAAACTCAACTCAATATGGAAAACTCAGGGGCTATCAGGCATCTGTGCTTTCTTCCCAACGAGTTTAGAAGTCCTTGCAATTCGTTTAAAGATGTGACTTTTGTTTGTTTGTTTGTTTGTTTTGTTTTGTTTTTGAGACAGGGGAGACAGGGTTTCTTTGTGTAGCTCTGGCTGTCCTGGGAATTCACTCTGTAGACCAGGCTGGCCTCGAACTCAAAAATCCACCTGCCTCTGCCTCCCAAGTGCTGGGATTAAAGGCGTACGTCACCACTGTCCTGCTAAAGATGTGACTTTTAAAGAAAATTATTTATTTTTATGCGTGTGTCTGTATAAGTACATGGTATTCACAGAGGCCAGAAGGCATTGAGTGCCTTGAGCTGTAGTGAGAGGTGCTTGCAAGTGACCTGTTAGAGTTACCAAACTCAGGTTCTCTGGAAGACCAGTGGAACTCTGGACCACTGAGCCATCCCTCCAGCCTCACAAATGTAGAAGCTGCTTGAACTGTTTTAGTTTCAAATGATGCAACGTAATGACTTTTTGCTAATCAAGAAAGAGTAATTGACTCACCTAACTGCAAATTCCTGAGATAAGAATGCTCTTGGGCAGAGTTCAGTCAGTCCTATAAGTGTCCATTCTGTCTCCATCTCTTCCCGTTATTTCAATTTCTATCTGGTTAATCTCTAAAATACTCTTTATGAAGTAGGTCATATAGAATAACCCTGGTTGGTCCTGCTTAAATTATAGGTCCTCCCATTTTTCAACTTCTATATCAGATCTTAAAATTTTCTGAGTCTTGGAGACTCCCCTGCTTGGCGCTGTGAATTTGTGTTTAATTACAGTTCTGCTCTTCAGGATCACCATATAGTATTCTTCCTGGAATTACTTTTCACTCTGCTGCCTTACTCAGTCAAAACAAACAAAACAAACCAAACAAACAAACAGCAACAAACCACAATAAAGCCCCCAATCATTCATATATACAACATTTTGTAATTGTATTCATGCTCTTTACCCACTCCTATCCCCTCCTGCAGCTACTGCCCCCTTTCTTCCTTTTCAGTCACTCTCTTCTGCTTTCATGTCTTCTCTCTCTCTCTCTCTCTCTCTCTCTCTCTCTCTCTCTCTCTCTCTGTGTGTGTGTGTGTGTGTGTTTGTATGTGTGTAAAATTACTCAGCTGCAATTTACTTACGACTAGAACACCTGCATCATGAAGTGAAAATTTCTGGTTTCTTTAAAAACTCAGTTGTATTATGAAATATCTTCTGGAAGCTGTCTTGTGAGAGGACATGTTACATTTTGCTGAAAGCAGACACTAGAGAAGGCACGTTTTGTTTAGAAAGAATATAAATAGAACCCTACAAACAGTAAGAGGATACTTTTGCATTTCTGCACCTCTGTGCAATGCGTTGCTGGTCTTGGCTGGTCTTTTCTGGTCTTCACTTTGTAGAAAGAAATGTGCTGAAGAACTTTTCATGATACTCCTGCTGATTTTGGCTGCTGGATTGTGTCACTGCTACTGATTTGTGTTCTGTGTTTGCTATTGCACTGCACTGCTGGTGTCCTGATAACAAAGAGTGGAATTGTCCCCCCCCAAAAAACTACCATTTAAACAGATCCACAAACCCCTTTTCCTATTAACCTTCTTCCTCTCAGACCACTGCTTGGTGGTCTAGAAAGGAGGTTGAAGCATTTAAGAACTCTATATAAAGTAGATTTTGAAAAATCTAAGCCTACAGAATCATATCCAGAAAGACAACATTTTGTAACACTCTGTTCCCCACTTCCCCGCTTTTATAATTGTTCTGCTCACTCTTGCACAGTGTTCCCTGACTTTTGCATGATGTTCCCTGGCTCCATCAAGGGAGTGATATCAATACCCTGCTTAAGTCTCAGAACTCAGCATTCACTGGTTCTCAGAACTGTAACCAGATATTAGTCACTGTATTAAGTCACAGTATAAAGAATGTTTGCTGACCATATCTGAAAGCAGTTTTAAACTTTAAAAAGAGAATTGATTGCAAATCTGTTTAGTAAATATCCATTAATGGGATCCTCCTACGGCCTGTGAACTTCTTCAGACACAGGTTTTTGATTAGGTGTACAAGAGCAAGCATCTATTCCCTCCCATGGAGTAGGCCTCAAATACCAAAAACTAAAATATTCTTGCATTGGTGGGCATATTTTGCCTGTCAAGTTGATATCACAACACACAAAGTATACAACAGAGTAGGGCTTTGATGATGTTTCTCTTGTAGCCGCTTGCGTAGCACTTTCTAGTACAATGAACATTTGTTGTTAGGCAGGAAGCTTCCAACTCAGTTCTAAGTACGTTTCTCTGTGTCTTGCATCCAAAGTGTATGTTATCTTAAGCAATAAGTTCCTTCTATCTAGTTCTAGTGAAAACAAACAAACAAACAAAAAACCAAGAGAATTAGACATAGCTTGCATAGTTTTGAGATCTTTTCATGTGTCCCAAACAATAACTCATGGGAAAATTGATCCATACTTTTTTAAATCTCATGGTAATTAATTTTGATCATCGACTTGAAAGGATTTAGAATTAGCACAGAAACAATTTTCAGGTCAAGCATGTGAAGGATTATCTAGAATGTGGTAATTGACATGGGAAGACCCTCACGCCCACCTCCACCCTTACCAAAAATGTGGGCCATACTGTTGCTATTCCATGGACAGAAGTTCCAGGCTGAGTAAAGAGAAAAATGCAAGCTTAACACCAGCATTCACCACTCTGTGCCTCCTGTCTTTAGATGCAGTATGATCAGCTGCCTCACATGCCTGCTACTGCAACTTCCCCATAAGAAAACCCTTCTTCATTGGCTTCTGTCACATACTAGACAGGTGGACTCTGAGTCTCAGTTTCAGCTTTTGTCACTGTCACTTGGGTATAACTAGAATAATCCCTTATGAACAAAACAAATGGTTTTAAAGTCCTGAATGTCTAGACCTGACTTTAAGTTAGCTTTATTCCTAACTGATAGCTAGAAGTTGAGGTGCAAAATAATTTCCACTCCGAATTTTGAAGACATTTCTCTGATGGTTTTTGGCCTCTAGCTCTGCTCATGAAATGTGTGAAACCAATTTAGCCTTCTTTCTTTTGGAGATAAATGTAATCTCCTTGGAAGCTCTTAGGATCTTTTTTCAGAATCTTAGTGTTCTGATATTTATAGGCATGTGTTTTGATTCTTTTTTCAGCTTAGCAACAAATGGAATCATCAGTATGAGGGCATACTGGTTTGTTTAAGCTTTGGGTAGCCTCCCTCTGTCATCCTGATAATTACTCACATCAGCTCCGCACTGACTTTCTCCTAGAGTTACTAGTAGATGGTTTTTACAATTTCTGTTCATTTTCTCTAGATTCTGAAAGGTTCTTCACTCTTTGATCTAGCATTCTATCAAGTTTACAAATGTCTAGAATTATATCTTAGTTTATTTTGATCATGGCAGTCTGCTCTGGTTCTACAGATAAAATAGTCAAATCTCCCTCATGAAACCAGTTGCATTATTTTAAGATTCTTTTCTCTCCTTTGAATTATTGTTTTCTTTCTGTGTTCATGATTCTATTCTGTTATTTTCAGTTTCTCTACATTTTTTTTATGTCTGGTAATCATGGCTATACATTCATATTTATGAATGAAAGAGTAGGATGATTATTAAATGCTTCTGTCCCGAGTTTCTCCAACAGTTCCCTATGTTGGGCTTCATTTGTGGTGTATGGAACTAGCAATAGGTGAGAAGTTTGTTTGTGCCCTCAAAGATACCACTATGTTCTTGTCCTTCACACTATCAGCCAACAAATCTGAATTGAAACTATTGGCAAGAATAAGAGGAGACTCCTTCATTATGTTCATGTTTTAATAATTATGCCTTTTTACATAAAAAGTAAATAAAATATGTTTATGTCTAAGAAAGAAAAGGATCCATGTCTCTTATCTATTAGATATTCAAAAATCTACTTTAAGTTATTGTTATGTAAGTTGCAGGTCAATGGATGGAACTAGAAAATATTATGTTGAGTGAGATGACTCAGACCAAGAAAGTCAAAACTCAAATGTTCTCTCTTGTCTTTGAGCCCTAGATTCAAATCTTTAGATATGAACATAGGAGATATTGTAGAAGTAAAAAGAGATGCCTGGGATGGGGCTAGAAAAGGAGCTCTAGAGAAAGAAGTTGTAGGACAGGGTGCTATGGGAAGAAGACAAGGATTCTTACCTGGGGAAGGGGAGAGAGGGCCACACGGAGGGGAAGCAAGGGAGGTGGGATGAATAACACTAGGACACCAGAAAAGCCATAGGGAATCCTATTGCTGTATATTTACTAGAACTATGCATACATAAGTCTGTGTATTCACACACACATAATGAAGTTATACGACTCAAGGGTCGCAATATTCTCCCAAGAGCCACTGACTGTCTAACAAAAAACTCATCACTAGGCATGGAAAATGGGTTTTTGTTATTGATTTTGTTTGTTTTTGAATAGTTGGTTAGATGAACCTGCCCAAAGTAACAGAGTATTTATCTTTGGTTGACTTCCAGAAATCAAAGGCAAGACTCTGAACACAGCATTAAGACATTGAACTGGCACTGACCTAAATTCTTCTTCCTTGAGAACTAGCTTTTATAGTACCACACGGAGCTATTTAAGCAGCCAAGAGAGGAAAGCAATCAATAGTCCTACCTAACAGCAATGAATATGAACGAGAATGGCAACATGTCCCAGAATGTACAATAGTGACATTTATAACATGCAGGTAACCAAGAGGTATCTAGTGAGACTTGTGGCCTGCTCAATAGGTAGGAATGCCAACCCACTCCCCATGGCTAATGAAGCCATGAACCCTAGAAATGGCTATTGTTAGTTCACTAAAACAGTACATTCTAAATATTTGTTCATATACTAATAGATAAATGTAACTCTTACCCATCACCAAAAATGCTTCTTTTTGTAGTAGACAGACAAATAAATATAACCATAACTAGTCAAAATACAGAGAACACCTGACTGTGGAGATGCTTGGCCTCAATTAGTACATTTACAGCACAACAGGAAGAGAAACAGAGACTGTAAAAGCTACGAGTTTATCAGACTTACACTTCCACAATACTGTTCATCATCAAGAAAGTCAGGACAGAAACTCAAAGTCAGTACAGGGACCTGGAGGCAGGAGCTGATGTAGAGGCTATGGAGGGAAGCTACTTACTGAATTGTTCCTCATGGCTTGCTCAACCTGCTTTCATATAGAACCAAGGACCACCAGCCCGAGGATGACACCACCCACAAATGGGCTGGACCTTTCCCCATCAATTATTAATTGAGAAAATGCCCTACAGTCTTGCTCACAGTCCAATCTTTGGGAGGCATTTCTTAATTGAGATTGCCTCCTCTCGCATGACTTTAGCTTGTGTGAAGTTGACATAAAACTACCTAGGACACTGAATGCATATATATTTACAGTTGTTAGATCTTCTTGATGTGCTTTTCCTTGATGTGTAAATAACTTGTCTCTTCATGCTGATTTTGGTTTGATTTCTTCTTCTTTAACTGTATAGTTAATCTCATTTGCCATTTGTTTCAAATATCATTTTTCACCCTTTCTCTTTCTATGTACATCTTTACTGGTGAGATGTGTTTCTTGCAGAAAGTAAATAGTCCTTGTCATTTCCTCCTGTCCCTCTCTCCTATTATCCAGTTTGATTATATTCACTGGAGAATTAAGACTTCTTACATGTAGGCTTATATGTCTGTTTTTTCCCCTAATGTTTAATTCTTTTTGTTGTCATTTTTACATTTGTTTATTTGCTGTTCTAATGGCCTTTATTTTTCCCCTATGCCTTTACAATGGTGCTTACCTTCCTTTTCTGTGGGTAGGATTTTTCTGTGTATCTTATGAAACACTCACTGACTTACTTAATGGTCATAAGAATTTTTAATTGATACTTTGTTATGTTATTTATTTATTCATTAATTCCAAAGGATACCTTTGTTGGCTATAGTAATCTAGGTTGGTAGTTGCTTTCTTCCATAGATTGCTATGCATCACTCCATGCTTTCCTGGTTTCTAGTTTTTATTGGAAAATCTGCTGTTATTCTAATGATTATCCTTATGAGTTGGCATGCTTCTCTTCAAGCTTTCAGTAACATTTTAATATTTTAAAGACTCATTTGCTAAAGAATTATGAGATAACACTGACCTCCAGTGTACGTTTTCAGTCACCCATATTACCAAGAAGATGTTTTCTTCCTGTGATGTGTCTAAGCTACTGATAAGTGGGACAATGTTATTGCTTCTTGTATCATCTTGACTCCTCCTCCTGAACATTCTTGTCAGTTCATCTGTATGATCATATGTTTTTATTCCTTGTGAGTAAATATCAAACATAGAATTGTCACATCCTAAAGTAGAAGAAGATATCTCTTCTCCCATCTACTATTAACTGTCATTAGTTCCTCAGAGAGGGGTGGTGCTTTACTTCCCCTTCCCCTTTTGGTAATGAAATACTGAGGAACCCAATCTTGTGTATGTTTTAATCAAGTGACTACAGTTGCAATGAGTTCACGAGCAGGTTAGCTCTATCACATTTTTATAATAGTTCTCCCTATCATCCAACTCTTTCAATATTTATGTCCCTTCAATGATGACCCCTGAGTTTGAGGGTGGGTGATTGTAACCTAGATGTCTCTTGAGGAGATGAGCATAAATTCACTTATTTTCTACACTTTGATCAGTTGAGATTTTTTTGTATGAACTGCTGTCCCACTGCATGTAGAGGCTTATTTGATTAGAGTTGAGAGCTGTATAAGTCTGTGAATATAAAAATAAGTATTTAGAATGCAGCTTGATAATAATTCAATTAAACAAAATAACAGTAGGAAGGTATCCTTCAGAGCCTATGACTTTTCCAGACATGGTTTATAAGGTATGAGTTACCTTAAGTCCAATTAGGAAAGATTTGGTTACTGTCTGTCTTAGTGTTTTACTACTGTGAACAGACATCATGACCAAGGTAACTCTTATAAGGACAACATTTAATTGAGGTCGGCTTACAGGTTAGAGATTCAATCCATTATCATCAAAAAGAGAACATGACAGCATCCAGGCAGGCATGGTTCAGCAGGAGCTGAGAGTTCTACATCTTCATCTGTAGGCTGCTAGTGGAAGACTGGCTTCCAGGCAACTAGGATGAGTGTCTTAAGCCCACATCCACAGTGACACACCTACTCCAACAAGACCACATCTCCTAATAGTGCCACTCCCTGGGTCAAGAATATTCAAACCCTAACACTTGTGCCACTATTACCCCAGTGAGCATACCTAGTCAAACTGGTTGTTATTGTAGCTTGCAAAGTTCACAACTGGGAAAGATTATGACCAACCCAAGCAATCTGCATTGTTTCTTCTGTATCTGAATCTGTATCCATGACTGGAAACCAGTCAGCAATGAAAAAGCTTCCGGGTCTTTATCAGCTTGATTTCTTCATATCCTGTGACCAGAGTATGTAGTATATTCACTGATAGTGTCTTACTTTCAAATTCCAGTGGGCACTAAGAGCAACAGGAATGGTCTCTATTGTTATGGGGGTCTCTGAGACAACAAACCAAAGGGAGACATCCCATATCTAGCACTGATGTGGAATACTGTCTTTTGAGTATGTGTGGTGTGGTGGTTATAACTCAGTGATTTTATGTGGCATTTCCTTGATGATTATTGTGATCAGTGGACATTTAATTAACTGCTTTTGTGAAACATTGCTCAAGTCTTTGGCAAAGTTTTCAAATTAAATTTTTAAAAGTGTTTTCAGGATACAAAACCTTTATGCTAACCTTTATTACATATATACATTGTGTAAACTTTTTGTCAGTTTCTATTTTGCTTTTTTGCTTATATTCTTTAACTTTAATTTTTGTGTATGTATAGGTATATCCATTTGTATCAGAGGAATAATTGCATGTGTTTATATGTGTATTCTCTTGTGAGTTCATGTGTGGATGTTACGGAACACGTTTGTGTATTCTTCATCAGGAGCTGAACACCTTGTTTATTTTTGATACAGGGTCTCTTACTAACCTGGAATTCATCAAGTAGGCTAAGCTGGCTGGATGCTGAGCCTTAGGAATCCCTTTTCTTCATTTCATGGTTTGTCATGACTCAGAATAGATTCTTAATATATAGTGATTGAAAGATAGGCTAGGAAAGCTGGAAATTTCCTACTATGGACAATGATTCCTCATGTGATTTAAACAAAACAAAACAAAACAACAACAACAAAAACAAAAACAAAAATCAATCCAAAATACCAACAGAGCTGTGGTTGAGGAATATTTATTTAAAGTGATTTACTAATGTCCCAATGACTCATTTTTCCCCCCTCTGGGAATTCTTATTAGGAAGCTGTTTCCATCTGATTTACAAATTTATTAGATTTTATATTCTACAGGATATTTTAGCTATCACAGACTATCACAGACCAAGCATTTATTGTGATAAAAGCTTCATTCTGTCTTACATATGTTTCATTTAGTCCTGATAAGATGATATTCTCCCCTCTTTACAGATGGAGACACTGAAGCCAGGAAGAGAAAAAGTACAACTCTGGTCTTTACCATTTTATGTTGCTATTAATAATATGATAATGTTGTTGAGTCTATTTTGTATTATGGTTAAATCAAAATTCAAGGCAATAAGGGGAAAGATGGATAGTTTCATCTCTGTTTTAGAGATTGCCAAACTCAGAAACAGAGGACAGTGCCTACCCCTACTCCCAGGGAGAGTTTAAGGGATTAGCTGTTCCTTCCCTTGTATTTGTTTGTACTTCCGTTTGGCTGTGGAGAGGCCTGAAAGTGGGTTTAAGTGGGCTTTGCACAGTATTAGTGAAAGGCATAAGCCATCTTTTAGACCTCACAGAAAACAGCGTGAATAAACGGCATCAAGTTTCATTCTGCCTCCAGACTTCTGGTGCAGCCTGGGTGAGGATCAGGAAGGTATCCACATCCTCAAGATTTCTGAGTAAACTCTCAAACCCACTCCATTCAGTTCATATACAATTGGGTATCTTCTAGAATTCTCTAAAAACATTAATTAGGAATTTCCTCACCATCCAATCGCTTAGATGTTGTGGGACGTTTGTTCCCATACAATGTCAATTGTGGCTCTGCAGGTCTGAAACTCACAAGGGATTTTTGTTTTCAGTCTGGGCTCCAGCTGTAGGAGCACTGCGGGCTATCTACAGAGATTGCTATGAGAAGAGAAGCCAGGCTTTTGGCGTTGGATCTTCCTGTTCCAACCTGAGCAATCTATTTTTGTATCTTTTGTATTTTTCACTGTTGATTTTTAGTCTGTGACTAAAAATGCTCGGAGCATTTTGCTATGCTGTGCAAAGTGCATCATCTTTAGCATCACAGAAATAGTCCTTCGTGATTTAGTGACCTCTGGATCCTGCCAGTCATCGCTGCTTTCCTTATGCCACCAACGTGCACTCTGTGGTTGGGAGCGTGCATGGTTCTTTGGAATGTTGGGGAGTGTTCATGCTATTTCATCTCTTTTAATATTGAGCATATCTATGCATTTTTAAAGTGCTTTACATTTATTTTTGGATTTACTTATGTTTATTTTATGTGTATGAGTGTTGTATCTGCATGTATGTTTGTGCTCAGCATGTGTGCTAGTATCAGGACAGGCCTGAAAAGGCAGTGGGATCCCCCAAAAGCAGAGTTCCAGATGATGGGGAGCTGCCTTGTCGGTGTTAGAAATTCAACCCTGCCTTGGGAGAGCAACCAGTCTTCTTAACTGCTGAGCCATCTCTCTAGCCTTTGTTCATATACTTAAAAAAAAAAATGTTTCTACCTTGGCTACTAGCAAGTCCAAATTTAAAAGAGAAAGCCAATTTGTATTCCACGTGGATATTCCAATTTGTATTCTTACAAACCAGTATTTAAGAATCTCCATTGATCCACCTCATCTCTAATACTAGGTCGAATCAAATTATTATTTTAAAAGGCTGAGCAGTATAAAATTACATCTTATGGTTCTCTAAGGGCTTGTCCCTGGTTACTAATGAGAACAAGCACTTTCTCATGTTTGTTTGACATCCCTTTTATCCACTGTGCGTCCTTTGCTGATGTTTTCCATATTGTATGTTCATCGTACTTTCTGTAGGTCAAGCTTATGTTGATGGTTTATATTTATCCTAAAAACTACTCTTTATTTTTCCTTGTATTTTCACTTTCATTATGATTATTTTGATGGACACTATAATTTTAGATTTTTATTTTTAATGATGTGTCTGTGTGTGTGCATGGCAGTACAGAAGGTGGTGTCAAATCCCATGGAGCTCAAATTACAGCTGGTTTCGAGGCCCCACATGGGACACTGGAAACTAAAGTCAGGCTCTCTACATGAGAAAGTTCTTAACCACTCAGCCTTCTCTCCAGTTTTAGTTTTGATACAGATACAATGAATTTTCAAAGCAATTCATTTTTTTTTCTTTTAGTACCTTGTCTAGGAAAGTGTAAAGCGCGTTAGTATTTTAAGGACAATCTACATTGTTAGAAACATGCAAATTTGCTTGTCTTAATTACCACTGCTTCATAATGGTCTGATAATGGTGAAATGATTATCCTCAAGCCTAGACAAAATTTTGATTGTAATATCTTTATATCTTGCAAATACATTTGTGGATAGTTAACATATTTTTATTATTCAGATTTCCATGCTTAAGGTATTCCTCTTGTTTTTGTAGATTTTGTTAGAACTCTTTCTATAATAGTTTATAAATAGCCAGAACAAACAAACAAACAAACATGATTCAGTACTCTTTCATAGTTATTTTATATGCCTTAGTTTTATTAATTTTTCTTTAAATATGTTTGTATTTATATTATAATTAATATGTGTTTGCTCTATGTTTCTGTGTGCACACGCATATACGTTTGTAAGTGCATGTTCGGAGGTCAGAGTTCACTGTTAACTGTCTTCTTTTGCTCTCTACCCTATTTTTATATTCTTTCTTTTATTTTTGATGGTTCATAAAAGTATGCAATGAATTTTAGTATTTTTATCTTCATTACACTGTCACATGCCCTCCCACACACTCCCTCTAACCCTGTCTTCCCAACAACTCTTTCTACTTCAATGTCTTTCTGTGAGGATGTCCTACTAAGTTTAATTAGAGTTGCTGGTATGAGCATGAAAAAATAGGAAGAGAATATAAAAACCATAGGATGGAGAGGAGTGTTGCAAAAAAAATGTCTTCTGGACATCATATGGACATTGCACTAATAAATTCACACTATTTGTGGATAATTACACAAAATCTGCCCAAGGCTATGTTGCCAGCATTTCATCATGGGTGAAGGAGGGAGTTTGTATATCTTTGCCTTATGTTTTTGAAACAAAGTCTCCCACTGAGTCTGGAGCTCAGACTGGCTAGCCAGGCAAATCCATGGGCCCATCTTGTCTCTGCCTCCCAGTGTTGGGGCTACAGGCACATGTTATCTGGCCAGGCTTTGAAAGTGTGCAGGCTATCAAAACTCAGGTCCTCATGGTCATGCAGCAAGCACTTTATGCACTGACCCATTTTGTAGCCCACACTTTTATTTCAACAGAAAATCTTTAACTTTCTGTACCCTCTTGAACAAAATTTTGGTAATTGTCACTGTCAGATAGTAATTGATACCTGTATCTGTATATTGATCACATATTCGTCATTTTGACAAACTATTTATAATACCTTATGCCTTTTGAACGTTTTATGCAAACACATAACATAGGACATAACACTTTTCTTTTCATTGCTTTACATCTTTAATTCTGTCTGTTCTTATTCTGGTGAAGGTAAAAGGTCATCTACTGATGTTCGTGCTACTTATTACTAGACAGAGCCTCAAAAATATAGCTGTCCAACAGTAATCAGTTGCCAGTAGATGCTCAACTATGACTGGGGCTTTATAAGCTCCTCTCCAGCCATGCTAAACTTTTGACTGGTTTGACATTGTGCATCATTCTATCTATTTCTAATGATCAACTGTGCTTTAAGTTTATCACAAAATTCCTTGAAAAGAGTAAACACAGTTTCTTCTTTTCCTGGTTTGTTAAAACATGTATCTTGCTGGTGTTACTTATATTAGAATTTTATCAAATTATTCTTCTGAATGCATAAAAATGGTCATTCAATTATTAACTGATTCTCTATGACCAATAATGTTGATAGATTTTGAAGACACTAAATTATCCTTTCATTTCTAGAATAACTATAACTTGATTACAGTATATTGTTAGTTTTTATACTATTAGGTTCTGTTTGCTAATATTTTGCAGTTTGTTTATCTTTACTCATGAATAAAATTATCATGTAAATGCATATTATAGACTGGAAAGAATACTAAGCAGCCTTAATTGCAGTACATTTTTATTGACCTTATGAATATAGAAAACAAAATTCTTTATTCTTTAAAGATTTTTAAAATTAATATAAAATTTTAAATGCTCATCTATATAATCCATCACATGTACTTGTGTACAATGTGTGTACTCTCACAGTTGTGTATCTAACTTATTTAACAATAAAGGGAGACTTTCATAGCTTTTGTCTGAATTTTATTGAAACATATTTATTTCCTAAAAAATTGTCTATTTTGATTGAGATTTATTTTCATTTTCTTAGCTTTATAGCTTTCATTAAATTACTTTAATACTTTCAACACCTGTTTTATTTATAGTTATACTTTTATTTTTCCCAGATATGCTACTTTGTGCATTGTCATTTTCATTTTGACAATTCTTTAAGATACGAGCATTTTTTTAACCAGGATTTGTTTCTTTGTCACACTTGTACACCACCATATCATTACACATAATTCTTTCTATATGCTTTATTATTATTGTATGTGTGTTTATTTGTGCAAGAGCACATATACCATGGTGCACATGGGAAGGTCAGAGGAAGCTTGGTGGAGTGCCTCCTTCTACTTTACATTGGTTCCTGGGATTGAACTGATGCTGCCAGGCTTGTGTAGCAGGCTTGCCATCTCACCAGCCTTTACATATGTGCTTATTTGGCCTCCATCCCCTTTCTTTTCTCATTCTGGTTTCTTTCCTCCCCTAAAGTAGTTACTCCTACTTTACCCTTTTTATTCTCATCCATTAGATATTTTCTTCTGTTTTTATAGTCTTTAGTCCCATTTCTGATTTCATGTTCTCTATTTTCTTTTTTATTATATGGGTTTATTGTGCTCATAATTTTCTCTAGAAGAACAGACTTCTCTGTATACGAGATTTAATGTATGATATATTAATCATAATTTCTATTTTGACTTCTTTGAGTCATTAGATTCTGTCAATATTGCCAAGTATATGGAGAGTTTTAAACAGCTAGGGTTTAATAACACTAGAGAGATTTAGAAATGACATAAGGAAGTCGATTATAGTATAAGCTATCTTCCTAGCATACATACACATGTATGCACATGTACATGCACACGTTAAGATGTACACATCAAAATGTAGTTACCCTATATATAGCAATGCTCTACTAGATACCAGCAGTGACCAAATAAAAAGTGTGAGGTCTAACTATAATTTTGGCTACTTTATTGAGTTCTTTTACCTGCCACTCTTCTCCCTTCTTCCTTCCAACCCCACCCTTGACACTAGGTAGGAGGGAAAAAGGGATAGAGGGGAAAGGGATTATCAATTTATTAGACTGCTTCCTGATGATTAGGGACATCAAGTTCTTTGGGACAAGTCCAGTATTTGTCAGGGTATCTTCAACCAGCAACCAGCAACCAGCAACCAGCAACCAGCAACCAGCAACC
>JANHMN010000006.1:41309394-41366846 GCA_030674055.1 Rhabdomys pumilio
GTGTGTGTGTGTGTGTGTGTGTGTGTGTGTGTGTGTGTGTGTGTGTGAAATATATAATGTATCAAATAGTGTGACATTAGATGCATAGGATAGTGTTGTTTTTAGTGAGCATGTGATTCTTTAAAGGAATATTATTTTAATACCAAAAGTCAGAAGAGGACAAGGAGGAAAAGGGGGAGGAGGAGGAGGAGGAGGAGGAGGAGGAGGAGGAGGAGGAGGAGAAAGAGGAGGAGAAGAAAGAAGAGAAAGAGGAAAATGAGGAGGAAGAAAGACAACCATGAAGTGATATTTTCAGAAGCTCCCCAGCTATACAAGGACATGTACAGGTGAAAGGATAGTTTCCAAAGTGACATGGCTTAGGTTTTCATCCCAGTTGTTCCCAGAGAGCAGAAAGTGTTGGTCCTCACCAAACCTTATGACTATCTTCCCAGAGAATGATTTCTATTTTGTCTCAGGGAATCATTTGGTACATACTGTTTCCTTGTATCAAGAACATGTTTCTTTGCTAGAAACATGGTTCAGTGGTTAAGAGAAATACTGTTCTTTTAGGGGACCAGAGTTCAGTTTCTCCTAAGACCTACATAAAGATTGTCACAGTCACCTGTAACTCTAGCTCTAGAGGTTCTGAAATTCTCTACTGGTTTTCACAGTCACACATTTACACACACACACACACACACATGCACACTCTTACAAACATATACACACTCAACACAGAAACACACACATACATACATAGTCACATGAATTAATATATGCATATATACACACAGAGACACAGAGACACACACATATATATGGAGAGACACAGACATGCACACACACAAAGGTACACATCCACTCACACACACACAAAGACATAGGTATATACACTCTCTCACACACAAAGACATAGGCATGCACACTAACACACACACACAAAGACATAGGCATACACACACACACACACACACACGTACATACACACATGAGAATAAATCATTAAATAAATCTTTTAGAAAGAGCAAGATTTACAGTATAAAAAAAAAACCATTTAACAAATTCTCTGTGCAACACCTGTAGATAATGCAGATATTTTATTTTTAGATGAATAGTACCTTATTTTGTCTAATGAAACATCTGCTACTCAGTCATATTTAGCCTAGGGAAGAGATGCCTTTGCCCAAACCTCATTATAACTTTGACTTTAGAAAAATTGTTTGCGCATCATTTTATTTCAAAATTAAGAAATTATTATTATTAGGATAAGTAAAATAGATTTTTTGGATACAAAGAAAATTTAGAAGTCAAATTGAAATATTAGAGAATACATTTTATCTCAAGGGCCCATGTGAATATGAGGTCATAGCAGAATTTCTACACCTGCATCTTATTCATAAAGTAGCTTTTACATCTACACCATTGAAAAGAAACTGCTCCTTTCTTCATAGCTTGCCTTTCTTGGAATTGGACTTGTCTTCTGTCAGAAAAGACTCAGAGCTCTGCATTTATAAGCCCTGGTTTAGAGGCACCTGAATTTCCCTGTTTCAATAGTTATATCTTATGGTGTCTTAGACGTGAACCAGGAAGGATGAACCTTGCTATGTCTGCATTAGTGCTCCGCTCTGAAGGTTTAGAAGAAGGCTCTTATCTGTATGTTCGTGGGTACTAAGAACTCGTCTATCCCAAAGGATTTTCCTGTTGCATCTTCTTTTTCATTGAGCATTGGATGTTGGACAGTATGTAGAAACTTGACCTTGCTTCATAGAAAATCACACTCTTCAGTCAGAAATGTCACAAAAGCAGATGGTAGGAGAGACTGCAATGCTACTGAGTTTTTTGTGCTAAAATAAATTATAGTTGGCTTTGCATTGAATGAGCACCAACATAGCACTAATTGATTAAAAGATGGAAAGGAAAGCATTTTACAGCATTTTTGACATGATATCCCAGAAAGTTGCCAGCGAATGTAATTTCTGCAACACATGTGAATACTGAGGTGAGCAGTTTGCATGCATTCATCATGCCAGTTTTCTGTGGTTTTAAAATGATGACCTTTTCTCTCTTCTGCATTGTACAAGGATGCTAAAGTTTTAAATCCCATCAACACATTTTTCCTTGAAAAGGAGCAGCTATTACAATGTGGGTTCTAGTTTGCATGTGCACAGAGAAATTCAGATCTAAGACTGCCACACCAACCACCACTTTGTCTTATCAGATATTGTAGGATCAGATGCTACAGACACAAAGTGTCAAGGATGCTCTGAGGCCTCTGAACTATCTTACCACCACGCAGGCCTTATTTTTAATAACCCCTTTAACAGAGAGCAGGGGAAACTTCAGCCACACACAGCTCAGGATGCTATAACCAGATATCCCCTATGAGTCCATCCTTAGGCTGGTTTTCTTGTGACATACATCCTCTATCTAAAATTTTCAGCAAAGATTCTTGAGCCTCAGAGTGAAGTTCGTCAGTTCTCCAGTTCTGATACAAATAAAAATGTGCTTTTCATAATGGGCTGGGACATACACCAGTTCAGTGTGATGAAATACAGGTGGTAAACTGATACCTGAGGTTTCCTTGATCCTTGTGTGGGAGACAGAAATATTCCTGAAGTGGATCCCAGCACCACAAGGTTCCACCCATATCACACCCTAGGTGTTATTCGGCACCAAGAGAATATATGCTATGCATTGATGAATGGCTGCCTAAAACAACACAGGTATATTTGGCTGAGGAATACTGAAATTTCATCATGTGGCTATCCTCTAAACTGATCTAGTTACAAACATGTATGTGTGTACGGCTATAATGACATTTCCTTGTATTACATCTATCAGGCTACAAGCGGCTAATAATTTTCTTTTCTAGTCACAGTCAAGCATTATAATGGCACATATCATAAATCAACATCAACACAGAACATTGCTTAGCAGAAATAAATGTATGTGCATTGCAGAATGATCCGAGATTACAAAAATATATCAGAAGTCAAAAGTAGCTTGTGTGGGGAAATGCTATGTCTTTAGTTTATTGAGATTGTTTGGAGTATCCTAATGTACTGTCACCGAAAGAATAATTTTTCCTTTACAATCTACTTAGCAAAGATTTATCGATCCTTTCCCCCTTCATAGAGAATTACTGATCCATTTTAGAAAATCAGATTTTCACACCTTTCAGGAGAATGTGCCCGGCACTGTACTCAGGGGACTGCCGGGGAAGTTGACTTTGACACTCAGTCCCTGGGAACTCGCACACCACAGCCTAGCATCTCATTGCTGATTTGTTGCACCAGGCAGTAAATACGTTCATACATTTATAGAGAAATGATTGTACTGCAAGGACTTATTTTTTCATGCTAGTGGATATATTCGGGGCACTGTCATTTGTGTAAACAGCATCCTCAGATGTGGTACCTTCTCTCTTCCTTTTCTTTATCCTCTCTACTCAGCTCTGATGTCTGAACAGTAAGGTAAGATAAAAGTTGTTGAAATTCATGTTTCAAAGCCATAGGATACTGTAGAATTTTTTCAGTGTGGGTGTAAATAACTTTCTCTAACACATGTGTGTCTGCTCTCACCTCATTATGGCAGTAACCGAGGTAGCTAAGCAGCCGACATGCTACATTGAAGTTTGCATCATAATGAAGGTGATTTATTGTAATTAAAACAGTGCGGAGAGGAGCTTTGCATCAGACATATTGTTTCACAGAAGAGTTTAATAAAGAACATTATTATTAGTTATTGGATTTGGGTGGAAGATGCTGTTTACTAAGAGTTATACAAGGTTTGGTATGAATCTCAAATTGCTTATTGAGGTCTGAATCAAGAGAGGAGAAATACCCAGCAAGCGAAGACTTTTCACACTGGCAGGAGGCAATGTGTATGTGTTTGTGTGTAAGAATAGGGAAGGGGCAGAGAAAGAAAGACGACTAAGAAAATGACGTGTGCCTGAAGTGTTCTGGGCAGGAGCAGTTCTAGAATATTTTATTACATATCTATGGAGACAATGGCATGGACTGTAAGTAGCTCCTGTCTCTTGATATAATAATGCACATAAAGTCAGGGTCAGATTGGGTTCGCGCTGGGCTTTGATGTTGCAGAAGGTCACTAGGAGAATCGATGGACCAAAATGAGCCTTGAGTTCCTTGCAATCAATGTGATTTTTCTATTTAAAGGTGGACAATACCGGGTATAAGTCCCAAGTTTCAACTGTTGTTTGTCTGAGCTGGTAAGATCAAGCATAGATTTTTAGTACACATGGGTTGTTTAATATCATAATTGAGAAGATGAGGGGGCAGGGAAACTAGGCAAGGATGCAAAACCCCTGCCTTTAAGTTTAAGTCCCTGTTAGACAGGAAACTAAATTTAGAGTCGTGTGATTATGAATGAGGATTGCGCTCCATTTGTTCTTTTTAATGAATTAAAACCAAAAAAGTCTTTAAAATGGAAAAAAGTAGTCATTAAATGGAAGTAAAATATTTCTAATATGTTGCTGTAGTTTTTCTGCTTAACCCCACACCTACAAAGCTACTGTTGGGCTCTGTTGATTGGCAGGTAAATAGAAGGATTCCCTAACATGTATTTTTCACCAATATTATTTATTACATATTTTTAAAAATTTTCACTAATTAAAAAATGACTGGAAGATGTTTTATTATCTGTAAAGACAGAGAAGTCTGAGTTTTTGTTAATGCTTCAGGTCCTTAATCTGCAGTAGTGAGCAGCTTCTTATTAATGAGACCCGGTTGTAAATGCAGTTTCCTAATGAATTGGGAGTTCTGGGGCAGCTGAAGGGCTGCCTGTGGGTCTCTACATTTCACATCATCATCACTATGTCGCTGCTTTGTCATTATTTAGGAATTGGATTACCATGGGAGCCTTTGTTCTCTAGAGGAAATGTGAATGAGACAAGTCTTAGATCTATACAATATTCAAGTGTATTTAAGACTATAGCTCTGCTCTCCCTCAGAAGACTGGTCTCAACAGAGAGAGCAGTGGTGTAACTTTTTTTGGGGGTGGTGGTGAAGGTGAAACTTTAGTTATAATCTACCAAGGAAGCTAAGTGAACAAAATGCCCAATTATTAAAATTTAGGAAACTGAAGGAGACAAGAAATATTTAATATTTTATATATTTAAGCACACTGAACTCTGAATAGCTCCTTGATGGCAGTGGTGTTTGGGGTTTATTATTCATTCCCTTTGTGAAAAAAAAATAACAATGTTACCTAGTTTTTTCATTCCAAATTAATTTGATTTGAACACCCAAGATTTTAATTCAGTAAAGGAAAACTAAAGAAAATAAGTTAAAAGCCATCATTAACCATCTCTGACTTATAGCCTAAAGCCAAGTCCACATTGCCTCACACGGGCTCTAACAGCTTTTCCATTGAAATATGCTTTTCCCTGCCAAAGTTAATTAAATATACTGAGCATAGTATAAATTACAAAGTTCAGGAAGTCCAACTTTATTTACTGAACAGGCCAATGACCCCCAAGAAATTAGAAGTCTGTGGGAGAAGATGGAGTCCTTACATGGTGTTCCTGCAATTAACCATGTGGCAGGTTGTCACTGTGCCTGGACTATAAGTGTGTATCTCGGGTCCAGCTGTAATATTTTAGTTCCTGTTAGATTTTTGTGTAGTGAGAATGATCAGAGATTTTTTTTTTAAACTAAGACTTTTGGAGTTTAATTATAATAATCTCTAAACAGTGTAGAAAAGAAAACTACTGAAAAATAGCTCCTGAAATTATGTTTTAACGAACAGAATCTCAAATTTCAGGACCCTGCATGTAAACTGTGAAGGAACAGTTATACTTGTTATAAGTGGGGTATAGCCATCATTTTCTAAACAGAAAATTTGATCAAGGAATTGGATATTTTCCTTTGATTTATCAGTGACTTTCTATGAGGATGACAGAACTTTTAAACTTATAGTTATGATTTATACTTTATCGGATGCATTTGCTCATGAAGATACTAAGATGCTTTAGTTTTTTTCTGACACTGATTGCATAGTCTGTGTGTGACATATTCATGTGTGTGTGTGTGCATATGTGTCCATGCATGTGTAGTCAAGAAGTTGTCCAAAAGAGTCTCCATCTATCACTTTATCTTGCTATCTAAGACGGGCTCTCGCTGAACCTGGAACCATGTAGTGGAGTAGATGCATGGGATGCTGCAGAAACCAGAGGTTCTCACCCTCTCAGTGCTGGGACTACAGACGTGTGTTGCTATGACCAGCCTTTTACAGTGTCAATAGGTGTCTGAACTCATGTCTTATATGGCACTCCAAGTACTTCACCAGCTCACCTGTCTTCCAAGACTCAGAGAAATTTTTTAAAAAAGATTATACTTTATACTCCAAGAAGGAATATTTGGTACATTGAAAAAAATCAAACATTAATTTGCAGTACAATTTTTATTATTTTGCATAAAATTGGGCCTTTTGTATTCATTATTTTTTTTTACTGGGGTTTATTATGTTTTACCCATTTAACTTCTGGTGTTGTAATATTCTAACTTAAAGCTTGGTGGTAAAATGAAAGAGACATGCTTTGTTGATTATCATTTTGAAGTCTCCTCTATATAACCCTTATTTGAAAAATGAACTTTGAGCCCCAGTCACTGTTAAAGGCCTATTGGGGAGGTTGAATTGAGGCTGCGGCAAAGTGCTTCTGGCTCTGAAATCACTTTTCTCTCAGATGAGGATACTGAGGTAATAGAAAAACTCTTAATCTCAAAAGCATCCTGAATGTGCCACCCTGAAAATTAACCTCATTCATCGCCTTCCCCCACCTTCATTTTTTTCTTTTTCTTTTTTTTGAAATCTCAGAAAAATTGAGCACATAAATTAAAGTGTCCCCTTCCTTGCCCTAAGTTATGCACCAGCCTGTGCTCACAGGCTGGAGCACCGTGGGCTCCAGACCTCAGCAACACTACTGGGCTCCTATTTTCACCCAAATGAACTGCTCGTTAACCTTTTGTTTGTTTGTTTGTTTTTGTTGTTCAATATCTGAAACCCGAAGTTCCTTCTCCATGAACACATCTGCCTTCTTTCTGTTTGGAAACATCATTTTCTATGGTTAGTTCTACAGAAAACCCCACGTCCCAGCCGTATTCACTTTCTCCATTGTGTGGCCAGCAGAATGCTCAGCAAATAAAGGACAGATGTTCTCACCCTACAGGTTCCTGCTTTGGGGTATAATTTGGAAGCACATCTGTGTTTCTAGGAAAACAGAACATGCTTGTCAACTTTTTTAAAATTGAGTTTAGTTCTTTCTGGAGGAGATGAGTTGACTGTGCTGGCTAGACAAGACACTCCCCAGTGGGATAGAAGCTATCTTTTGAGATTCTGATGTCCTTCGGGTCTTATAAAATCCAAGAATTGACAAGTCTCCATTCCAACCATTAGTTTAGACAAACAAAAAACTGTACAACAAACTATTTACCACGCACCTGTAGATTCAATAGTAGATTTATCTTGATGATCTTAAAGATTTGAGTTCTTTCTGTAAAATGTTACATTTCCTAAAGAGACAAGTTGAGGAAGCATCTGGCTTACCAACTATGCAATCCCTCCCTTGCAGCAGCAGATTGATCTTTCCACTACCAAGAAATGGTTGGAAGATTTCGAACAGGGCCAGAGAGATGTTGGTAGAGTTCACATTAATTAGCATGCTATCTTCTATGTGAAGTCATCCCTCAGTGTCTGAAAAGGTGTGGTTCCAAGACATCCTGCAGATGCACATATTTCTATGAATTATCATTGTCACTGCTTGTGATATATTAGTATTCTGTCATGTACTTCAATCTCTAGGTTATTTATAATACCTAAATCAATATAAACCTTATGTAAATAGTTGTCAAGCAGTGTTGCAGAGAGTAATGTTGGAAATCAAAATGTCTGTGCATGTTCATACGCATGGAATTTCCCCCAAGTTCTTTTTGATTCCAGTAGTCCACATCTGCCTACAGGCATTGAAACACAGAGCTAACTGTACTGTCTTGTCTACAGTTCAGATCCCCTAACAGATCCATCTGGACACTAAAGCTGTGTTTATTTCAGGAGAAAATCTATGTTATTTCTATGAAATTTGAATACTTCATTAAGATCCCTGTATGTTTTAGAAGACAGTAGCATTTTATTTTCTAGAATAAACATATTGTGTCCCTACACGTTTGCATTAGTTTAAAAAGATAATCAAGAGTAAAGAATCCTCATACGACTTAACGCATACATCCCAACACTCTCATCTCTACAAAATATGGCCTTAAGGCAACTTGAACATTAAAGTAATGTCTGCTCATTTTTTTTTCAGTATGATTTACCTTTATTATAACCTTGAGATAAGTACATTTTTATGTGTCTTTTTGTAGATCCTTAGAATTTTGTTTACTGATGCTGCTGACTTTTTAATGCCACAACTAACATTTGTTAGTTTCTTACTTTTCTGAGTTATGTTCGTTTCTCTAGTCGAAGCTTGGCAAGTATAGAATTCACCTCACCAGGACACACACTGCTTTTGTTGGTTTTAGTCATGTTTTAGGAGTATGTCTGAAGCAAATGAGAGAGCTTCCCTTTATGCTTCCCTCTACTGAGGGGGAATATTATATTATTTATGATACAAGGAGGGGGAACTGGGTGTTTAGTAAGAACTGAAGACAGAACTGCTGGTAAAGTTCATTTTGGTTTCCTTTGAAAGAAAACACACACACACACACACACACACACACACCCACGCACGCTCGCACGCACGCACACACGCATGCACGCACGCACGTGCACACACGGGCATAGCTTCAGATCTGTTTGAATTCACATAACTTGACATACAATTTTATCACAGGACTAGGACTGACTCTAGGGGCTCTAGGGTGTCTCTTGCTTTGCTGATTTCCAGGTTATTGGTTCCATGACTCCATCATTCTCTATCTGAATTTTTTTAAACATTTCTCCTTCTATTTTGTCATGATCAAAAGTTTTGCTTGGGATGGCTGATACAAAAGGCTTCAGGATGCTGGTGTCATACTCCATTTCCTTGATTCTTATATGTTCTCATTATGTTTTAAATTCTGTTAAAAGAAAAAGAATCAATAGTCAAGAAGCCTATTAATTTCCATTGAAATCTGATGTTATTTGGGGAAGAGTCTTTCCTCTCATGTCTACATCTTTAATTTTATAAAGTACAGATGAACCCTTTTATGGCTACATCAACTAATTGCATTTACTCAAGGGAAAAAAAGAAGGGACGATATTTTTTCTTTACTCTGTCTATATAAACAATCTTTATAATTGCAAAAAGAAAAGGAAGATACAATACTGATCCTATGTAATCCTAATTAGTTCAATGGATACAGGGCCTCTATCAATCACTTTTATAGTTTAAATATGGGCAGGTGTTAGTCAAAGAACCATCAGCTTGTGAGTTAATAGTCTCTGTAAAGCAAATGACTTTAGACACAGAGAATACCTCAGACATTGGTCTTGACATATTTCAGAAATAGAACCCCCAGAAACACATCCCTAAAACTGGCATTTCCACTTTTTGATCAATGAGTGACATTAGGTAGGCAATGCATTTAAAAATTAGATTAGAAGTTTGGTTGGGTATTGATGTGGGGAAATGCTGGATCGTAAGGAAATTCTAACACAATGATGTCATATTCCTGTTGAATATGAAATCCTGTTGAATTTCTGGAATCCTGGCCTTAAGTGCCTTGTAGTGAATTCCCTCACATGATGTCTTTTAACAAAAGCTGCAGTGACAAGATTTTCATGACTCCCTAAATGTCTGCACAGGCCTGCTCTATTTTTCTTAAAAAAAAAAAAATATATATATATATATATATATATATATATGTGTGTGTGTGTGTGTGTGTGTGTGTGTGTATGTATATATATATATATATATATATATATATATATATATATATATAATTTGATACATATAGGATGATTAAATACACAAACACACATATACATCCATGCAATGGGATTGGTAGTTCTGCCATTTTGTTCCCCACTAATTTCATTATTTTTTAATAGCTTTGTTTTCCATCTAATATTGTTTTCCTTTTGGAAATAGTGTGAACTCCTCTTCCTCACCTGAAACCTTTATCTAAAATTAACTCAATCAACTCTCTTTTGTTGTGGAGTTCATAGGGCCAATAATATTCTTGTAGGTAAAATTTTATGCTGGCCCAGGTAATGGCAATATTAGGAGGTGTGGCCATGTTGAAGGAAGTGTGTCACTGAGGGGATGACTTCCTCTTAGCTGCTTGCAGGACAGTCTGCTTCTGGATTCCTTTGGATGAAGATGTAGAACTCTTAGCTCCTCCAGTGTTATTCCTGCATGAACATGGCTGTGTTTCTAGCCATGATGATAATGGTGTAAACATCTGAACCTGTAAGCCAACTCCAATTAAATATTGTCCTTTATAAGAGTTGCCTTGGTCATGGTGTCTCTTCCCAGCACTGGAAACTCTACCTGAGACATATATATGAAAATATATAATGAACATCTTACAATGCAGTAAATCTAAGACAAAAGCTTTAGCATTATGGCATTCTTGTCAATGACATTTAGTAAAATTTACTTACCTTCCTTTTAAAGACCTATTCTAAAATCTTATTAATTAATTATGAATGCCATTCCTAAGAGAATAAAAATATCTTTTCCTAAGGCAATATCAGAAATAGAATAAAATTTCAGCAGAGTTAAAGAATGAATCAAGATATTAACTTCAATTTTAAAGATGGCAAAGCAAATGTTCCCTAAAATTATAGTGCCCATAGTTAGCCAGAGGTACAGTTTTTTATAATGTTTACTTTTCTTTAATACTCCAATATTTTGTTTTCATATATTTACTATCTCTTACTTCTTTAGCAATTAATACTTTAATAATACTTAATAAAAGAAGATGATATAAGCAATGATACTCAGTTAAAATTTCCACTCCTAATCAGGTATGGGAATTACAAAGTGGTACTTTGTTGTTGGGCAGTGTTTGTGGCCTAGTTTCCATGTACCTTTTCTGACATTTGTTTTGTTTTTCCAATCCTTTTTCAAAGAGGCACATGCTTTCTCTCTGTCTCTGCCTCTGTCTCTCTGTCTTGTCTCTCTGTCTCTCTGACTCTCTCTCTTTTTCTCGCTTTCTGTCTCTGTCTCTGTTTCTGTCTCTGTCTCTCTCTCTCTCTCTCTCACACACACACACACACAAAAAAAAAACTTTGCTCTTAAAAAATTGTTCAATATAAATGATTTTCTCATCCCAGTTACTAAAGGTTAGTAGCGTGAATGCGGGTATGAATGTGACAGTCGCTGACATGAACTGAGTCTTGCTTGTGGTATCGTTTTTCATTCTCCAACTATCTGTTAACTCCACAGCATACTGTAAGCCTTTACATATTCATAAAAGTGGTTTACACTTTTATGAATATTCTCTGGTTCCTATCATGGTCACAGGCACATAATCAGCTCTTTGTGTGGGTGAATTTATATGTATTTCCTCCAAGTTTAGATGTCACAATACTGTAAGGAGACTCGTGCTTATTTATTTCCCTTGTTTCATTGATATAACTGAAAGATTTCTAGTGGAAGTTTTTCTTTGTATGTAAAGCATATAATTTGATGAATACTGGGGAATCGCTCTCAATGATCATTGCAGATCAATGGTTAATGGATTTGAAGACAGTCATTTTAGTTCACGCATCAACCAGTTCTTCATTTTCTAATTTTTGCTCACCACTAGATGATACAAAATGTATTATTTAATTGTCAGTGAGAAGAATCATGTTTATTTTTTAATGTCTGTTTGGTCATCTTTTGCCTTTTATAGACATTATTTTTGTTGATATTGCAGTTTGATATATTGTAAATGTTTTCCAATGTATTATTTTATATCTTATTAAAGGCTTTATTTATCTTATAAAATTCAAAATTTACCTTTTGATGTCTAGGTTTCCTTTTAGACTATCAGAACCTTTTTCAGTCTGAGGCCATGGATGTTTTAGGTGATGTCATCAGACTTCCTACAAATGCCGTGCAAAGGCAGATTTACAAACCAGATCTCTCGCACCCAGAATCGCAGAGTGTGTTTAATTCTTACTTCTGTATTTCCCTAGGAGAATAGGAATGACTAATTTGACAAGGATCCTGAGAATTTAACAGGTTCCACTTACAAATGTGTGTTCTGACTGTTCTAAGTCAGTTTCCTGTTTATGTCACTGCCTCTTGGCTTCTGGGATATATACTCTAAAGTATAAGGAGTGGGCCAGAAATGATGTACACCGTACATGACTACACTGTGACCAGAGGTACATTGTAATGGCATATACTTATAGAAATGTGCTTTATCAATAGTTTTTAAGATTAATAAGACATTTAAGGGAGAACAATAAATGGGGAATTAAAATACAAGTTGTCAAACTGTATAATACATAAAAAGTTAAAATAAAGGGTAGCATCTATACTGTTACCTGCCATTGAGACATACATTCTTCATGTTTCCAGTTTCCAGTATAATGAGAGATTTCACATATAATGCAGTAACCATGGAAGCCTTTATTGAGAACTCGGTTCCTCTATTGAGAACTTTCTCTATTGAGTCTCTGTCATAAGAGTCTCTAGGTGATTGTAATGAATAGAGACCTCTACTGATCCATGCTGCTCATGCCACATGAACAGGAAAACATACTATGTTAAGTTGATAAACTTGAAATAGTTTGTTATCGAACTTTGACCCTGTTGATGCTGACCATCAAGTGCATCAGTGTACTCTGTGGTACATCTTATCAGAACCTTCTGGAGACTCAGTGAGACATCCATTATTTTTCTTGGTCTCTGCCTTTCAGTTCTATACACATGGCTAAAGCATACCTGTTGTACATATTGACCCATTTTAAATTAAATCTAAGAAAACAGAAACCTTTCTTTTGTCTTAAGTTGTGTGTTATCCTTCATCTTCGAGACAGAAACCTTCCATTCAGAGATGTAGAGAGACTCCCTAGGACATGAGTAAGCTGAAACCTGACTTTCACTAGATAAATGGTTTATTTTAGTTTTTTTTTTTTGTTGTTGTTAGTGCACATTAATTGTGTGAGAATTCCATACCTGCATATAATATAACTTGATTGTCATATTCATCACATCGTTATTCTGCCTCTTGCTTTCTCTTCATCACCTAACAGTTCCCTCATCTTTCTTTTTCTTCCTCCAGTCTCACCCCCATCATTAGTCTGAAAACACATACTATTTATTTTTCTGGGTCTGGTTTATTTCACTTAGCATATTCTCTAATTCCATTCATTTTTCATGCAAGTGACATAATTGCATCTTTTCTTTTCTGATAGTGTGAACCACTTCTTGTGGAAAGTGGTTCCTGATATGTGTTTATGCTCAGTAAAATAGAGTGCAGAGGTAATTATGGGACAGCATTTGGTAGCTCACAAAAGACATCTTCCTTGATATTCATTCTTGTAGAAATTCTACACTGCTTCACGGGGTCAAAGAAGGAGCAAACCACATTCTTCACACTATTGTGTTTAATATGACAAAGTCAATTCAGAAATATAGTTTTAACCTTTATCACCTTTTGTGTAAAAAATCCTGGGGTTGGTGCACAGTGAGTGAAAAATGAAACTTTTGGAAATTTCACCATCTGATGTAAAAATGGACCTTAGTACTACAAAGAATCAAGGACTGTTTGTGGGAGCAATCTGTGTGCCACATTATTCTCCTGTCTATAAATATGTCCTCAGTACAGAGAGACTGGGGAGGGGAACTGCCCTGTAATATCCATGTAGAGAAGTGAGGGACTGATTTCCAAATGAAGGCAAGGGCTGCTGCAGTAATGGGGCATCAAACAGGCAAAATTGTACGTGTTGTCAATGACTACAATGTAATTTCATTGATTTACAATGTTGAAACTGAAGACATGATTTCTAGCTTATAGAAAGTGTCACACTGGAGTAATTGCATACCAACTGGATTTTATGACCAGAAAAGAACCTGGTAATGCCCACATGGATTCCTCTGGCTGCATAGCTCTTAGGGTTGTTCTATAATCAAAGAGTTATTATTAGCTGTTATCCTGCTTGTATACTCATAGAAGGCATAGATGTCACATAAACTTACATATTAAATTCTCATTCAATGTATTATTTTTTTTGCAATGGTTTGGAAGTAAGTGCTGTTCAGTTGGGATTCATACTTTGGATTTTAATTTTCATCTTTTCCTGTGGTAGCAATATCACAATAAGTAAGTCTGTCTAAATTTTGAGAAGTGAGGTAATCTTATTCAGTTAAACGATAATGAGGAGACGCATCTGAGACTCTAACATATACTCTATTAACAGTCTTTTTGATATAGGTATTCAAAAACTTACATGAGCTAGGTGTTCAATGCTTTATCATAAACAAGCTGTGTTGGATAACTTTGCCCAGCTGTAGGCACATGTAAGCACCCTGAACACATCTAAACCAGGCTAAGTTAATCCATGATGTGCATTAACTATTTGTTTTACATACATTTTGAATTATTATATTTTGAATTTAGCAATAGGTTTATTGGAAAGCAAGAAGAATGATATGTGAATCATCCAAAAGATGATTAAAGTTTCTTGCTTGGATTAATCCATAGCCATCTGTCTTCTTCAATCTCCCTTGCCCAGGTGCATGTGGCATCCTAGTGGCATCATGATGCACTATTAGGGGACATGAACTTCTATATACTCCAACTAAACTATGAAGGCACAAGAAAACATGTCTCCCTAGTTGCTCACCAGAGTCTTCAGCAATGATTTCCATGCACTGGAAACCACAAGTGTTATAGGCTCCATTTTAGGGCTGAAACAGAGTCTCCAGGGGGTGGAATGTGGAGAATTGCATTCTGAACAAGAATTGTAGTGGTTTCGTATATTCAGGGGAGTCTGGGAATGTGAAAGTGAAAGAAAGTTATGCAGAAACTATGATCCATAGGGAAAATTCAGAAAACATTTAGGGCTTATATTCACTGGTATTTTAAGTGCATTCATGAATTACTCTAATTTACCAAAATTCAGAAATCTATATTTCCACCAGCTTTCTAAATGTGTTTTTATGTTGTTTTAAGAAACATCACATTCAAGAATTGTTGTGTATAAGACTATAAACAAATATATTTATATAAGAATTAGAATATATTTTTTGTTAAAGTTTTCTCTGGAGCTAACTTCTTCCATTTCTGACAATGATCTATCTTGAAATACTTTGAGAAACTTGGCTTTAATGAAGAAGTTAACTCTAGCATTTTGATTTACTCTTAAGTAGGTTAGTTTTACTGAAACTGATACAAATTTACAAAGGTATTTTCAAAATATTTTCTTCCAAGTAGTAAAATATTAAGTGCTTTCTAGGTTGACCAGTACTGTGGTATTATTGCATTAGAAATCTATTTCTATTCTTACAGATTGTTGTGGTCCACACAGGGTGTGATTTTGTACAAGCTGCACATTGCTCAGTATGTCCATGAATAAGTGGATAAATATGAATAGTTTTCTGCAGAAACATTTGCTCAGGTTAGCATTCAGAAAGGGGAGGGTCTGGTGTTGCATATAGTATTTTATGAGGGTTATGATATTTCAGGATTATAATTGATTTAACTGGAAAACAGAATAACAAATTATGGTCAATATTTAAGACATAAAATGTGAATTCTGGGGTATGTTTTTACTCCTTTCTGAGTCTTCAACTGCTGTAGACATTTGTCCTGTAAAGATGGATTTGGCACAGGAGAACATGACCTTGTGGCTGTTGACTAATTGTAACTGCAATTATATTTCTTGACTCTTGAAGGCTGTCAAGTCTGCAGTCAGATCTAGTCTGCTTCCCTCAGTTTCAGCTCCTCACAGCAGTAACACAAATTCATACCCTCTGGCTAGAGCTTGAGTTGGGCAAGTATCAGAACCTTGGTCAGCTCCCGAAGCCACTGTGCAGACATCAGGGGAGAAACACCCAGTGCATCTTTAAATGGTACAGCATTAAGGAGCCCTAGGCATGAACTCATGATACCCCAGCTTTTGTCTATCCTATAGATATGAAAGTAGGTGTTTTTAGGCACAGTTAGATAGTCTCGGTGCTCTTTTCCTGTCAAGGTTTCTAAGGACACTGCCATTAGTAGGCATTCTGGAATTTGCCATTTCCTGTTTATGGGCTATTTTTCCATCATTGTCTATGTTTTCAATTTGGTACTAAGATATTTTACTTTTTAAAGAATACCTTTAATGAAATTAAGTATTACAACATAACTTTCATGCTGTACATTCACTCATTCTAAAGGTAGTATTTAATTATTTTAATGAATTCACAGACACACAAACAGCCCCACTAAACTATTTCAGAACACTTCCTTCATTCTAATGCTTTCTGAAGCCTATTTTTCAGCTAGTTGCTCATCCTAGCTATAGTCCCAAAAAGTCTTCAATGTTTCTGTCAGTAGAAACCTACCTTTTCCAGTTACTTTATTTTAATTTAAACACATTTATTCATTCACATATGATAGACACTTGAACTGTTTGTCTTTCATTGTTTAAGTAGTGTTGACATGACCATTCACATATATGTTCATGTGGACAAATCTTTTCACTCTTTAGACAGATTTGTAGGGTTGGAATTTAGGTCATGTTTATATGTTTACATTTTAGTTCCTAGAAACTGTTAAACAGTTTTTTAAAACAGCTGTTCCATTATACATTACTATTGCTGAAAAAAAGTCTAAAATTCACACCAAACATTGGTATTATTCTTTTTAAAGATTTATTTTTGTTATTTTTAGTTATGTGTATACATATGTATTTGTGTGTGATGTAGGTACAGATGCCAACAAGGTAGAAGAGACCATTCCATTCTCTGAAGCTGGAGTTATATGTAGTTTTATGCCACAGTGTGGGTACTAGAAATTGAACTTGGGTCCTCCTGAAGAGATATTAACTGCTAAGCAATCACCCTGGACCCCAGAAATGTCCTTTAAAATGTATGATCGTTAGAGTTAATACATACTGTTACACTATTATGTTAAGTATGGCTTAATTTGCATCCACTTAATGATGATGGCAAAGCTCTTTTGTATATTTTAAATATGTGAATATTATCTTCAGTAAAAATATATTTAAGACACTTTTACATTTTAAAATTGAATTATTCTATTCACTTGAAGAACTCAAATACATTTTAGATATAAATCCTATAGCAGATTTTTTAATGTTCCTTCCAGTCTGTGGTTGATCTTTTAGTTTTCTTTATGACATTATTAAAAATGCAAACATTGTAATTATAATAATTATGGTCCACAATGAACCATATCACTAATAATTGTAAACCATAATTACCAGCATGGCACAATAACTCCAAGAGTGCAAAAATCCCATGTATAACTTAGTGATAATCAATAGTTCTAATTGGATTTAATACCCTCACATCAGCAGGGAAAACATCTCTGGTACTGAACCTAGTAACTGTTATGGAGGTTACAGAAGTCATGAATCTTAAAGAAGAACCTAAACCACTATGTTACCAAACCAGCATAATTTTTAAGTACATTTTAAATATTTATCCTTATTCCCACAGATATCTTGCATCAAGAAAACTTTTTTTACAGCTCATGTGAACCATTACAGGAAACCACAATCAACCAAAACGCAAAGTTGTAGAGTCCATTCTCTCTGTATATATCTATAGTACAAGTTCCATCCCTAAGACTCTAGGGATCATTACAGAAGTGGGAATGGAAATATTTTAACAGCCAGATAAATAGAAAGTTTTCTGTGGAAAGTTTCCTAGGAAAATCAGAATCTACATCCACAAAACTTCCTCACCATGACTGTCTAAACGCAATAATAGACAATAACAGAGAACAAGAACAAGGCAATCATAGACATGCTAACATAATGGAAGTGGGGGGGAACCCAGGAGGCCACAACATTACACAGAGAACTACTAGTAACTACTAGCAAGGAATGCTGAGAGCCAGAGAGAGTCTTCCCAAGGGAAAAACACACCAGTTGGTTATCTAATGACAAATGATCAGCCCTGAATCATACATAAAAGTAACATACAGATTGAGATGTTTGGACTTCTGTATTTAGAAATGTATATATTGTTTATTTTATATAAACAATATTTCTGTATATAGGAAAAAACAATACATATATACAGAATACACACACATGTATGTAACAGCAATTAATTAAAAAAGAGGCCATGGATTTTAAAAAGAGTAAGAAGAGCATATGGGAGGGTTTGGAAAGAGAAAGAGGAAAAAGAAAATGATTTCATCATAATCTCAAAAATAAAAAGAAATAGTTTTGAAAGTTTCTTAAATTTAAAATGTAATTATAACAATTCCCCTTTGTCTTGCCTTCCTCCCTCTCTTCTCACCCCCCATTCCAATCTCTCCCATGGACTTCCTTCAATCTCAAACTGATGGCCTCTTTTTTTTTTATTTTACTCTCTCTCTGTCTCTCTCTGTCTCTTTCTCTCTTTCTCACCCTCCCCACGTCCTCACACACATACATATACACATACACACAAAACACATATATATACAAATTCACAATCTGCTGACCTCATTTAGTGTTTTTTGTGTGCATATTATTTTAGGGCTGACCACTTTGTATTGATATTATCAATGTTCACGGTTTTTGTAGGCAGCCATAATTGTTAAGATATCATGGGTGCGGTTTCCTTGTCATTTCTAAGAGACAATCTCATAGCAGATGTCTTGGTCCTTTGAGCCCTAGGTGAGGGAGTTATGTAGCAATGCATTCTCATGAGGGTGGACTTCCCAACATCAGTCAATCTCTACATTATGACCAGTTCTGGCGTTCTGTAATGGTCTTCATTTGCTACAAAGAGAAGTTTCTTTAATAAGAGGTAAGAGCCACATTTATCTGTGGGCACAAGGATAAGTTTCAGAATGCAGTTAGGGATTTTGTAGGTCTAGTAAATTGTAGTCGTAGGTTATCCTCTAAGATCTATTTATGATCTCACTAGTCAAGATCATTGGCTATGTTTCTAGTACCAGGCATGATTTTCTTCTTGTTGAGCAGGCTGTAAGTCCAGTTAAAGAGCTATTGGTTTCCATGAACATATGAGTACCACTATTGCATGTTTATGTCATTGCTGTTTCATAGGTGTCATGATTGGGCAGTACTATTGACTTCTTCCCTCTCTTGGCAGCTTGCCAAGCACTTTCTGATACTATGAAAGTTGGACAATGGAACAAATATTTTCAGTTTATATCTAGTTGGAATTTTCCAAGTCCTGCATCTGAAGCATACAGTTCTGCAATAGGAACCAACCACCAACCTTTGAGCAGCAAGCAAGGGTCACAATGATAAGTCTATATTGTTTTGGGAGTCCCTTGGTATCTTCTGACCACCAACTCCAAAGGACGTTTCTCAAGCTAGATATTGGTTTTTGTCTGTTTCTTTTGTTTTTGTTTTAGGTAGTCTATAAAACTCATATATAAAACAGTGTCATCCCAAGTTGTGTAACTTTATTTAACACACACACACACACACACACACACACACACACACACACACACTTTATAATTTTAGGTTAATATACATTAAGAAGTCCTTGAGGCTTTGTCAAATATTCTTAGTGTTATTTGTCCTTTCTTGCTTTATATACTTCTATATTGATCTCTCTTCCCCTTTTCCAATTAAAGCACCCTCCCCTTTTTTCACTTCATATTACCTGTGTATTGCTTCATGGCCTTTTGGCTAAGATAAAGTAGAACTTGTTATTATCAGTTTAATCTTTTCTCTTACTGAAAGGAATTTTAGTTTTTTAAAAATTTGGCTAATTCTAAATGATGAATTAAAAACAAAAAAATTATACATAAAAGTAGTTATATATGATGCTTCAACACATATATGATTGTATAATGTCTAGATTCAATTCCAAGTATCTACTCAAACATTAATATATTTTTTTGAGACAAGATCTCTTTATGTTGCTTGGCTATCCTGAAACACATTATGCAGATCATATTGGTTTTTAAGTCAGAGAGATAAGCCCTCCTGCCCCAGACCCCACCCAAAGTGCTGGAATTAAATGTGTGCATCACCACACCGAGCCATTTGTTCCTGGGGGAAAATGCTCAAACTCATTTTGCTAACACTCTGAAGCACGCAGTATGCAATCATTGTTCAGTATAACTCAGTAGAATGTCTTCTTTCTACCCAACAGTAATAGAATGCTGTGGGGTAATTGGGTCCATCCATATTCTGAACAGTGAAACTAAATTCTAATTTTACAAAAACAACTCAAACTAGAAAAAAGACAAAAAAATATAATATCTGAGACAGTGGAAGTACTAGAAGAGAACAAAGTGACTTCACATGAATAGGAATCGACACAGGAAAGCAAAGCAAAGGCAGACGAATGAAGGTATATAAAAATTACGCTCAGAAGAGCAAACAATTATTGGAAATTAAGAGACAACCCATAGAATTCAGGGATTCGTTTGCTATTTCAAAACTACATCTGACAGGGGTTTAATATCTCAAAAATGCAAGGGAATCATAGAGATGGGGTGATGGATCAGATAGTACATTATTTGTCTGCTAAACATGAGGCCTGACTCCAGAAACTATGTAAAAATAGTTGGTGTTGGAGTAAGTGATTATATCAGGACTGGGAAGGCAGAGGCAGAGACAGATGGATTCCTGGAACCCCTGACAATCAGCTTGTCCTAACTGACAGGCTCTAGGTCAGTGAAAAGCCCCAGTTTCAAAATGTGGTATAAGACACCTGAGAAATGACACCACAGGTTTTCTTCTAGCTTCCCCATATATGCACACATGTGCTGAAATATGTCTAAGTACACATAGAGGTGTGTGTGTGAACACACACACACACACACACACACACACACACACACAACTGCAAAAACAGTATAATCAAATATAAAAACTGGCATAGACCTAAACAGACATTCCTTAAAAGGACACACAATTGAGCAGCAAGTACACACACACACACACACACACACACACACACACACACACATATGAAATCCAAATTACTGAGCACATTCATTAATAATGACTATTATTGAAGATAATATATACTGCCGAAGGACAACACTTTCACACTATTGATGGAAATGTGTCTGAAAGTTTTCATTGCTATGATAAAATACTGAGCAAAATAATTCTAATTGAAGTGCATTTTAAATATAAAAATTAAAAATTTTGTTCTAATTTTAAGAAATTTTTAAAAAGCCAGGAATGCAATACAATTTTGTCAAACACCTTTTGTTTTTCTCCATCTGTAAGATTGTCGTATAGATTGATATTTAGATGTCAAATCAATTTCTCATTGTTATGCAAAATCACATTTTATCCTGTTATTATTATTTATTGTCTATATTAGCTTGCTTTAATTTAAAAAAAATTTTTTTTGCCTTTAAATTAGGATAAATATTAATCTGCAATTTCATTTTGGGATAGTACATAGAATTTTGATTTGCTTTGAGGTAATAGTTCTAGTTGCATACTTGCATATACATTTTTTATTTCCGTCAGTTAGTTTGGTAATGTCTATATTTCTAGAAATTTGTCCACTTCATCTAGTTTATTGATTTTATTGGCATAGAGCTATAATAGCATCCTGTATCATTTGCACTTTTGTCAGATTGATACCATTGTACTCTTCACGGGTTTTGCTTTGGGAAAATATGTACATTGTTGCTTTATGTAAGGTAGTTAAAAATTCACCCATTCTGTTGATTCTGTTGGTTTCTATATGTATGCTATTTTTTTATCTGCACTTACTTTCTTCCTTTATCCAAGATGAAGCTTAAGCCATCCATTCGAGAGCATTTATTAAAATCTCTGACATTGCTGTGATTCTCTGTAACTACACTGTTGCAGTTGCCTGCCATGTATTCTAATGTCATCTGTTCTACCATTTTATATCGCTGCCTTGGACATTAGAAGCATATATGATTTTCAAATCTTTGGAAATTCTTTAAATCTCTTAGTTCTGTTGATGTTATTTCAAATTATGTTGTTGTAATACAAATTTCATTTGATTTTAATTACTTTAAATTTTCAAGACTGGTTTAATGTCCAAGAAAAGGCCAGTCTGTTCAATAAACACTGGCTTCTTTTTGCTGTATGAATTCTGCTTTTGAGCCCTGGAAATGAAGTTTTATTTTAGTTATTTTGCTTCCATCTCTAGAATCTCCATTTAGTTTTTTAAAATGGTGCTCACAGCTTTTGTTGGTTATCTGTGAAATCTGAGGACATTCGGAAGTACTTGTACTTCTTTTTGACCACTCTTGATGCTTCGTTTCATTGTGTACCCAGTGTGGGTAGATTAGGTGTACAATTACAGCAACTCAGAAGTTTTATATTCTTTCCTAGGGTGTTATTTTGTTGTTATTTTTTAAAAATTATTTACTAACTTTTTTGTTAATTTTCTGCATTTCATTTTTTTTCATAATACAAGCCCATATACTCTTTTCAATTTTCTCTTTCAGCCTAATTCAATTCTTTAAATTCTTTTTTTATTGGATATTTTATTTATTTACATTTCAAATGTTTCCCCCTTTCCCTGTTTCCCCTCCACAAATCCCTTATCACATCTCCCCGACGCTGCTTTTATGAAGGTGCTCCACGACCCACCCACCTACTCTCACCTCACCACCCTGCCATTGCCCTACACTGGGGCATCAGTCCTTCACAGGACCAAGGGCCTTTCCTTCCATTGATATCAGATAAGGCCATCCTCTGCTACATATGTAGCTGGAGCCATGGGTCCTTCCATGTGTACTCTTTAGTTGGTGGTTTAGTCCCTTAGGGCTCTGGGGGGTCCTGTTGGTTGATATTGTTCTTCCTATGAGGTTGCAAACCCCTTCATTTCTTTACCTCCTCCATTGGAATCCTTGTGCTCAGTCCAAATTTGTCAGGCTATGACAGAGCCTCTCAGGAGACAGCTATATCAGGCTCCTATCAGCAAGCACTTCTTGGCATCTGCAATAGTATCTGGGTTTGCTGTCTGTATATGGGATGGATCTCCAGGTGGGGGCAGTCTCTGGGTAGCCTTTTCTTCAGTCTCTGCTCCACTTTTTGTCTCTGTATTTCCTTCTGTGAGTATGTTGTTCTCCCTTCTAAGAAGGACTGAAGCATCCACACTTTGATCTTCCTTCTTCTTGTGCTTCATATGGTCTGTGAGTTGTATCTTGAGTGTTCTGAACTTTTAGGCTAATATCCACTTATCAGTGAGTGCATACCATGTTCTTTTGCGACTGGGCCACCTCACTCGGGATGATATTTTCTAATTCCATCCATTTGCCTAAGAATTTCGTGAATTCATTGTTTTTAATAGCTGAGTAGTACTCCATTGTGTAAATGTATCATATTTTCTGTATCCATTCCTCTGTTGAGGGGCATCTGGGTTCTTTCCAGCTTCTGGCTATTATAAGTAAGGCTGTTATGAACATAGTGGAACTTGTGTCCTTGTTATATGTTGGAGCATCTTTTGGGTATATGCTCAGGAGTGGTATAACTGAGTCCTCAGGTAGTACTATCCAATTTTCTGGGTAACTGCCAGACTGATTTCCAGAGTGGTTGTACCAGCTTGCAATCCTGCCAGCAATGGAGGAATGTTCCTCTTTCTCCACATCTTCGACAGCATCTGTTGTCACCTGAGTTTTTGATCTTAGCCATTCTGACTAGTGTGAGGTTGAATTTCAGGGTTGCTTTTACTTGCATTTTCCTGATGACAAAGGATGTTGAACATTTCTTTAAGTGCTTCTCAGCCATTTGATTTTCCTCAGTTTAGAATTCTTTGTTTAGCTCTGTACCCCATTTTTAATAGGGTTATTTTGTTCTCTGGGGTCTAACTTCTTGAGTTATTTGTATATATTGGATATTAGCCTTCTATCAGGTGTAGGATTGGTAAAGATCATTTCCCAATCTTTTGGTTGTCGTTTTTTTCCTATTGATGGTGCCCTTTGCCTTACAGCTTTGCAATTTTATGAGGTCCGATTTGTTGATTGTTGATCTTCAAGCATCAGCCCTTGGTGTTCTGTTTAGGAAATTTTCCCCTGTGCATATGTGTTTGAGGCTCTTCCCCACTTTCTCTTCTATTAGATTCAGTGTATCTGGTTTTATGTGGCGGTCCTTGGACTTGAGCCTTGTTATAGGAGATAAGAATGGATCAATTTCCATTCTTCTACATGCTGACCACCAGTTAAAAATGCTGTCTTTTTTTCCCCCTGGATAGTTTTAGCTCCTTTGTCAAAGATCAAGTGACCATAGGTATGTGTGTTCATTTCTGGGTCTACAATTCTATTTCATGGATCTACCTGCCTGTATTAGGTTTCAACCCAGGAATGCAGGGATGGTTCAATATATGGAAATCCATAAATGTATAAATATTATATAAACAAACTCAAAGAAAAAAACCACATGAACATCTCATTAGGTGTTGAGAAAGCATTTGGCAAAATACAAAACACTGTTATGTTAAAAATGTTAGCAAGATCAGAAATTCAAGGCCCGTACCTAAACATAGTAAAAGTAATATACAGCAAACAAGTAGCCAAGATCAAAGTAAATGGAGAGAAACTTGAAACAATCCCACTAAATTCAGGGACTAGACAAGGCTGCCTACTCTATCCCTGTCTATTCAGTATAGCACTCAAACTAGTAGCCAGAGCAAGTAGACAACAAAAGTAGGTCAAAGGATACAAATTGGAAAGGAAGAAATCAAAGTATCACTATTTGAAGATGATATGATAATATACTTAAGTGACCTCAAAAATTTCACCAGAGAACTCCTACAGCTGATAAACAACTTCAGCAAAGTGGCTGGATATAAAATTAACTCAAAGAAATTAGTAGCCTTCCTCTACTCAAAGGACAATCAGGCCGAGAAAGAAATTAGGGAAACAACACCCTTCATGATAGTCACAAATAATATAAAATATCTTGGTGTGACTCTAACCAAGTGAGTAAAAGATCTATATGACAAGAACGTCAAGTCTCTGAAGAAAGAAATCAAAGATCTCAGAAGATGGAAAGATCTCCCATGCTCATGGGTTGGCAGGATTAATATAGTAAAAATGGCCATCTTGCCAAAAGCAATCTACAGATTCAATGCAATCCCCATCAAAATTCCAAATCAATTCTTTATAGAGTAAAAAAGAGCAATTTGTAGATTCATTCGGAACAACCAAAACCCAGAATAGAAAAAACTATTTTCAACAATTAAAGAACTTCTTGGAAAATCACCATCCCTGACCTCAAGCTGTATTACAGAGCAATTGTGGAAAAAAAAAAAAACCCTACATGGTATAGGTAAATTCTTAAGAGTCTGCTGCACTATAATTGGGAAGAAATTGGTTAGAGACTGTAGATCCCGACTCTCGAGTCTATAGATCTCTCAGCATTGGTCCATGTGTCAGGGTGTGACTCAAGAACATATCACTGGTCAAGCCATTTTGAATTCTGCTCCTTTTACTTTACACCAGACTTTAGCAAAATTTCTTGGCAAACTACATAGGCTCCTTTTGAGACAGGAGTGTGTGTACAGCTTAGGTCTCCTCTAGTCTTCCTTGTTAGGTGCAGCCTCTTTCAGCCAGGAATACAGATCTCCAGGGCTATTCCATTGCCATTTCTCTCTGTTAATTTTAGGTTAGGACACTAAGGCATTTTGCTTTTGAGGTTGTTGCTTACATTGATAGCCACTGCTCTCAGTTAGTTGGCTTTTAGTTGGCACCTGCTCAACTGATAGAACCACCATGAAAATAAAGCTGTTAAAAGGGAGAGCAGGACAGACAGAAATACCTTACCAAAATTCAGAAGATCCCCAATAAGTATTTATCAGTTTGTCCTGAGGATTTAGTGTTTCCATAACATCGTAATTCTCATTTTGATTCATATGTCTGAGTTCATAGTTATCATTTGGGGAAAAGATTTGTGACTTGTCCATTCTATCAACTGACAGATTTCTGCTTCTCTGTTAGCTGTCGCATCTTACCACATTCACATCCCATGCCCCAAACAAACTACAGACACCACCTATAGCCTAGCCCAATGATCTGAACTGAGCCTCAAACATGAAGGGGGATAGGGTTAGATCTATTTTTATTATTCTATAATTGAATGCAAACCATCATTAGATTTTTACTTAGAATAGCTTTTTAATGGACAAAAGCATTATAGGTAAAGGAGAAGATGGAAAGGGAATGGGCTCCAGTCCATACCATGAAACTGAGAACAGATAACTCACTACCAGCGTTTACTTAGCTCAGACCTGCGGGTGGCTAGTTTTGTTTCTGTCTCACATTTTACACTATATGATTTTTTTTATTGGATATTTTATTTACATTTCAGATGCCATACCCTTTCCCCATTTCCCCTCCCTAGAAAACCCATATCCCGTGCCCCCTTTTCCATTTTGCTTTTATACAATTTTTTAAAATGTTAATCAAAGGCTTTATAAGTATGGTAATGCTCAATCAGAAGTGTAAACCAATACCCAACCTAGATATATAAACTATCTTTGATTGGTGGAGACACGTGAACATCTGCCTCCATGCCCCCTCTCTCTTTCTCTCTCTTTCTATCTCTCATTACCTAGCTTCTCCTCTACTTCATCTTCTCCTCTCCTTACTCCATCTTTTCCTCTCGATGCTCCTTCCCCCTTAGCTCCTCCTACATATCACCCTTCCTGTTAAAATAAAACTTTTCTCTCAAAATACAATTAGAGCATAATTATTCCTATTTGTACCAGTGAGGTACAAGATAGTCTTAATACCCAGTCCATCCTTTTGTTGACTAACCAAAACATCTGTTGTCTCTCTTGACTAAAACACTTAGTTTTGAACCTGGCTTTTTTCTTGGCTTTAGAATGAATGTCAGCTGAAAACCATCCACTCAGATCTTTTCTCTCAAAGTAAACAGCCAGGATTGGCTATGAGTCTATAGGTCTTCAATGCCGTCAGAAATCCAGAATGACTAAGTTAACTGAAGTTATGGGAAGCACTAAGCATAGCTTTTAAAACTTAGCCAATTTATAAAGACTGCTGAACACCTGGACAGCCCCTATACTACCGAACATTGGAGCATCAAATCTTCAGCCATCTGACTCAAAATCATCTGACAGACCTAAGTGATGCAGAATTATTAAGGGCTGGTTACTCTGTCTAGGCAGATATAATCAGTCGACTATTCTGCAAGTGTGTCCTTTTCTGGACAGTAATTGTCTGTAGGTGGAAAGAGGCAATTCTTGCCTAGTGGCTGTCTCACCACAACTGGAGTAACTCCAAGGATGCTCAATTTCTTCTTAGAATCCAAGACAGGAAACTGTCAGGAGCAGACAGGTCTCTAATCAAAATGAACATTCATATAGAAATATTTATGACATCAATTCTATGGATTTCTGACGTTTTGAAATCCAACTATCCATGTAAGGTAACCTGGACTGTTGTCTGTTAACTCCTCTCAGTTATTTCTAAATAAAATATAGAAAACACCCTAACAATAAACTCAAAGTCATGAATTTGCTATAGTCCCCTAACTCACAGGCTAACCATCCCAAATCAGTTAAAAAAGTTAAAGAAGGACTGGGTCTAAGCCTTGTATTCCTAAATGTGTTATACAGGCACAACTCCCATGAGAGTATCAATATTCATTTCACTTTCATATCAATAAGAAGCTCATACCAATGAAAACCTTAAATTTGAAATCCAAGTGAATTTTGTACCATTTAAGAAATTATAACTTCATCTTGATAATAATTATACAGATTTCTACCAATAGGTTATGGCTATGCCATAAATCCTAGCTAATCCTCCCTGTTCCAACAAAACCACTACTTTCCCCCAGAAAGACAGCCCAATATTAACAACCTTAGTCCCCAAGCCCAGGGAATAAGGGCACTGACTCTTCTTTAACTTCTTCAAGCTGATTACGGGTGTTGAGATATTAGAAGAGGGGTGGGGGGAAGAGTAAATTGATAAGCCTCTGACACTGTGTCTTCACAGCATCCAGATGGAATTCCCGGACACCGGAGGTTTGAACAGGTCTGCTCATTTTGCTTGATGAGTAGATACACCAAGGCTGTGTATTCTGCAATATACAACTCTCTGAACAAGTTTTAGTATCAAGAAAAAAAAATTTTTTTTTCCTAGAGGGCTGACTTTTTTTTTAAAGATGTTGGTTCTAACAACTTTTTTCCCCTTTTATGTAGTTGGTTATAATATTTACATTTCAAGTTTTATCCTCTTATCCCATTTTCCCCACCACCCAGGAACCCCTTATCCCATCCCCCCTCCTTGTGCTTCTATGAGGCTGTGCCTGCACCTACTCCCCCCACTACCCCTTCCTCACCCTCACATTTCCCCCCATTCTGTGTTCGTTTTTCATGGGACCAAGAATCTCCTCTCCCACCTATGCCCGACAAGGCAGTCCCCCTCTACATATACCGCTGGAGTTGTAGGTCCCTCCCTATGTGCTCCCAGGCTGGTGGTTTAGACCCTGGGGGGCTATGGTTGTTTGTTATTGTTGCTTTCCTCTTGGGGTCACAAACCCTTTCTGCTCCTTCAGTCTTCTAAGTTTTCCATTGGGAAACTCTTGATCATATAAGACATTTTACACTATATGTTTAAAGAGTTTGGTGAGAATATATAGGAAGGACTACTGCTCATTAGTCTGCTGGTAAGTGCACACATATAAATATCAGAGTCAAGAAAAAGAAAAAGGAAAAAGGAGAGAAAGAAACATGAGAATATTTATGAGATAGTCGTGTCAGTGTTCTTGTGTGTTTCAGGGATCCCCCTGAGATAGGAATCTTAAGTGCAAAAGTACAGAAGCCAAGGCTCCTGGTGTATGGATTTGAATCAAGCATCTAGTAACACTTCTAGAGATTCTTGTAGGAGACGATTTGTTTTATTGAGGTCTCAGGGAGGCTTGGTCTGTGAAAGCAGCTATAGGAGCATGTTCTCAGAAGCACTGTGGTTCTAGTATGTGGAGAAGTAGAGAGAAAGTGTAATGAATTTCTTTGGGGGGAGGTTTTTAACCACTATGTTCTCAAATATCTTCTGTGAGTTTGTATGCTTTCTATAGCCTATATTACTTCCTGAGTAAATGACACAGAAACAATATATTTTTATTAATAAACTGATGGCACTATGTTGGGCAGATTCTGAGCTATTCTAACCTATCAGGCTGCTAATATCCAGACAAGTACCCCATTACTTGCCAACCTGGTCTTACCCTGGCTCGTTCTGGTCCATATGTGTCTTCATGTCTGCTTTCTCATTGCAACTTCGTGGTGAATCTTCCTGGTCTCTCCACCAGGTCTTTCTACCTTATTGTCTTTCTCTTCTCTCTACCTGAAACTCCTGGCTAGGATCAGAAGTTTTGTCTTCCTATCTTCTCTGGCCAGACATGACAGAATCAGCTTTTTATCGACTAATCAAAGGTGGTGGAAACAATATTTATATTACATTAAGACTAGAGATACTTGACCATGTCATCATGGTCTGGACTGTAGACAGGTGTCTAGGCATAGAAATCACACATTGTACCACACGGGAAGTTTCCGAAAGGCTTTGACTCTAGGTGCTTATTCAAACAGAACATATAGCTGTGTTTTTTCTTTTTCATTATGTACTTATTCTTTGTTGAAGCTGACAGTATCATTGTAGTACATGACAGGGAGGTTTATCATTTAATTATAAACTTTATACTAGCTTTGTTTGACTTTCACATATTTATGAGCTCTAACTGCCTAGACCTTAGTCTTATCAAAATTATGTCAGTAGCTGAATAGTTCACTGTTTACTATTTCAGAATCAAGTATCCTTTGCACCATATGTAACCTATCAGGTGGCCTGAACGTAATTTTAGGAGTCTTAGAACCAGAGCAGAAAATTAGTTCTGGATTTTGTGTCTCTACAATGTTAGCATTCACTGTTAGCTCTAGGCTGGCACAAGGGCTATCATTTTTAATCTTCAGAATGATTCCATAAGGTAGCCACGATAGCCACAAATTTTAAAAGAAAGAGAAAAAATTGGCTCAGAAAAACTGATAATACAATGTCATAGAGACAGTAAATGGGAAGGAACATTTCAAAGTTCCATGTATCTGATTGCACAGCAGAGATGTGGCCAATGTGGTCACATGCTTTAATAGTTCAGTGTTTTAGGTCTCTCTACAGAAACAGAACTGATGGGATGAATATACATCAACAGAAAGTCTGAGAATTCAGTAATTTCTCAGTCCACAAGGCTGGATGTTTCAGCTGGTCTTCAGGATTTGCCAGAGTCCCAAAGAAGTAGGCTCTAGTATTAGTGAAAGAAGGAACTTGCTAGAGAGAAGGAGAGCAAACCAGCAAAAAACCAAACATCTTTCTTTCCATGTTCTTAACATAAACTGCCACAAGAATGTATGGCCGAGATATAAGGTGGATCTTCCCACCTCAAAACATCCTGATTTAGGATTGGTCTTCCCGCTTCAGATAATTCAGAGAAAGAAAGAAAGAAAGAAAGAAAGAAAGAAAGAAAGAAAGAAAGAAAGAAAGAAGAGAGAAAAGAGAGAGAAAGAGAGAGAGACAGAGAGAGAGAGATCTCTTGGGTCAAATGCACGTGGTCCTATGCCTAGATAAAGAGCTTCAGGTAGCATGTGGCTACCAAAAAAAGGAAAGCCAGTTTTCTTCAGGGATGAGTACCCACATAGTTTTTCAGTCTCAAGTGGTCATCACTGGACACATGTGCATATAAGTAAAGCTAAAGGACTCAGTAGGATACACACACACACACATAAATATATACACACAAATATATGTGTGTTCATGCATATAATAATAATTAAGAATATATCATGAATTTATGATGCAATTTTTTATGTATGAAGTTTAAAAACAAAATAGTATTAAATAAAACTTACATAAACAACAAAGAAACCTCTGAGAGTATATCAAACAGAAAAAGGACCTTTATAGATGACGGTATGAAACAAATAAGGTTAGTGAGGTTTTGCTTTCTATTCAGAATGCTGTCCTTATGGATGTCTGTTGGGAGAATATGGCAGGTTTGTTTTTTAAACCTCTTCAAAGCATGAGCTCTTCCTTCTATCTTTTCCTTGTTAAATTCTGTTTCCAATTAAAGTATTTTGTTTTAATTCTCTATTTGTCCAAAATAAGAACCAAATGATAGTCCAGACACTGATATAAAAGAATGCCTCCTTTCCCCATTTCTCCCTCATTACCACCCTCGATCTCAAGTCTTTTCCTTTCTTACTTCCTTTTTTTTTCCTTGTTGCTTTCTCCCTCCCTATCTTTTGCCTTTCTCCATTTTTGTAGGATGACTTTGCTCTTCTCTGTCCATTTTTCTTGGAGGAGAAAGAAACATCAAACCTCTCATCAATTACATTTTCATTTCTCTAAAATGCCATCAGGATATACTTTATTTAAGTGGTCTCTCCTTATGATAATCCCTCGAATAATTTTCCTTTTATAAATTTCTCACCTATCAACAGTTATTTAAATTTTTTTCTAACTTATACTTAATTTTGCTTGAATTTCCTCAATGCAGTCAACTATATTTTTGCCAGTGTCTGTCATCCCAAGTGCTCTTTATGTATCTGTATGATTCTTTCCTTTAACTCTGAGTTCTGTCAACTCCTGTTTCCTGCTTTAAATTCTCATTTTAGAGAAGTTAGTGTTCCATTACTTTTAAACACATAAAGCAATATAGAGTTCTTTAAATTGTATCATTGCAAATGTTTTCTGGTGAATGTGCTTATGGTCTTTACAGTTGTCTCCTTTTATCCCTCTTGGACTACTATTATTATATGAATAGAGTTTTAAAATTCACTTTTAAAATGGTCAAGGGATGCATTATTTGCTTTCCTCTTAAGCTTCACATTCATTTGCCTTTAAACAGCCCATTAAGCTGTAAACACTCAACAACTTTTTTCAGCCCAAATTTGTAACTGCTTCTACATCTCTCCTGGAAAAACAACACTGTCAAAGTCATCAGAGTAAGAATCTCACTCCTGGTACCAATTCCCATCCTAGTTGGTTTTCCTGTTACTCTGATAAAATTACATGACCAAAGCAACTTAAGGAGGAAAAGACCTGTTTTGCTTACAGGTTTTGGCTTTTCATTGTCTTTGTTAGGATTTCTATTGCTATGAAGAGATATTATGACCATGGAAACCCTTATAAAGTAAAACATTTAATTGGGACTGGTTTCCAGTTACTTCAGTCTATTATCATCACAGTAGGAAGAAGCATGCAGGCATTCAGCAGACATGGAGATGGAGAGGGAGCTGAAAGTTCTACATCTGGATCCACATGCAGCATGAAAAGATACTGGGACTGGCTTGATTATTTGAAACCTCAGAGTCCATTTATATTGAAACACTCCACAAAGGGCATACTTTCCCCAACACAGCCACACCCCCTAATTGTGTCACTCCTTAAGAAACTGTGGGGACCATTTTCATTCAAACCACCACAATCACTAATGGAAGCCAAGGCAGACTCTTGAAGCAGAAAGCACAGAGGAGTGCTACTTACTGGCTTGCTCTCTCTACTTTGCTCAGTTACCTTTGTTACAGAGTCCAGGCCCACCTACCTAGGAATAACATCACTCACAGACGCTGGACCCTGTTCTATCAAGTAACAGTTATAAACATCTTTCACAGGTAAGGGCACAGGTCAATCTGATCTAGAAAATTTCTCATTTGGAGTTTCCTTTTCCAAGTTCCCTTTTCTAGTTTATGGCAAGTTGGCAGCTAAAGTTACATAACATACCTACTTATTTAGTCCCTGGGAAACTAGAACTGCAGAAGTTAATGACCTCTGCGACCTCTGCAGGAATGTAGTCACTCTACTTCTAAGTTATGAGAGACTCAAGTTGATCTCTCTTCCATTCAAACTGTTAGACGTTCCCCATTCCATACAGCCCTAAATAATGTGTATTTTCCACCCACCTCTCATTTTAATTGAGAGACACTGTTCCAATTTTACTATACACCTCTCTCCCATGCTTTGTGCAATTCTTTTATTCTATTCTATGTCTCACAATGCAATATAACAGCATCCTGTTAAATTCTGTACTAAGATCCCCACAGAGTTAATAAAGAATTTGGAGATCAAGAAGAGTTCCTGATAGGTACATTGGGGGCAGATCTATATTTCCAGTACTCCAGAGATGAATACAGAAGGATGATAATTTCAAAGCCTGCTTGACCTACATCATGATGTCATATTTAATATCAACATATCTACATCAGCAATTAAAAATTAAACAAACAAGCCAGTAACACTCCCCTCCAAACATAAAGGTAGTACCTGATGTGGAGCAAATGTGGGGTTTTCAGGTAAGAGAGAAATGAGCCTTAATTGATAATCTCAGTATATTAGGAGGAGGCCAGGCAGAGGTATAAACCAACCATGCTCTTTCAGCACAGAGGTTCATGCTTCAGAAATGTACTTCTGCAATAATCTCAAATTATTACTAATTTTTGATATCGCAATTTTTATGTTCCCTCTAAAATGCATAAAATCATTGCCTTCATCAGTCTGAATTTTTATATTGTTTTGTCATTTTTAAGTTCTTTAACTTTTAAAATTAGAAATTAGAGAAGAGTGAAACAGTGGTCACAAAAATGTGGAACTGCAGGTACCAGATGACATGACTCTATTATTTACTAAGTATTGGAAGAACTCTGCTATTCCCTGAGTATTTGATCTTAGTCATTCTGACTGGTGTGAGGTGGAATCTCAGGGTTGTTTTGATTTGCATCTTCCCGATGACTAAGAATGTTGAACATTTTTTAGGTGAATATTTCCTTTTTTATGGTTAGATGTGTTAATACGGTGCTACATATCAGTTTCATGTTGTAATAGTTCATTAAAATTCTATGTAATTCAAATAATATCTAAAAATATGAATTGTTAACTTCCACCTGACAAGAAGATTCATTAATTAAATATCCAAAACTAATGACTTTAACAATCTTTATTTTATCTTTTAAATTTTATTTTATAAATACAATCTGAATTTTATGAAATTTAATTATTATTCAATTTTTCCTGGCAAGAAAGAAATAATGTCAAAGATTTAGAAAAATAAAAACATAAAAACTAACCACCATTTGGGAAGAAGACGTTACAGTACTTCATGTTTGTTTGTTTGTTTGTTTGTTTTGTTTTTCAAGACAGAGTTTCTTTGTATATAACCCTGGCTGTACTAGAACTCATTTTTGTAGACCAGGTTGCCCTCAGATTCACAGAGATCCATCTCTTTCTGTATTCAGAGTACTAGAATTGAAGATATGTACCACCACTGCCTGGTCAGAATATAAAACATTTTAGGCTGTTTTTGTGTGTCTTTTTTTTTTTCTAGTAAGGTAATAAAACAGTATGAAGCCAATGAAAGAACATGACTGTTTTCGTAATTTCTGCCAAAGATGGATCACCTTATCATGGATAAGAAAGCTTCAAGAAGAATCTTCAAGAAGAAATATTTACCTAAAGAAATGTTCAACATCCTTAGTCATCAGGGAAATGCAAACCAAAAGAACCCCGAGATTCCACCTCAAAATGGCTAAGATAAAAAACTCAGGGGATAGCAGATGCTGACAAGGATGTGGAGAAAGAGAAACACTCCTCTCTTGCTTGGGGGGATTATAAGTTGGTACAACCATTCTGGAAATTAGTCTGGCGGTTCCTCAGAAAATTGGACATAGTACTACCTGAGGACTCAGTTATGCCACTCCTGGGCATGTACTCAGAAGATGCTCCAACATATAACAAGGACACAAGCTCCACTATGTTCATAGCAGCCTTATTTATAATAGCCAGAAGCTGGAAAGAATTCAAATGTCCCTCAACAGAGAAATGAATACAGAAAATGTGGTATATTTACACAATGGAGTACTACACAACTATTAAAAAACAATGAATTCATGAAATTCTTAGGCAAATGGATGGAACAGAAAATATCATCCTGAGTGAGGTAACCTAATCACAAGAGAACACACATGGTATACACTCACTGATAAGTGGATATTAGCCCCAAAGCTCAGAACACTCATGATACAACTCACAGAACATATGAAGCTCAAGAAGAAGGAAGACCAAAGTATGGATGCTTTGGTCATTTTTAGGAGTAACAAAATACTGAAGGGAGCAAATACAGAGACAAAGTGTGGAACAGAGACTGGAGAAGGGGCAGTCTGGAGACTGCCCTACATGGGGGTCCCTCCCATGTGCAGTCAACAAATGCAGACGCTGTTGTGGATGCCAGGAAGTACATGCTGACAGGAACCTGTATAAGCAGTAGAGAATGACCTTGTCAGGCATTGGTGTGAGTGGAGGTCCTTGGTACTGTGAAGGTGGAATGCCACAGTGTAGGGAATTCGAGGGTGAGGAGGGGGGAGTGGGTGGATGGGTGGAGGCACACCCTCATGTAAGCAGCAGAAGGCAGGACTGGATAGGGATTCCTGGGGGGGGCCAGGGGGGATGAGGAAAGGGGATAAATCTGAAATGTAAATAAGAAGAATATCCAATAAAAAACAAAGAACAGGAAATATTTAATATATTTACAAATAAACGTGATTTTTAATTTGGAGATGGACTCCATATTGAGAACTCTTAGATCATCCTAGAGAAGTATGTACTTCTAAGGAACTCAAAAGGACAAAGAGAACTTTTGGAAAATTCAATCTAGTATTTAAAGTGAATGAGCAAAATGCACAGATGTAAGATAACCCATTAGGATGGGGTGCCAGGTCACATTCATTAGGACACTTTCAACAAAAAAGGAGAGATGCTAGTAAGTGTTACCAAGGATACGGGAAAAGTAGAACCCTCATACGCTGCCAGTGGGCATTAACAATAAAGGATTGAACAATCCCCTGTGGAAAGTACAGTCGATACTGTGGGAAACAGTTTGTGCCTCCGAAAATTAAGCATAAGAAGCTAAAGAGGTCTCGTGCTTGGTACTGGCTTGGAATTCTGGCTCCTCTGGGAACATAGGCAGGAAGTTCTCAATCTCAGGTCAGTGTAAGCAATTTTGTGAGATTCTATCTCTGAATGAACAAACAGGACTAAGGATATAACTTCATGATTGAACATTAGCATGTGAGGCTTTAACTCAGGAAAGTAAAACATCAAATGAATACTTTCTAGTGGTCCAGACATTATCCAGTCGAATTTGTTCTTAGAAAATTGAAAGCATAAAGCCTCTCTATAAATGGTCATCAACAATATTTATAATAACTAAAAAGGAAGTAACTCAACTCACTATTGATTGGTTAATGGCTAGAAAAAAAATGCTATATGTCCATAATGTGGATGAAGTTTGTTGTTAAGCTAAGAAAGCCATAAATAGAAGCCACACTCTGCGTGAGTCCATTTGTATAGAGTGTCCGGTTAGAGTCTACAGATAAGGGAATATTAGTGTCTCTTAGCTCTCAGTGAAGATAAGGAACTCTTAGCCAAAGGGTTTCACTTTGAAGTGTTGAATGTACACTGGGGGTGACTGTTGCATAATCTGTAAGCTAACTGAAAACTGCTTATCCTAGAGTGTATGCTAAGATGTTGAATTTTACTACATGTAAATTATATCTTAAATGTTGCCCAAATTTCCATTATGATAATTAAGGACCACAAAACATAAAAATTTGTAAAATACTTAGGTATGATGAATAGCTCAGATATTTATTATTTATTTTCTGAACCTGAGATAACTTTTTACTTTTTGCTTTATCTCAAAACAAGTCTTGAACAAAATATCTGATTTTTAAAAAAAATTTTTGATGCAAAAGCAAGAGATTTATTTTTAGGTGCATTGGGATCAACTTTCAATTAGTCCCTCAAGTCGAATGACTAAAAGGTGACCAAAATATCTGATTCTTTATTTACCAGTGTGCTGCCATTTGATATAGGAAGAAAAATGTTATCATTTTACCATGCTGTTTTCTTTAGAATAGATAAATGAATAAATAAACAAATAAAATGCCTCCTATCAAGCAGTAGTTCTCAAAGATTTTTATCTCAGAACCACACTGCCTCTCTGTCCCTCCTTCCTTCCTTTTCTCCCTTCATCCCTGCCTTCCTCCATCCATCTCTTCTTCCGCTTTTTCTTCAGTGTGGGTGTTTGACCATTCAGGTGCAGGTACATGGAATCCAGGCCAAAGGACAGTCTCAGTTATTTTTCCCTAGGTGCAGTCTGCGTTTTCTTTGAGACAGGATAGCTTCTAGCCTGGAACTCACCAGGGAGGCTATATTGACTGGCCAGCAACTCTAAGACATCTATTTGTCTCTGCACTGGGATGAGATGTTTTCATTCCTTTGATCAGCTTTTATGTAACTTGGGTTCTAGAGCTGGAACTTGGGTCCCTGGACTTGTTTGTACTGTACTCATTGGGCCATCTCTCTGGCTGCGCACACCATATTCTCAAAAATATTGAAAACTGCAAAGAATTTTTATTTATGTGAATAACATATTTTATATTCATAAAGCAAGACTTAACAAAGGAAATTAATTTTGACATATTTAAATGAATTTTAAAGTAGTGATAAATTCATTGTATGCTAATAACTTTTCAAGTCAAAACTGTATTTTTTTCAAATAGAGTACTTTAGAAGAGTGATAGTGTTTTAGATTATGACAAATTATAAGATAGCTGGAGTTTTAAATCTATCAGTCGTTTATTCTGTTGTGATGTTTTTACTTGAGTTTTATGAAGAAATTAAGAGCCAGGTAGATACGCAGTTGTGTTAGAAAGGACTATTTTCATAGTGTTTTAGGACAATTGTGATTATTATTTTATGCCACACCAAAACCTGACAAAATGTGAAAAGCAATAGTTTTATAAAGCTTAGTTGTAATGTGGAATCAAAATTTACAGTAATAAACTCATGAGCTCACTAAGTTATAATGCCTTCTCATGCTTTGCATTTTGGATGGTTCTTTTGTTGATGCATAATTATGTAACAGGAGACAGTGATCATCTGGGAATGTCTTTCCAATGCTGGCCTATTATACAATATCAAAATCATATTAGGTATTTCCGCACTTCTTTAACAAGAAAAAGGCTCTAAGGATGGAAATTATCAAATTTTGGTGATGACAAAATTGCCCAAAATTCTGGTTTTTTTTTCTGGATGCATAAAAATGTTATTATTAACTACAAATTCTTTCAATTTTTTTTTCTGCAGTGACAGGCTCACTTCATTCATTTCCCATAATGTGTGTGCCTGACAAGAATGAAAAACCAAAGACTATAGTGTGTCAGGGTTCTTTTCCTTTTCATGTTCACAGCTTCAACAATCACAAAAGTGCTTCTCCTAAGACAATCTTTCTATTTTGGCATGCAGCCAAGGTACTTTATTTTTTTACGTCCCAGTTCACAGCACAGAACATTTCAAAAAATGTACTCAAGGATTCAGTTTAGTACAATTAATATTTGTAGCACTCCAATAAGGTCTTTTAAACTCACATTGGCTGCTTAGTTTTGCTAAATTTCACCATGACTTCCAAGGAGACTATATATGGTTGTCATTCGATGTCATTGTAATGATTTGTACCAAGACAGTAGCAATTTCATCCACAGTTGCTTTGCATCATGAGTGTAAATGTCAACACAGTGTAATTATGAAAGACTTAGGATGATAACACTGTTATCATGTTATGCTGAAAACATGACTGATCCTGCAGATTCCTTCAAGGATCTTGGGGACCTTAGTGACTGGGAAAGCCATGCTTTGAGAAGAATTGCTGAGTGAGCTTGATGGACAAGCTACATTTCATGTGCTTTCCACAGAGTGACATATTTTTGACTCATCATGAACATACGTTTACTACTTGATACTTTTATATACAGTCATATTATTTTGGTATTATGAACAGTAACAACATAAGTAGAAGGTGGCAGCTACCTACACTATCCTGACACATGGATGTTACCCTGGCGCAGGCCTGCATTAGTATCCCACATATTGGTTAGCATTCTTTGTCAGGTACAGTTTCAGTGTCAGTAAGACAGGTGGATCAGGAAAAGAGGAATTCCTCTTTTGCTATATTAATATAGCCATAGTACACAACTGAGGGTGGTGAAACATACCTGGAGCAATCCAAGCAAGAAAGACAGAGGTAAAGGATTTTATTGAGATCAAGACAATCTAGTATACATAATGAGTCCAGTCAATCTGGTCCATGTAGTGAGATCTTGTCCAGCATCTCCAGTTCTATGAATAAACAAAACAAAATTTAAAAAAAAAAACAAACAAAAGTTAGGGTGAAAGTTTTAGTGTGACACATTCCTTCAAACAATGACGGTAAATACAAAGGTGTGTGTGGGAGGACTCTGCAAATGGGGCCAGTAATATATCTCAGTTTGCTTACGGTAAATCTGAGGAATACTTGGTGATCCACTTAAATGGGCTTCTGAAAAATAGGCCAACACTCCTCTGGCCTTAGTAAATCATAGCGTGAATAACTTTCTTCTGGTGGATAGATTAAAAACAAAAGACCCTACAATTTTAGAGCCTTATAAATATGTTACAAATACTGAAAATCAGCGTAGTTATAAACTCAACAAAACAGAAAACCTGTAAATAAAGTGTCTGCTAAGACAGAGGAAGGTTTTAGAAAATTTATTGGCAGACTTAACTCATAGCCTTCCTACCATAAGATCAGAAATCATTATCATAAAAAAAGGCCAAGGGGAAAGACAGCAGGGTGGCATGCAAAGCAGTAGTCCCTGAAATAGGAAAGCATTTTAGCGATAAGTCAAAATGAGAAAAATTAACATTAGAGGATCAAAATATAAGCTGTTATCAGTGTTTAAGAAAGTAGTGACTAGGCCAGAGGAGCTTAAATGAAGACAGATAAATTCAATGAAGTAAAATGATCAGCAATCTAGGCTTTTGAAGATGATATGAAAAGAATTTAAAATAAGGTAAGGATTAAGTTCAGGAGCATCACTGAGACGAGAAGACTGAGGAGGTTCTCCATTCTAAGAAAATCAATGATAAAGCTCACCCTAGAGATACCTTGGACTTCTTTTTTAATAACAAAGAGAAAGAGAATAATTATATAAGCATACTACTGGAAACAAAGAAATGTTACCTGGAAAGAGCAACAGTCTGATTAGGTTCCAAATATCTTTATTGAAAAACAAATTTAGTCAGACATTTAAGTGGTCTCTGAAGAATCTGAGCCACAAGCTGCACTAGAAAAAAAAATTTAGTCAGCTAAGACATCTTTAATGCATGAAGGCAACAGAAATATATCATCAGATTAACAAGGACTTGGGCAGCATGTCTTTGTCACGTGATCTTTAAAAATTACTATGAAGTTAAGATGAATGAAGATTAAAATGGTAAAGATAGAAGGCACATGGACTTGGTGCACTGTTGCTGGGTTTGAAGCTAATTAAACACAGAGGTTGAACAGCAATTCCAAATGTAGTTGAAGAATTGGATGCAGAAACAAAATTACACTAAAAGAGAGGGCTTCAGCATATAAAGTATTTTCAACAGTAGTGAATTTTGAATACACTTCTAAATTCAAGGCTTAGGATGGGGTGTGTATTGCTAGTTGCATATTATGAAAAGCTCTGTAAATGAATTTCAGTTTTGGAGACATGATCTTAGTATATGCCCAGGCTAGCCTCAAACTCTTGGTCATCATGCCTCTTGAGTATTGGGATTATGGGTGCGTGTCTCCTTGCCATGGATTCATCAAATATTGTAAAGAGTAATATTTAAGTGATTTCATTATATTCTTCACTACAGTGATTAAAAACTAAAAGTCACATGTACATACTTATTTTAATTTTTACTTATTAAAGAACTTTCCAACTTCTGACAAAGACCAATTGAAAAAGATGTTTAAGAGGCAAAAATATGAAAAGAAATAACAAATGAATGATAAGTAAAATTAAAATAAGTCCAAAAACAATAATAAAGTAAAAATAAACAAACACAAAACAGAATAAACCCTAGCAAGCAAAGTATGATAAAAGTACTGATTATGACACTACACATAAATATTATATACTTTTATGAAATATGTTAATACAATCTTGCACTGAATTAAAAAAAAATCCTGAGTGAGGTAACTCATACCCAAAAGGACATGCATGGTATGTACTCACTAATAAGTGGACATTAACCAAAAGAGGACCAAATACCCAGGATACAATCCACAGAACTCAAGAAGGCTAACAAGCTGAAGGGCCCAATTGAGGATGCCTCAATCCCACTTGGGAGGGAGAAGAAAGCAGTCATGGGGAAAGGGAGGGAGGGAGGGAGCAACTTAGATGGGAGAGAGGACTGGGGGGGTAAAAGGAGAACAAGATCAGGTCTGTGGGGGAGAACAGGACTGAAGCCCTGAGGGCCATCAGAAAGAATGGAAACAGCCAACCTTGGGAGGTAGGAAGTGGGGGGACCCTTAGAATGTACCAGAGACCTGTGAGGTGAGAGACTCTCAGGATTCAAAAAGATGAAATGCCATACAGTGGGGGAAAAGGGAACTTCCACCTCCAGTAGAAAGAGAGGCCATCAAGTAGAGAGATGGGGTTGCCATCCCACAGTCAAAAACTCTGACCCAGAACTGTTCCTGACTGAAAGAACTGCAGGGACAAAAAATGGAGAAGGGACTAAGGAAAAAGAGGTCCAGTGACAGGCCTAAATTGGAATCCAGTTCAGGGAGAGGTCCCAAGGCCTGACACTATTTCTGATGCTATGGTGTGCTTTCCAAGAGGGGCCTATCATGACTGCCCTCCACAAGGCCCAACAAGCAGCTGAAAGAGTCAGATGCAGATATTTACACCCAACCAATGGACAGAAGCTGCTGACCCCTGTGGTTGAATTAGGGAAAAGCTGGAAGAAGCTGAGGAGGAGGGTGAGCCTGTAGGAGGACCAGCAGTCTCAATTAATCTGGACCCCCAGGATCTCACAGACATTGAGCCACTAACCAGGCTGCATACAGCAGCTGATATGAGGCCCCCAACACACAAACAGCAGAGGAATGCAGGGTCTGGACTCAGTCAGAGAAGATGCACCTAACGCTGGAGAGACTTGGGGTCCCAGGGAGTGGGAAAGTCTGTGGGGTGGGGGTATCCTCTTGGAGAGGGTGGGGTGTAGGTTGGAGGGAGGTGTGGGATGTAGAACAGTCAGACAGTAGACTGAGAGGGGGATAAAGTCTGGGCTGTAAAAAAAAGGATTAAAGAATAAAAAAATAAAAATAAAAAAGAAAGAGATACAATTAAAATATAAAAATAGTAAAATCAAAATCTAGGAAATTATTGTTGGTAAAACTCAAGGTAAAGTAGAATTCAAGATAAAAATTCAAGGTAAGCTAACAAGTACAAAGTGAATTATATTTATTTAATACTACAAATCAAATAAAAATTAAAAATATATAAAGTAGAAAATCTGAGAAACTCAATATAATAAATTTAAATCAGGATCTGAAAACTAATTTGCATAAGACAGTCACCTGAAGCTAGACTTCAAAGTGAACAATGACATTAAATAACATAAGGCATAATTTTAAATTTTAATTTGTATAAATTTAGAACATACTATGTTTTCATAAGATAATCCCCAAAACTGACCTAAATAGTAGGCTTCAAAAGTGAAAAACAAAGATACAACTCAAAAATGAATATAATTGTTATATTTTCTGATTAATCAGTAAAACTTTAAACTTCTCTAAATTTAAAACAACTCTAAATTTATTGTTGGTTCAAAAACCAGAAAAAAAATTCACAAGACATACCATGAATAAAAATGATTTCAAAGACAACTATGAGAATTCATTTATATAACAATTTTACAACTTCCAGCTTTTTTACTCCTTCAAGAGAAATCTAAATACGTGTGAAAATCAAGATGTTTAAGGATTTGAAGAAATAAATATATAATAAAAATATAAATAACTTAATTTGTTTCAAATATTGATAAATGAGTGTGTTAGTTCAATGTGGGGGAAACAGTCAGTAAAATAAATATTAGCTAAATCTAACTGTAACAAGTATCCATGGATCATTTTTTCAGACAGAAGGAATGACAAAATATCTGAGAGAGATTAAAATAATGAAAAAGTAATATTACAAATAATATTATTCAAATGTACTTGAAAAAACAGGTGAACCTACATGTAACATGAATGACTTAAATTCTATGGTAAATTAAAAAAATATTTTTAAAGCTCCCAAAAGGAAAAAATTCTCTTAGTACAGATAATGGCACACACACACACACACACACTATTTTAATACAAACTTGAGAGTCCTTAGCTTCTGATTTGGCAAATGAAATTATAATATATGCCAGTATATTACTCCATTAATTGTGTTCTAAAATTCCACTGTTTGAGAAACAGATTTTCAATTAATGCCACACACCTAGAAAAATCCCAGAAAAAATAAAATATTAAAAAAAATACAAAATAGAAATGGTACATATATCTTTTTTGTGGATAGGGTGGTTTCTAATTATAAAAGCAACAGAATAAAACATGAAAGACAAAGATGACTGAATAAAAAGGTTTTAACCATTTTAAAGAACCAGCATTAATAAAACCAAATGGTAAGAAAAAAAGTTGGGATGCACCCAACTTAAAGTTAGAAAAATCTGCCAAGTATTCTATTTTTCTCTCATATTCTCAATTTCAACATCAATAAAATGAAAATAATTCACTGTTGATCAATGAAAAGTTTAGAAATAAACTCATATAAAACATATATAAGTTTATGTATAATATGTACATATTTAATATATGTATATGTTCTATCTATATATAAAATATATCCATATACATATCATATTTTTGTGCTGAAAACACTGTATCAGTTATAACTTTAGACAATTACTGCTTTTGTACAGCTGTACCCACATTTCTGGAGAAAATCCCTGAGATTCCCCAACAGACAGATCCACAAGACGTGAGTAATTCATAAAGAAGAAGTTCACTAGCCAATAAACTTGGAATTTTTAACCTTGCTAATGACATGCAAATTAAAACATTAATAAAATGCCACATTCCAACTAATAAATTAGAAAAATATTAAACATATAATACAAAGAGAAGCTTTCTCGTGAACTGGGAGCATAAATTTTCCACAGCTTGATCTTGAAGGCTTTGGCAATGGTCCACACTCTTTCAACCTGCAGTGTTACTCCCAGGAATATATTTTAAGCTGTCAAGATTTTATTTTTGTATGAATAATTAGACATATTTTAAATCAAGAGACTTTATAGTTTCTGATAACATAACTATGAATGAAAATAATTTTACAATATATTCCTAACATATACACATTTGTAGTTTTTATGTTATACATTTTGCCACTAAAACATACAACACAAAATTGAAATACTGAAATGAATATAAACTCTAATTTTTTTCTTTCACCTGAGTAGAAATTCACCTAATGCAAGAATATCTTGTTTCTAAGACCTTTGTCCTAACTCGGTAGTTTAAAGAGTAGACTAAATCATGCAACACGTTTCTGAGTGTTTTGCAATTGCTTGGAATCTCAGTTTTTGATACTGTATTATTTTGAGAGCCTAGATGATGTGCATAAAGGCAAATATAGTTTCTCCTAGATATCTCACCTTTATCATCCAAAGATCTAGCAAAGAGCACAATAGACAGTTAATAAACATTCACTGAATGAGAAACTGAATTGTAAAACCAAGTACCAGCTATGCATGAAGGTACGTGTGGCATCAGGAGACCCTATGTCAAACACAGATACAAATACATTTACACACAGTAATTAAATAATTAAAAATGTAAAAACAGTATACTGACTTAAATATACAATCTGATTCAAAACCATCTTTAAAAATAATGAATCTATTCATAATATATGTGACAGTGTGTTTTGTATGTATATATACATATACTATTTTCAGAAATTTCTACAAGTCCTATAATCTTTAATTAAAATTTAAAGCTGATATCAAGAGTTGAAGATGAAATATGGCAGAATATTTTTATTCTTTTTGGAAGAATAAAAATCTAAAGTATAGATTATAAAAAATAAACAGTTCAAGAACCCAAATTTTGTAAGTAAAGTGGCAGAAAAAGAGAAAATTATAAAAGTTTTTCTTTTATTTAAAATTAAAATAAAAAGCAAGACCGGATATTTTTGGATGCTGGGAAGCTTGGCAGCACCTCCTTCTTGATCTGTTCTGTAAGTAAACATTTGGTATTCGTAAAACTTTTCCAATAGCCTTGTTACCCGAAGGGATCTCTGAGCTTCTCTCTCTGAGATACCTGACAAGTTACAGAGAGAGCCTGAGACTACACCCTACATAGGGTTATGGTCTGCAGGATTTGAAGAACACAGATGGAAGAATCATGAAGAATAGAGAAGCTTCTTGACATTGCCCAATGAAGGCCTGAGGATCTCATAATAAGTCATCAACTGTAGCCAGTAGTCTCTTTGATGACGATTGAACTAGGCACTGATCTAGAAGTATATAAAGATATTGGTTTTTTTTTGTTTGTTTTTTTTTTTTTAGAATTCTAGCTTCTCTTTAATCACCAAATGTATGTTTACAAACAACTATAAAGATATTGTTAGAAATCATTTTATTGATTTTTTTTTCAACCATAGGTCTCTGGGCTATCCAGCTTCCATTACTGGTCACCTGGGCAGTGTTGGACATGGGCTCCCTGTTGTGGTGTGGGCCTCAAGTTAGACCAGTCATTGGTTGGCTACTGCCACAAGTTGTGAGTCTCTGTTTCCCCGGTACATCTGGCAGACTGGATAGATTATAGGTTGAAGGATTTGTTACTGGGTTGGTGTCCTAGTCCTACCTCTGAAAGCCTTGCTTGGTTACAGAGGATGGCCAGTTCAAACTCTGAATTCTCTATTACTAGGAGTCCTTGCTAGGGTTACTTTTGTGAAATTTCTACTGACTCTTCTGAAAGTTCTACTGAACTATCTTTCCACACCACCCACACACCACTTTTTCTCAAAATCCTGTGTCTCCCTCAGTATTTTTCTCCCTTTATCTCCTCTCCCCCTTCATTCCCACCAGCTCCCATCCCTATCTGTCCCCAGTCTACTCACAAAATCTATTCTATTTCCTCTTCCCAGGGAATTCTATGCATCCTCCTTAGAGAAATCTTTATCCCTTAACCTTTCTGGGTTTGTGGATTATAGCAGGATTATCCTTTAAATAACAGCTAATGTCCACTTATAAGTGAACACATACCATGTTTGTCTTTCTGAGTCTGCGTTATCTCACTCATCTTTTCTAGTTCCATCCATATGTCTATAAATTTCATGATAATATTTTTTAACACTTCAGCATAACTATGTAAATGTACTGCATCTTTTAAAATCACTTTTCTGTTGAGGGACATTTGTTTCCAGTTTCTGACTATTATAAATAAAATCACCATGAACATAGTTGAGCAAGTGTCTTTGTGGTAGGATGGAGCATCCTTAGAGTATATGACCAAGAGTGATATGACTGGGTCTTGAGGTAGATTGGTTCTTAATTTTGTGAGAAATTGCCACATTGATTTCCAAAGTAGCTGTATACGTTTGCACTCCTATCAACAATAGAGGAGTGTTACTCTTGCTCCACATCTTCACCAGCATGAGCTGCTATCTGAGTTCCTTTTTTACTTTAGCCATTCTGACAAGTGTAAGATGCAATTTAAAAGTCATTTTAATTAGCATTTTCCTGGTGGTTAACAATGTTGAACATTTCTTTGTTTCTAGTCATCTGATGATATTCCTCTGTTGAGGTTATCTGTTCAGATATGTATCCCCCTTTTAAGTAAATCATTTGGTTTGTTGATGCCTAGGTTTTTTTTTTTTTTTGAGTTCTTTATATATTTTGAACATCATCCTTCTGTCAGATGTGGGGTTGGTAAAGATATTTTTCATTCTATAGGATGCGTTTTTTGTCCTGTTAACAGTGTCCTTTGCCTTACAGAAGCTATTCAGTTTTGTGAGGTCCCATTTATCAATTGCTGATGTTAATGCCTGTAGTATTGGTGTTCTGTTCAGGAAGTTGTCTACTGTGCCAATGTGTTCCAGGCTCTTCTGTCAGGTACAGTGTGTCTGATTTTATGTTGAGGTTTTGATCCACTTGGACTTGAGTTTTGTGCAGGATGATAAACATGGATCTATTTGGATTTTTTCTACATGCCAACATCCAATTAGACCAGCATGATTTTTTGAAGATTCATTATTTTTTCTATAATATTTCTGTATTCCTTATCAAAAATTAGTGTCATTGGTATATGGATTTATATCTAGGTCTTTGATTCAATTCAATTAATCAACCTGATATTTTTTTATGCCAATTCTTTGTGTTTTTTTTTTACTATAGCTTTAAATTACAGCTTGAAATCAGGGATGATGATACTACTGAAAATTCTTTAATCGTAGAGTATTTTTAAACTATTCTTGTTTTTTTCCATATGAAGATGAGTATAATCTTTCAAAGTCTGTAAAGAATTATATTGAAATTTTCATGGGGATTGTGTTGAAACTATAGATTAGTTTGTTAAGATGGCCATTTTCACAATGTTAATCCTACCAACCCATGAGCATAGGAGATACTTCTATCTTCTGATATCTTGAGTTTCTAAAGATTACCCAGGGAGTTCTTCCAGTGTTAACAAGACTGGACTTCAGGGATTTTGGAGTCTATCACTTTTCCTTTGGTCACCAATAATCTAGTCAAACCCAAATGGTAAAGAAGTGGCCAATACAGGTTCCAGGAAGACAGATAAATGGAAAAATGACTCATTTGATTGATTTCATAAGATAAATTAAATGAATTTCATGGATATAGGGGTAAAATATTTATGAAAGTGGCTTAAATTTGAATTTTTATGATTTTTTTCATGGTACATAAGATTAACAATGTCATACTGCTCATTAGTCCTCATTGCAGTTTTGTGTTTTCATTTACAATGTCATTTGGTGCCCAGTTACCATGCATTTTCCATTGTATGTTTACCTTCCTTCAAAATAGCCTTGTGAAAGGGGAGTTTGATCCTGACATGTCAGTCACCATGAAGGACGAAGGACTCTGTGTCAGGTTTGGTTACATCCCAAGTCCGCCCCTTGGCCCAGAGCTCCCATGTGAGCTTACCATTGACCACTGCCAACTTTTGGTCCTCAGAGAGTACTCAAACTTTCCTAAGACACAACCTTTCTTTTCTATGATGTCCACATGACCATTCTTCAATTCTCTGTGGTGTGTGTCTAATGGCCCCTTCCTGTGAGATAATTTTAGTCGCTAAATGCATTTGGACATCCGTATCCATGGCTTGTGATAGTCTATGCAACCAAATTCTTTTAATGTGTCTAAAGGTCTAGCAAGATAGCTCAGGATGCTTGCTGCTAAGGCTGATGAGGAGGTCAATACCAAATCTCAAATCTCATAATCTCTGGTTCCCACATGATGGAAGGAAAGAACCAACTCTCATTAATTGTTTTTTTGGCATCTATGTGTGAGCATGCTTGTACAGACACACACACACACACACACACACACACACACACACACACACACATTATTAGTAAATAAATGAAAAAAAATAGATATATTTGAAACAAATTTATATATTTTCCATCTTTTTCACCCATTAAACAATACAGTTTAACTATTTGCATAGCATTTACACTGTACCAGATATTCTAAGAAACCTAGAGATTATTTAAGAATATATCAGAATGTGTGTAGGTTAAATGCAAAGACTGGTATTTTATACAAAGACTTAATATCATAGGATTTGTTCCTGAACTTTGACCAGCACAGCTTTTCTTTTGTTCATAGCTATCATTACCACCCAATAGCTGTGGTATTTCTCTAATCATTTACTTGGCTTTTATTGGTTTTCACCACTATACTTTTAGCATCAAAGAGCTTTGAGCTCTATGTCTTGCCTAGTGATATACTTCTGTCATATGTAGTACTCACAGACATATATTTTTTAAAAACTAGCATTAAAACACTACTAGTATCAAAATTAAACAAGGAAAATAAATTCCATAACCCCTTTACAACAACAGATTAAATTATCTCTTATTGGATTTTTAGAAACATGTTCAATGTTTTAAAACCCATTGAAATTGGCTAGATATTTTAAATTAAAAAAAACAAAACTTAGAAATTCATCCCCTAGTTTGTCTGAAGCTAATTTGAGTTTATTTTATGATTTATTTTTAATCAAAACTTTTTACTGATGTGTTGCAAGGTGCTGCACAGGGATGGTTAGTTTTACTTGACATAATGAGGAAATGTTTAGTCATAATTACAAAAATCAAGAGCAATCCTTCTAGACAGCTTTGTTCTTCCCGGAAGGAAAGTGTGGGCCCAGAGGAAGCTGGGGTGAGGGCCCTTGTAGTTGAGGTAGGTGAGAAAGTAGGAGAAATGATCTTCCACTTCTCATTCGTTCTATACAGCAAATAGCAATCATTTTAGGCACAGCACATGTATGTGTTGGGAGTCGGGGAGCTCAGTTTAGAAGCTAGATGGAGTGGAATCGAGCATGGCTGTACACTAGGCCAGATTTCACATACAGATTTGCCTTTGAGGCACTGGTACAGCAGTGTACACAGACACTGATGTGAGGCACGGGTATTTCATTGTCATAGAGCCCACTTACATGCTCAGATTTGGGACAAATTCAGCTTTCTGTGAATTAAACTTGTCTTTGTTCGATCACTGAAACAAATCAAATCCAAGCAACTTAGGAGTCAAGAGGCAGGAATCATATAAATGGAGGCTTCTAAACCTAACTAAAACACTGTTTATAATGACCTTATAAAAACGTCTAATTTTTAATGCTTTCACGAGGGTGACTTTCTAATAGACTATAATGTGTCTGCTTTCTATTCATCAGTACATTAGCAAGTCTATGATATAGCGGTGCTTGAGGGTATTCAGCCAACAACTCTTGAATTCTGGACACAACATAGTCACTGAGTTACTCCTTCTGCCCCATCATCAGGACAGCTTTCGACTGCTGGGTGGGAACCTTCCTTCAGTATGCTTCTCCAAGTGGGAGACCTGTATCACCAGTTGCTGATGATCTCTGTAAAACTGAGACTGAAGTCTAGAGAAGCCTAAAGTTCTCTGGGTGGAGCAACATGTTCATTAACAACCTTGATGATGTCTAAACGTTTACTCATAGTAGTAGACTGTGTGTCAGTGCATTCATTGCAGATCAGCCACTTGGCTAGAGTGTGCCACATTAGCACCTAGAACAACCAGTAACTGTTAACAAGGACAGCAAGTATGCTGACACCCATCTCAAGTGCTGGGTACCTCCCCTCTTTCCTTCCCGGTGTTTACCAACCAGCAAAATTTGTAGTAGTAGCAGATCCTTCTTGAATGTTCCTTTCCCAGTAGTTGTCAGAATACCTAGTACAGAGTGAACTGTCAGTAGATATCCATTGAATTTCATCAGTTTTTTTGTCTTAAGCAGGCTCTGTTTTTTTAGGCAGCCTCTCCATTTCAAAGGTTAGAGCTTAAAAGAAATACTTAAATAAGTCTATGTGTAGTTTGAGTTGGGGAAAATCCACAAAGTAATTTTAACAGTGGCTAATAAAGATAGCAAGGTGGGAGAACCTGTAAACCACAAACCACCCAGCTCATGTACTCTTGAGAGCCCAGAGAAGAGATTTAGATAATCTTTCCAATCATTCTCCCTCTTTACCCTCCCCCACCTCCTTGGAATTATGTTATCTCTGCTTCTCTTTAAAGCTCAGAAGCCTTTTGAATTGGGGCAGCATTCAAAGAACAGTCAAGGGTCACCCTTGGAATATTAAAGGAGAGTGGATTATCCGGAGAGGGAGGGCAAAGAAATGCTAGGACTGGACCCTGCCATGTGCAGGCTGAAGGTAAAAGAGAGGAAGCACTCTAACTCTGAGAATGGAAGGAAGAGCTAGGAGAAGCTCCATGAATGGTCCCAGCAGGCTGTGTCAGGCTGAGGTTGGGGGAACATTAATGAAATCAATTAGACAATGAATGGCCTTTTGAACAAAGTAGGATGGCTCCTTTAAAGAATGTGGAGACATCAAACTTATAAAATAAAATTAAAAGCCAGATATTGTCTTAATCTGGAGATAAAATTCTACAGAATTTACAGTCCTCTGACAGTTACTTATTCCTTAAAATAATAAACCTTTAGAATTTATGGAGTAAATTCCTTCTCAAAGGACTTAAGAGTAATTTAGTTTTAAAAAAAGTCTAACAGGTTTTTGACCTTTCTCTCTCTCTCTCTCTCTCTCTCTCTCTCTCTCTCTCTCTCTCTCTCTCTCTCTCTCTTATATATATTGATTCTTGTTTTTGTTTTTCAAATAAAATCAATGACTATTTGGTGGGGGCTTGATGTGTGCCCCACACTCTCCTGATGTTTGGAGAAGGAAGATCCAAAGGCAGGCTGGCTCCTTAACAGCGTTTACTGACTCATTTATTTTTGTGTGTGTGTAGGGAGTGGATCAGAGTCTCTTTGAAAATATAATGAAGGCTAAGGAGCTCCCTTTACTAAGGTACCCAAACCCTCACACCTTGTCAGAGGGCAGTAAACAAAGAGCACAGAGCAAGCAATAGAGAAATCTCTTTTATTACCAGGCAGTCAGCCTGGTCTAAGCGCTATTTGAATTATTTATTTAATCTGTAAACGCATCCCATGTGGCATATGCTATTATTACCCCCATTTTCTTCCCAGGGAATTGGAGGCTCAGGGATGTAAGTCCTTGTTCCAAGCCCCGCAGAGAGCAGGTGACTTCATGCCTGAACACAGGCTGCTGGTTCCAGTGTCCAGACACTCACCTCTGGCACCATGTGATCAGAAAGTGCAGCATCACAAGATCCCGAAGGGAAGCAGACTACAGAGAGAATTCACTGTAGACCAGGGTGTGTCTGTACTCAATTTTGACCACATTGCCCCAGATACTTTATTATCACATGCCAGAAAAACCATCTTCACAATTTTGCAACACCAGAATGTGAATAGCATGTTCTATAGTTTACAGAGTACACAGCAGGACATCCAACAGGAGAGGTAGATCAAGACTGGCATATTACACAGAAATTTGTACCCTACTCAGAAGATACTATGGACACAGGGAAGTTTTGAACTGGAGTTTTAGAATTATTAATTGGTCAGCAGGGGGCAGGATGGATTTTTCTATTTATTTATGGAAATCAGAAATATGGGAAAGCAAATATTTTTGTAAAGAAAGGTCTTTAACTCGGCCTTTTTGAAGGAAGGATGTAATTTGAGGCACTTATATTTAAGATATTTATTTAAATGACAGAATTGGAAAAGTCATAATTAAATCAACCTTCAAATACCAGTGTGTTTTTAGAAACAACTCTTGAGTGGCTAAAAGGCTGGAAGGACAATTTATTGTGTGGTGAACTTCCAGTAGTGAATAGATTACTGTAGAGAAAACCCAGGTAGATGGAGACCATAGCCAGACCCAGAGCAAGAGAGCCCTTTGTTGGGGCCACACTGAGCTCTGCAGCCTTTCTTTTGTTGAGTTTCTCTGCTGCCCAGTTTGAAGGCAGCTCTTCTCTCATGCCCCTCCTTCTTCTCCTTCCCCTGGCTTCCTTTACTATGAGTGAATCAATCAAAATTTGTTGTGACTGGGAGCCTAGTTTCTATCAGACACATTGCTCAGTATTGAGGATTCTGCCTGCTAAAGATTAACTGATAGGAAATCTATTATGACTTAGTCATATCTGAAACACAATACAGGAGGCTAGAGAGATGGCCCAGTAATTCAGGATTTGAGTTGAGTTCCTAGAACTCTGGTTAGGTGGCTCACAACTGCTTCTAACTCCAGCTTTTAGGGATCCAACATCTTTTTCTAGCTTCCATGAGTAGCTGTATGTCACATACACCCACACACACACACACACACTCAATTAAAAAAAATCTTAGACAAGTAATGTAGGTAGACTCAGTAAAAGATATCTTTGAGTATCCTGAAGACTTTGTACAAAAGAGCAGAACTAATTTAGTTTAAAAAACAAAGCAGGTATTTCAGTTGTCCTGATTTTTTCTGAGATCCAAAAACAAATCTCCAAAAATCTTAAGATACCTCAATCCTTGGCTTGAATATCCTGGATTTATGATCAGATGTTTCTGTTCTGAGAGATCACTATGTCATTTACTTTAGCAAAAGTTTTGGATGTTGAACACGCATGAATGCACAATCACAAAAATACCCAAGATACATGTAAAAATTTTTAAGACACTAACAATAAATTTTAGTTAGACCAGACTGAATAATCTCTTTTTGTAACTCCTCAACAGCTGTCCACTCAAATTACTAAATGCAGATTTACTTCTCTTGGAGTTGTATTCTGATTAAGGCCTGATGCACAATTGAAGCCATGAGATTATGAAGATTATATGAACATAGGGTAGCTGTATGTAGCATCGATATTGCTGCATAACCCCATTACCAAAAGACCCAATCCATATGATCCAGATTGAGCTCTTATCGATGCTTTTACATGAGACAGCAGAAATCGAATTGATGGTGTTATTAGGTTGTCAATATCATTGTCTCCCTCTCTTCCCACACAAGTAGACATGAAGCACCATCCGTACAAATTGTCTATACAGTCATACTAACTTCCAATAGGTCAAGATGCTGTAGAAGCTCAAGGGAATGTTCTAGATGATGCGTGTCCATCAGCAGTTTTGTACAGGTGTGTTGTAGGAGCCTAGAACTGATAAACTCTTATTTGTCTGCTTATTGTGTATCTCAACCTGCACACTCCTGTTGATGTGGTTTTGCTTCTGACTTGTGATCAGATATGTGTTATGTGTTGTCCTCTTGAACTGAGTTTGAGTTACCTCTAGAGTATAAGCATGCATAGAAATAAGTGACACAGTGACACCTGAAGAAGGACTCTAGGAAGAAAGGGCAGTGACGCGTGTACCTGATGTTCTACTAGAGGGAAGAGATGCTTAAGCTAGTCATATGTTAAACTTACCCCTGGCAAAAGAAATGTCATTCCCAGTCACAAAAGCAAACATTTTTGTCCTTATTTAATGCATAAGTTCTCTATCTGCATGCAGACATGGATGTCAGAAGAGAGCACTGGATCACATGACAGATGGTCATGAGCCACCATGTGGTTGCCGGGAATTGAACTTAGGACCTCTGGCAGAGGTAGACAGTGCTCTGAACCACTGAGCCACCTCTCCAGCCCTGCAATCAAATATTTTAATGTCTTCCCCCTTCCAGATGATTCTGCATTGATCTTAAGCAAATAGTGCCTAGATAAAGTCTGGAGATAGAGTAAGTAGCAAATGTCATCCCAGGGCGTCTTCCTAACAGGGACACCAGATGTTATAAATTTTGTTCTTCTCCTTGAGAGAAGTAGCAGCTAACATTGCTAGTACTCAGGAAATGAGGGCCTTGGAAGCAGGGAGTGGATCCACTACAGCAAACAGAAGAATCTTCTTCTCTTTCAGTGACAGTGACTCCTACTCCGAATCAAAGGCACAGAGAGATAATTAACGGAAGTCAATGGCTTTATGCAGGACAGCAGTATTGTAGAAAAAGGTCTACCTCTACAATACACTCTATCCTTTGAACATATTCACAGGTAGTATCTATTTGAATCTCGCTACATTTTAGGGAGATATAGAATGTCATTTTGATATGCAAACAGACTGAAGAGACAGAGGTTCACTCACGGTCCTGTGGGTAATTCGTACTAAAGTGAGGAACAGCCATGCGTTTCCCCACAGCTTTTTTAGAGAGCTACTCTATGAGTCCAGCATTCTTTTTGAATTTTGAGTGCCTTGCTTGGTTTCACGCATGGATTTGGGGATAGAAGCATGTAAATTTCACTATTCTAACTATAGAGGAATAGAGGGAAAGGATGAGCATTAAGATCGTTGATTGGAGAAAAGAGTTCCAGCTTTAGTCAACATTATCTGTGCACATGACAGAAGGATTCTCTTCAAGGGCAGCTGTGGAGTGTTTGTAAAGTGCATTATGATACAGATTTCAGATCATTGTTAAAACTTGGGGAGAAAATATTCTTCAATAAGTTAGATATACCGAGAATTGAACTATTAGCATGATTATTGATGAAAGAAAGAGAAAGCTTGTTTCTTGGTGTCTAAAATAACAGACTTCACTATGGACATGATTGCTCTCTAAACCCACTCTAAATTAATAAATGTATAAAGCTGGTTTCTTTCTCTTAATTATTTTCTATTTTGATAATAATTTCCTCTTTTCTGTGAGAAAAATTGCACACTAAATATGATCTTGTGTTCATATATTAAACTGAATATAGATAATTTGCTTCTATATTTTTCCCTAGATGAAAGTATGTGTTTTTAGATTGGGAAAATAAAACAAACTTTTTCTTTATGAAATAGGCAGTATTTCTACTGAATTTTGGTGTAGGTTATTTTATAATACAACCAAAAAAAAATTTCACCGATTTTTTTGAGGACTGCCTGAGTTATTTATATTTGTCTCCAAAAGCACCTTTGACTGTCAGTTTCATACTTGGTTTGTTCACAAAAATATGCTGGACCTAACTCAAGTTCTGCTAAGAGGGGTGTGGCTGTTTCCATTGAGTGGCTGCCGCCGGACACGGTGCTTTGCCGAATTCATAATCTCACTCTCTCTACTTTCTCTGACTAAAAAATGAGAGTGATTATGCTTCCAAAAATTTTATCAACTTACTGAAAATATTGAGCTGAATTATTCTATCTTTCTTTATCTGGCATTATTTTCTTCAAACAGTTTTCTTTTTTATTATTATTGTTACATACATACACACATAATGAATATAAATATAATATAATATAATATCTGCCATTATTTTTAGCAACCTACCAAAAGCCCATGTTGGATTCTCTCTATAAGCAATACAGTGTCCTGAAGTCACTCACTCAATAAAATGTGGGCAGAATCATGTGGAGAACTCTCTAGTGGAAATTATGTTAAAGGACAGTAGAAATTAACCTGATGAGATATATTAAACTGAGCTAGGATGTACACTGGATGGACACAACTGAACTTTTATCCTGGAATATTTTTGAGACAAGTGTTTTGTGACATGATTCATGAGAAACACTGTCACATTCCAGCCTTTTAATTTCTAAAAGGAGAACATTAAGGCTGATAGAGAGTTTGCATGGCTTGCTGTGCTTATCTACAGAGGACACTGAATAAATCAGAGTACTGAACATGCTCCAGTGTCCTGTCTCTTGTACTGCATTGTTCCATGCATTCTGCCCAAGCAGAGCCAGCCAGAGACATGTTTTGTCTTCCATTCTGTAGGGAAGAAGATAACACACACAGCCCACTCTGGAATGGGTTATCTAGATGTAATGCCAGCTGTGGCCATGCTGACTTTTTGGTTCCTAATTCAGCCCTTGGGGTAACCATACATTCTTCTCAAAGGTTACTGGGCAGTATAAAAAGCAACATCTACTAAAGACAGAATTATAGCCTTAAAACTTAGTCATGTGTCTTAGGCTCAAGCCATTCAGCCTCACTGCACTTGAGTTCCTCATTCATAAACTATGGGTAACACTTGGCTTAGTTTGTATAACAGCAGATACGTCTGCAGAGTTTGTCTGGCAAACACACTAAATGACTGGTTCGATGTCTTTAAGCATACCTGAAGGAGAGCTAAGTAACCACCGTGCTGTTTTGCTGTTGGGACACAGTACTGCTGTTCACTATAGGATGTGGCAATTTTTTTTCTTCAAATTTTGCTAATGCAATAATTTCCATTTTTATTTTATTATTTCTTATCTCCTATTTCTTACTTTCTTATTTCTTTTTTCACTGTCTTGTCCTCTTCAGTCTCTAATGACTCTTGCATGTGCCCTGTAGCAGACTAGGCACTGTTTCTCTTCCATTGACACTTAAATATGGGGCCACTTTCTCCTACCAATGTTGATAGCCAAATGGCAGAGAGGCCTTCATTTTTTCTACTGCAGTAATTAAAACACTTCAAGTGATTAAGCGTGGAAGTTTCATTACTTGGTATTTAATTTTTCACTTCAGCCATTTCTTTTCCTGTTTGCTGCTGTGGAAATCCTTGGAAATATTGAGGTTATAGCTTTCTTACATTTCTTCAAGATACTATGTGGGTATATATTGAGACATCCTGTCTGTTCTTCGCAGAAAAGTTTTCACAGACCACCATAGCATTTTCCAGAGACACCAGTGTTACTTGAAAGAGGCACTCCCCCAATCACTCAGTGATTATTGCTTGTGGCACATTTTCAAATGGATCTTTCCCAGTGACTGACTGCAGCTGTGATTCAAAGCTGTCTGCTCTCTGACTCGCTAGGGGTTTGCTATTTAACCATGTCATGTGCATATATATATATATATATATATATATATATATATATATATATATATATGTGTGTGT
>JANHMN010000006.1:41366946-41379998 GCA_030674055.1 Rhabdomys pumilio
GTGTGTGTGTGTGTGAGTGTGTGTGGTGTGTATGTGTGAGTGTGTGTGTGTGGTGTGTGTGCATAAATATATATGCATATATATTTAGCTATGACATGGGAACTATAAAGTGTTTTGTAAAATGAAAGCTCAAATGAGCACTTTAATGACAAACTGTTTTCAAAGCTTACGTCACTGATAGGCACTGGTTGTCACTCTAACCATGTATGAAGTACATAAAGGTAGTTTAAGAAAGGAAAGTTATTGACTATCTGACAGGTCCTGCTTTGCTCACTTTTGCCACATTTAAGTGCAACTCGACTTGGTAGCTTCATCTCAGCTCTTCTGTGAGATTCAGGATTCAATTTTGACCCTTCACAACTGACGCAGGAGAATATTCCTTTTTATGTCCCCCCTGATAGTCATTGACACATGAATAATCCTGTGTGGTTTACAGGATTGTATTCCTAACAGAAGTTCATCATCAACACCCCTTGGAAGAAATTTAAATAAGTATTGTAGCCAGCAAGATGGGATGTCTCTCTCTCTCTCTCTCTCTCTCTCTCTCTCTCTCTCTCTCTCTCTCTTCTCTGTCTCTCTCTCTTCTCTCTCTCTCTCTCTCTCTCTCTCTCTCTCTCTTTCTCCTTCTCTCTCTCTCTCTCTGGTATTCAGCCTTTTAGGAAGTAAAAATCTATTCTAGAATTTAAACCTGGGTTCTTATATTCTGTGATGAGCGCACTATAAATATCATGAGATAACCAGTGTTGTTCCTTTTCTTACTCTGCCCAGACTACTCACTAAATCAGAACAGCAGCAGCAGCAGCAGCAGCAACAACAACAACAAACATACAGGAGGAAATTCTGGGGAAATTTGAGAATCTCCCTTCTCCTTTGTGTTTTGTCAGTCTCTCTCCATCCCCAAATGCCGACTGCTCTAAAATCTAGCCAACATACCCACTGCCTGGGATACTAATCTATCACCCGTAAATTTAGATTGACAATACCATGGGTCGACCACATTGATTACATTGATTCTATTTCAAATATTTACAATATACTGAGACAAGCCTAATCTATTTTCTAAAGAGTTCAAGGTAGGTATCACAGTTTCAGAGGGGGGAACAATGGAGAAATGTTTGTGGTTGCTATCTACAATAATCTGATGTTGACAGAGAGTAGTATTTTATTTAGTAATTAACAGTGTAAAGGGCCGAGGAGCTGTCATGTTGGTTCTTAGGCTGGGGAATGTGATGAAAGATGATATCTGAGATCGCATCCTTTCCACTTGTTTAGGATTGTCAGGATGAGAAATGTCAGCATTATGAAAGCTGAGCTCTGCTCTTGATATGATAAAACCCTTCAAAAGCCAGCCTTTCTCTCTCCCTCATCCCCCTCCTGCCTTGCTCTCTCTCTGCACTTGCTTTTTTTTTATTTATCCTGTTTTGTTAGATGGCAGAAATATAATTCTTTTCTTTCTTCCTATTATAAGCCACCATTTTTGTTTTATTATATGTTTCACAACCCCTAATGCCCCACTGAAAATTACCTTGTTAAATGACAGTGTTTCAAAGCCATGAATCCTTTCCACCATTCCCTCAGAGGTTTGAAACAGTCAACAGACTGTAAAGAATAAATAATAAAAAAGTATTGATTATTTTGATGACTGTGAGATTCAATTAAGTATTAATTTTGCCCTCCAGTGGACCTATCAAGGTATTCAAAAGGGAGGATTCGGCTCAGCTAAATGCGTGCTGAGTGCTTCAGCCTTAAATAGGGAGAAAATGTGTTTACCTACAGTATTTGAAGAAGAGTGCATTGATGCACAGAGTCCAATATTTAAGTGCTGTGCAAATTAAGCCCTGGTGACAGTGACATTGTTTTCAGTGGTATGAGTATTGACTAAAGAAGTGCATTTGATGACAGCTTAAACTATTTGTATTGATTAACATTTTCATAGATTATCATGTGTCATATCAAATTCACTTTTCAGGCATGAATACATTAAAAAGGAGGAAAAAAAACCAGCACAGGCATACCACAGCCAATGTGATGACGGGCAGGGAGCAAGCCGCTCCACCTGCTCCTGCACGTCACCTGTTTCCTGCTCAGGAACCATTTAGGCATAAACTTGACAATAAATAGCTCCCAGATCACGAAGGAAAAAGGCAGTTTTTGCTTTGCTTTGCCTCTGCATCTGATATCAGTGTCAAAGCAATCTTAGTTTGCACGGGACTAAAGGCTAGATTTGAGGACTATTTCTCATCCTAACACGCTTTTCTAAACGAACTGAAGATAAAGGCGAGCTAAATTTTGGGGGAGAAAAGTTTACCCCCCCTTTTTTTTCCTGGAGGTGATTCTTGACTCCTTTTTCTTTAACGCTGTAGTGTATGATGCTCTAGGTAACTGAATTATTGAACACAGTTTGTAAGTATTTTCCCACTTTCTTAAAAAATGTAAAGCAATTTCCGTATATTTTGTTGTGTTTTGTTTGCTTTAGAATGTGCATTTGATTCGGGGTCAGCCTCTGTCCTCAGTCTGGGACCCCTGTAGCCAACTTCTAAGTGTGTTCAGAGAATTTACATAAGAAATATCTCCTATTGCACTGAAAGCTTGTAGCGGGCTCTTCTTTTTCCTGTCTCTTTTTTCTCTACTCTTGGGATAGGGTTTAATTGCTTCTCCCCCAGGGAGAAGGGTTCTTAAAATAGTCCCGTTCCCTCCATAGGGTGCCCCTTCTAAAGAGGTGCGTTGCTGGAGTACGCCGGCACTTTCTCCCACCCCCACCCCCACCCCCAACCCCTTATTGCATTAAAGACAGAACAAGATTTTAAAACATTCTTACAAAAGCACATCATTCTACAATTAAAGCTGTGTTGGTTAGCGTGCTTGCAAAGAAGTTTTTTTTCCCTTCCTTTTCCCTCCGAAGCCTCCTGAATCTCTCACATGCTAGTTGAGCTTTAATAGGGAGGGGAGTAATGGAGAACTCATCGAATCTGTAATAGCTCTTCACTTGACTGCAGCCAGCAATAACAGCAGGAGCAGGCAGAGATAAGAGAGAGGAGAGAGGGAGAGTGTGTGTGCAAGAGAGAGAGGGAGAGGGAGAGAGGACACGCTCTCTAAAGCTGCCACTTTTTCCTCCCCTTCGCTCTTTCCCCCCATCCTAGGATCCAATGATAGCTGGACAAGTCAGTAAGCCCTTGCTGTCAGTGCGGAGTGAAATGAATGCGGAGTTGAGAGGTGAGGACAAGGCTGCTACTTCAGACAGCGAGCTGAATGAGCCCCTGCTTGCGCCCGTGGAATCAAATGACAGCGAGGACACTCCCAGCAAGCTCTTCGGTAAGTCTGTCTAGGTATTTCATTTCAGTCCTACCATGTTGTCCGGAAGAGCAATCCAGCCACCACCACCCCAGCCCCCCTTTCCTCCTGTTTTTCATTTTTTTTTTTTGTAAGTGCTAAAGAGGAGCTTCGCATCTTAGAGGGGCTAAGGCACGGAGCCTGTTCAGCTGACTGGGAGGATGCCCTCCAAACTTTTTTTAACCGACAAGGAACTTACTTACTGCCCATTTGACTTGTCAAGTAGTGTTGCCATGCCCAGGTTGGAAATTATTTGAACAAAACAGAAGAATGAAAAGAAAGAACAAATGGTAAAAAAAAATCATCAGGAAATCAGTTCCATTGCGTGAACTGGTTAACATTTATTGAATAAATATCGACTCGGTTTCGGGTTGCTTTGCAGCCTTTTGTTAAGGGGAAGGAGAGTAAAGAGTTATTATCTGTAGTCAAAAGATGAGAGAGGAGAACTGAAAATGTCAATACAAATCGCTCTGTGCCAGGTAAACAAAGGTGGCTAAAGGCATGGCTCAAAGCAACACATTTTGTCATCACCATCTGAGTGAGTATTTCTTCTTTTAAATGGGTTGAGGGAACAGAACATTCCCTACCCTTCTCCCCTACCCCCCTCTCTTTAACATATTTTACTCTCATGCTAACCATGGCGACAGCCCAGGACCTTACAGGACTCTGTTTCATAAATGAGAACAAACAGAGGGCCACTTCAGCTGAGACATCTGTCATTCAAACATGACAGTCTCTAAGCCAACTCCAACTCCTGTGATCTCTAATCAGAAAGGGGAGCGGGCTGCTGAGGCACGTGGGGAGGGTGGGGGGGGTGATGGATGCTGGGAGAATGTCAGCTGCACAAGTACTTTATGCTTCTGAGTGACATTAGGTTTTCAGAACAGCAGTCTCTGACACGCTTGCTTTTAATTATTTTTAAGTGTATCTGTCTATACTTCTGTACAACCGATCTAGTATAAGCAAGCAGAAAACTGTTTGCTTTCAGATTAAAAAAAATAACTCTGAAGTTTGGAGTTAAACAACATCCATACATAAAATAGTTGGTGAAGAATACTGATTTAATTTAAAAATACACTTAATTTTTTTTTTTAAAGAACACTTTCTTGAGAGATGAGCAACTCTTAGCCGGTTTCACAGAGGACATGTCTCTACTTACAGAAGGCAGACACCAGAAGGGAACCACACAGAAACTTTGTTTTGGATGTTTCTTTTGGAAAAAAATACTAATTTTTACCAAAGAATACAACTGATTCCAGTTTTAAGAAACCCAGTGGTCACTATTGGAGTCTGAACCCAAATTCTCCACACCCAGGCTCTGGGGTTTTAACAATTCACTCTGCAGAAGTTTGTACTTGTAGTTTTATTTTAGCTGTGCACAAAATCAAAATATTCATTTTCTTTTAAGAGCCTACTGAGAGAAATCAGGTAAAATGATCAATTACAGGAAGGCAAGAGTCCACAGGCAGCCCCCTCTGATGCTGACTATACTGTGTAAGGCTTTCCAAAAGCTGCAGGTCGTCACCTCAGCAAAGCAGCAGATATTAAAGTGAATGTTCTAAACATTTCATATATTTTTTTTTAAAATAAGTACATTTTGTCAACTTTGGTTTGTAGCCACAACTTGTTTTCTGTCAGTTGAAGAGATGAAAGGATGACAGTCTTCTCGTCATATTCAGATTTTTCAGTGTTGAGAACTGCATCACATTCTGTATCCCACTTTTACTGGTGTGCACACACAGTGAAGGAAGCTTTGAAAAACCTGAGGGGGGTCAATGGAATTTCATTTAAAGTTCCCTGAAAACGTATTTTAAGCAGAATCTTTCTGGGGTGCCAGAGACCAAGGAGTCGTAGATTAACTGGGAACTCACAGTGGACTTGGGAAGGCAGCGATCTGTATTTTTGAGATTCTCAAATTCTCAGTGTGTGATAGAGCTCAGTGAGATTCCCACACTCCACACAGGATGCTTTATAGTCACTAGCTTGTCTTTCTCCTCCGGATTACTTTATAAACGCGATGTGAATCATTCCCAGTTTTCAACTAGGCAGAGAAGAAACGAGTTGACTTAACAGTCTTGAAAACTTGAGAAAATAAAACGAAGACAGCAGGAGCCAGACATTGTACAAAGCACACAGAGCTGAGAGCACTCACTGGCCTTGCAATGATGTCCTAGTTACTGGGATGGTTGTACTCTCACTTTTGAATAGTGCTAGGACTTTGACTAAGACTAAGAATTAAAATTTTTAGTTTACACAACTGTCTAAAACTTACTAAAGTATTTGTCACCCAGTCTTTAAGAGACTTTGAAGATAAAATGTATGGTGCTGGCATATGCTGTCTTCTAAGGCACGTGGATGTTTGGGGCATTGTGTTTTGGTTTTAAATATAGTTCTGGATGTGCTCTTTATTTGATAACAGAGAATTGTGTTGTTCCCGAGCAGTCCAGCTTTTCTCCAAACAAGGGTCTTTCTGCCGTTTCTTTCTCAAGCCACCATGCCTCTATTTTCCTTCGTGTTGTTAAAGCTTGCATTTCTTGTATGGCAAGGACAGATCAGGGCAAATCCTGTGCATTTTGCTATGTTTAGTGTCATGGAGAGAGGGACATTATACAACAACAGGGGACAGAGACAGCTTGCTTTTCCTATTGCACCTGAAATTTCAGTATAAATGGATTTCTTTAAAGCCTGTTCACCCATCTGGGTCTCGTTCAAATTGGTAGCCCAGAGGACAGGCCAGTCTTTCTCACAGTATGGCATCTTCAGCCCAAAACTGCAGGAGAAAGGCTAATACTGATGCCCTCTATGGATAAACAAAGGAAATTCCAGGAACCATTGGGCTTTTTATGCCTCTCCTTAAATTGCACCTCTGTACTTAACAGCATCCAAAGGGAAACATACTGTGCAGAATGTTTCAGTGCTCTGAGCTGCTCAGAATGCCAGAAGGAGGAACAAGAAACCATATGCCAGCCTAAGTAGAAAGTTCAGAAAAGGGCCCTTGTGTTTTATGAAGTAATTACATCAGAGGTAGCATTTTGCTTAACTTGAACAGCCATGGAAACTAAAGTACACTTAAGAGAGATAAATCCACATTTCATTGAGAAACATGTGGTGAGGCAGTTCTCTGCGATATCATTAAGTTTGCATTATTTATTCTTACAAAGCTCTTAGAAAAGTACCTCCATTTTCAGCTTAGGAGCGTATTCTGCCACAGGAAACAGTGTGGATGGCTGGAGTAGAGGCTTGCACGTGGAAGAATTATTAGAGGAACCGGGGCCGTGTGTCACACAGTGCTCTAGCCGCATGATCAAATGACTGATGCCACACAGAGCCAGTCACCAAATATGGGACTAGTGATGTACACACTGGAAACTGTACCCCAAACTGGCCTTTGGCAGACAATCTCCAAGGGAAAGGGCTGCCGTGTTTCTCCAGTGACATTTATATTGCTCATGTCAATGTGGAACCTCACTTGTGGTTATGACCGTCAAGCATTTAGTGTGCCATGTTCAGCAAGCAGGATGCTAACATTCAAATGGCAGTATCCACCGCATGGTCAGGAAAAGGCTGCAGAGAAGAGAAAAGTAATATATATATATATATATATAATCTCCCTGGAAAAATAACTGTATTCTCAACTGAAAAAGTGGTATCTCATAAAACAGGCCTTAAATATTTCCTCCGTATATATTTGAGATTTGAAAAATGATTTACGAACAGTGCTTCCCCTGGGACAATTCTTATTGTTTCAAGGTAAACCCCACGATTGCCTGTATTTAAGTTCTAGCTACCCTGGGTAGCTGTGCTGGGACTAGTGGCTTATTTTCCTGTTGTATCAGACAACTGTGAGCTAGACACACAGTTCAGAACGTTGAGCTGAAAGAGAAACACATCCTTTATGAATGTTGTATGTGAAATTTAAAAAAAAATATGGCTGTTATTCTCCTATAACATTATAGTTTTTTTTTTTTTTCTGGCTTAACAAAAATCATGATGATACTCTCAAGAGTGAGTGTTTTCAATATCATCTGTCTGTGAACTATTAGGAGAGGGTTGAGAGCGGGGTCAATGATTTCTCCATGTTAGAAAATACACTTGTCTGTTTTCCTTTTCCATCTACTGAGCTTTGTCCAAAATCATGCGTTAGAAAATATTCTGTTTTCAAATTGCTGTCCAGTTTGACTTGATTAGAATTTATGGCCATGTAGTCATTTTCAATGACAAAAGGATAAAGGACTAAATTGTCTGTCACCCCTTGAGACAGTGGTCTCTGCAGGTCAGCAGGGAGGTCATTGCAGGCATCGTGGGGCTGCTCTTCAGCAAGGCTGCCTCTTGCCTGTGCGAGCAAGCAGAGGCCTTCGTTACGAGGTCGCTGTCTTCATTACTTTATTTAAACGTCTTCCTCAAGGTTTCAATACCTTGGGTGCTTATAATGCTCTCATAAAATATGCTGGAGCCAGTAATCAGCATGTAGGGCTTAAGCCCCAGAGGGAGTTGGCTGGAAGATGATGAGGAAAATTCTCTAGAGAAATATATTCATTTGAAATATGGAACATGCTTCTACATTTTTAAAAGTTATGCTATATCAATTGAAAATTCATATTCTTTTTCACTAAAGAAGGTGCATTTCGCTAAAAAAACCTTCATATTTGTAAATCAACTAAATAATTTGATCAGTATATTATATGCAAAAAAAAACTAAACAAAAATCAATAGAAGTCTGTGTTGGTGTGAATAAATGGGATTCAGGATAAGGTGTTTGCCAAAAGCATTTATGGTTTAACAGTCAAGTAGGTCTTTGCCCTGCTGCAATCTGACTATCAGAGAAGTGTACACTTAAATATATTTCTTACATTTGAGAAAATCTAATTCACTAATATAATTATTTAAAAACTCATTGAGAGACTGCGTGTATTTAGACAACTTCAGTTTAGTGGGGCTATGCTACTAGAATATTATTAGGACATTGCATTGTAAACAAATTCACTTTGAGTAATATATATATATATATATATATATATATATATCATCCTTTGAAATATACATTTGAAATATATATATTTTTCTTTGAAATATATATGTATACATATATACGTATATATGTATATTACCCTTTGAAATAAAAATAAATCTAGTGAGAAAGGTGCCTGTGTTCAAACTTCTCAGCAGATTGGTTCAGTGAGCCGAGCTCATGGCTAAGCGGCACTGCACTGGAGCACAGTGTACAGTGTGTGACTAAAGACTCAGTGGGGCCTTCCTTGGTGCTTTCCTTTTCTGCCACTCACCACGCCTGGGGTACTCTCTGGTCAGACTAGTGTTACAGAAGAGAAGTTCATCATTGCAGAGTCTAAAGATGCTGGGCAAAACTGTGTCAGCCAGTCACAGCATGCCTATGGCTTTCTCTTTTATTTTGATTGCCATGGTTTACATACTTTGTTACTATTGTTAAATGGTTCCATAAACAGGAGGAAATAAGATAAGGCAGATACCATCCGATTTATCCGCACTCAGTCGTTTCTTTAAATGATTCCATGCTAGTCTTTAGAACGTCATGCTGTTTCTGCCTTAAAGGTTACCTGCATTGTAGTGTTTTGTAGTTTGTCCTGCTTTGTCTGTGTCATAATTAATAGAGAGGTGCCTCCCAAGGCTTAGTCGTTTAGTAAATTGCTTGCTCTCTTAATTACCTAGTTTAGTTATAGAATTAATGTTATTATTTTCAAAAATTGACCAAATAAAATATTCTTCCACTTGAGAGCTAGCTTTAAGTAGGCTGTTTCAGGAAAAGCTTGTGTGTTACCACAGTAAACAGATCATTTGTGAGAGAGCTGGCATCTCTTTGGCGACCTTGCTGATCTATGTTTTGGGATTAATAATACATCAGACATCACACATTTAAAAGAAAGTAGCTGGAATAAGGAAGTGGGGGAGTTCAGCTCTGCTCTTGAGCTGCCCCTGATTACTCATGATTACTCAGACCGTTCTTAGGAAGGCAAGGCAATAGTAGGAGAAGGCATATTTACCCAAATCTGCACTTGGCCAACTTAATTCACTTCTTGAGTTTCTAATGCTAAAGAGAAAGATAGCAAAGTGTTGAGACCCAGTTGCTGCCCTGTCAGGGGGCAATCTGTATAACATTTCCTGCTGTCAGGTTAATAAATTTTTTAAAAATATCCAGAGTCAGAGGTAGCTATGGAAAGCTCATAGTAACTGTTGCCATTCTCCCTGGATTCACTTCTCTTTAATATCCACCGTGGCTCTAAAATTTTCTTGTTTGCGTTTGCCTGGGTTCTGTATTTTGTTTGTTTGCTTGTTTTGCTTTTCAGCTGTTTATACTACTTCTTACTTTTAAAATGTTTATCCTTTGCGATTTTCCTTGGTGTTTCTCTTAGAAATCTGAATATAAGTTGTTTTAATTTTTAGTGGCATTCTGCAGTCGGGCACCCATGGAGCATCACACTCCATCCAACTCAAACGAAGTTGTAAACCAAGCAGTACTGGACTTAGTTTGGGGAATATCAAGTAACAGGTACATTAAAAAAATCATTCATGAAAGAAGATTTAGGTCTTAGCAGTTAGTAGGCATGAGGCGATATCTAGTGGACCAACTCTCAGTTTTTGAGTATAAATTCCAATCTTCTGATTGCCAGAGTTGAGATTCATAAATATATAAAACAGAGTGGCCTTGTTTCTAGAAATGCTCAGGGTTACGTTCTGATCTATCAGATAGACTAAGCTTTTTCTAGTGGTTGCAGATGTTGAAAAAAATATAACACTAAATCTCCCTTCACTAAAGAAAGTTTGTCCTCAGAGAAATGGAAATTAACTTTGTGTTCTAAGAATTCAATGACAAAAGTCTAACCCTGCCACTTGCTATGCAGGATCTCTCTAAAGTCACTACTAATTTAGTTATTTCATTTTTCTAGTCTACTACATGGGTATCTGTGCTGTATCTCGGGATCTTAAAAAGCATCTTTAAACTTTCTCAGATTCTGGCTTTGGTTTAAGTGTGCTTGCAGTTGAATATATAATAAGACTATGCTATATGTTTTTATACTAAACTGCTAGCTATCTACAACTACTGCCATTGAGGTATTTTTATTGGAGAACTGTACTCCCATCAAACTATTTAAAGAGGGGAATAAAGTGACCTGATTGCAATAGTAGAAACTAAAAAATGTCATTGCATATAAATTGAATATTTTTAAAGTTCTTTGTGATGAACACCATGAGAGGTAAAACTCTATAATGAAGGTTGCATTTATTAAGATGATTAAAACCCTTTTAAGAAAATAACACAGATAAAACTCCAACAAAACTTGTTGGTTTGTCCTCAGCGTGAGCTAAGCAATGAGTTAGTTTTTTAGGAGGCCTGTATACCAATGATATACTTAAGTTTTTGCCAATTTAATAAGTCTGTTCTGAGCTGTCTTTTGGAATTAGCGTTTTCTTATATTCATCTATAAAATATTTGCCTATAAAATATTTTTCTCTATTAAAATACTTCCCAGAAATTTTTTTTCCTACTTTTAAATTCATGCAAATAATAGGAGCAGGGGATGACCAGATTTTCATGAAAGTTTGTTACAGTCAAGGAATCAAAAAAACATTGTGTCCATTGGAAGGTAAATGGTGCACGTTCCTCTTGATTTTCTTATGTATCCACACACCACTTCATAGTGTCTACCAAATTTGTAGTACTATGTATTTAGTGTCATAAAGTTTATGATAAACATTAATTTATAATAGCAAACATTCTTTTAGTTCATACCATTCATGCACTATTTGAGAATACTGCTGCATTTTAAAATAATAGTCTTGTGTCAAACGGAACAAACTTAACTTTGCTAATAAAGAACTACAAATTACTACCTATGGACATTTGAGCTGTAATCTAATCCTTTGTTCCTGGCTGTCAGGTACCAGAGGGAACAACAGGATTCCTCAGAAATTATGCAATACATTTTAATTTAGTAAATTTAATTTTAATTCAGTAAAGCAAATTGAGAGTTCTACACAGTTTGCCTAGGAAAAAGGACATGTACTTAAAAAAAAAATCCATCCAAGCTCAGGAAAATCTCTATGTTTAAACTGTGGAAAATTAGACATGTATCAATTTGTGGATATATGTTTATCACAACATTAAGTACTTATCATTATTTTAATCAGCAAAAGGCAATTTGTTTGATCATAAGGAAAATGTTACACAGTTCTGCAAGAATTCTGTATGCCTGAATCAACATTTACACAGGCATGTGTTGACGTATGTGGCTTTGTGATGTGCGAGAAATGATAATTGCCATTTTAGTCATTTGCTACTGGGATAGTGTGGTAATACTCATCCTTGTTTGTAGCTTTTGACTGCCATATGTGATGGTTTTTCTCTTGGTACTGGTATAGCACGATTTACTTTTGCAAATTAATGGTTCTGTGTAATGCATTGAAGACAAGAATCAACCCTGTCAGAGAAGAAGAAAGGCTAAAGGATTAATTTGGTTTAAAAATGCAAACATTTGAAGCTGTTTAAAAAGCATGAAAGTATTACTGCAGAGTCACTTATTGCCAAAACCAACCAAGGGTAGAAGGGAATACAAATCAAATAAGAAAACACACACCCCTGTATTTAATTATGAATGTAGAGGACAGGAGTAGATGGGTGAGCTTCACTTTGTAAGAGCTGCCTTTCTCCCAATACATCCATTTCATTTACAAAAATTTCAGAAGATAGAAATGTACAAGAAAGGAAACAATCTGCAAAGAAAGCAGAATGTAAGACACAATGTGCACAACTAACATTGCAGTGAAACCAGGTAATGCTGGCAATAGACAGTGTAATCAGTGAATGGGCAAATCCACAGGGCGAGAACCATCTCAATCCTGTGGCTTTCCCAGACAGGGAATATGCATGTGCGTTTGAGTGTTGGATGGCTCGTTTTGGTCACAGTCATGAGATTAAGGCAGATTTGAATTTTAAACTAACTTAAGGAATTATCCAAAAATTCACGAAGACTGGTCTATGCTTTAGGTTGAAATCTTTGGTTCTCCCATTATATTTTGTATTCATAGTAATTTCTTAACAAGCCACCTGGAATCTACAGGGAATCAGAAAATTCTTTTAAAAGTTAAGTATCCTGCTTTGAAGGGCTTAATGTCTGCAACTGACTGCTTTAAATAAAAATGAAAAGAAAAAGGAAACAGTGAGCTTCATGCTTCCTGAGAGGCTTGAGATGGGTGGGCCAGCCTAGAGATGGGGCCACAAGTCTTGTGATCAGCAGTGTATCAATATGGCTTTATAATGACATAATAACCCAAACCCTGTAGCGGTTTATGGTTCTTTTGAGAATTCTTATGGATTCTTAGAGTGAGGGAGGTCTGAGAAAAGATCCTGAAAGCTTTCACGAAATCTGGCTGTGTGACAGGGAACTATGATGCCTGTGATTTAGCTGCTAAGGAATCCCATCGACCAGGGGCATCATTAAACTTTTAAGGTAAAAACAAACCACAGAGCAATTGGTAGATATGAAGGGTACAGAGTGGCCAGAGTGACTGCGGAAATTAGAAAGTGAAGGTTCTGAGATGAGAATCAAAATGCAGGGACCCCACTGTCTACCTGTGTCCTGCTTAAAAACACCATTCTGTGTGTGCAGTGTTCTGAACACTAGAAGCACGCTGGGTCAGTCTCTCTCTCTCTCTCTCTCTCTCTCTCTCTCTCTCTCTCTCTCTCTCTC
>JANHMN010000006.1:41380008-41394443 GCA_030674055.1 Rhabdomys pumilio
CTCTCTCTCTCTCTCTCTCTCTCTCTCTCTCTCTCTCTCTCTCTCTCCCTCCCCCCGTGTATATATATGTGTGTGTGTGTGTGTGTGTGTGTGTGTGTGTGTGTGTGTGCGCGCGCGCACGCATTTCCTTCATGGAATCTGTCAGAATTGATTGCTGCTCTTTCATTTTCCCTTGGCTATTTTTAGTCAATGATAAATAAAGAACCAGAATTGTGAATCTGGCACCAGTGAGATATCACACCAGAAACAGCAGGGAAGAGCCAAGATGAATAACTTTACATCAGTGGATGCCCATAGATCCCAGACTCCTTAACATTTGTAATAGTGCTAATTTCTATGGGCTTTTTAAAATACACTTCCACATGAGCTCTCAAAAGCCATAAAAGTGTGGCATGTAAAGTAAATTGTTTGTCACTTGCCGTCGGCCTGCCATATTTATTGTCAGGAGAAATGGACATTAGTTGGAAAAGCAGTTGTTAAAGGCCAAACAATTTTTAAAGATGGCAAAGCTGTGAGAGGGCTTTCCTTTTTCTAACAATGAGGCGCCCCTTCAGACATCAAAAGACAAGATAATAAGACACTTCAAGCACAATTCAAGATTATATTCAACATCTAAAGGCTCATCTCTTGTCAGTTTGCATTTACCCTCCGAGGGATGGAACGCTTCTATCATCTTTCTGTCAAGAGGAGTCTGGCGGAAGAAGCAAGGGCTCTTATTTCACACTCTTAGGATTTTTTATTTTTTTATTTTTTTTTTTATCAAATAGCCTCCACTCACTTGGATTCAGCCAAAATGGGGGGATAATTCCAGGAAGGTCATCACAAGTACAAAAATCTCATATTGATTTGTATGATTAGAAGGCATTAAAATTGCACACTCATGTTAGGTGCTGAGAAGCTATGTCAGTTACTTGGTCAGACAATTTTTGCAGCCTAGGGGAGAAAAAGATAACTAAAAATTTAAAAGTAGATAACTGAAAGCTGAAATTGTCTTAATATGCTGTTTGAACATTTAACAAGTGGAACATAAAAACAATTTAATGCTTTTAACTTCATAATATTTCCAATTAGCTTATTCTTTATGGAATACTTCATACAGCATACAAAGAGAATAGCAGGCCCGTGTTTAACAGCTGAAAGAAATATTTTTGTAAAATTATTTGTGAATATTTCAAAACTTGATTTTATATATCTAATATACAGATAATGGCTGATGACATTTTCAGTATAAATTTAATTACAAGGCTATCTGCAATGATTAGCAAGGTTTTGTAAACATTTTATGCTCTGAAATGGTAATGCTGTCACATTTACCATCCCATGCTGTCCTTTCCAGAGACAGTGCTAAGGAAACACTAGAGGACTTATTATCATGATTATTCTTTACTAAAATAAGTCACATTTTTTGCTCTCAGAGAGTCACATCTCCATACAGAGAAGCATGCTGGGCTTTTTGTTTGCTTTTGCCTTGGATGTTGGTGGGGACACACTTACACAAGTTAGAAGAACCAGATTTTTTTCTCTCAAAATAAAACAATTGATGAAAATAATACCATGATATCCTGGGATCGTTTCTATATTGAATCTTTGAAATTACTTTTCCTAGGAATTTTCATCACCTCTCTGTGTCTTTGCTTCTGATATTTTTCTTCTTTGCTGTTGTTTTGAGACAGGCTCACATCAAAGCAAAGCAAGCAAGTGTGTGTGTGTGTGTGTGTGTGTGTGTGTGTGTGTGTGTGTGTGGTGTAAACATGTCACAGTGTCATTACAGTATGTGATAGAAGTGAGAACATGATTCTATCATATTTGTTCTATTCATTATATGGTTCTATTTCTACTCTGTACTTTACAGTTTATGCATTCAGCATTCAAATGTGAATTAGTCAACTCAATAAATAAGTACTGAGTGCCTTCTCTACGGCAAGTGTGTGTTGGGTGCTAGAGACTGTACAGAGAATAGTGCATGTAGTAAGAGTAGCATAGTTTAACATTAGGACAGGTATTAGTGTACAAAAATGAACTATCCTTAAACAGCCCTCACTCTGCAGCTCATTCTGACATTGTCTTTTTCATCTATGTTTCTGGTGTTTCTTTAAAAAAAAAGTATTGATCTCCAAAGTTGTATATTGTAGAAGTTTTTAATTGGTCAGAAGTCATTTTGGGACTTTCATTGAGAAATAACTATTATTCCAAAAATATTGTCAAAGGAAAGAAGAATTATTATGTAACTCATGGCAAATTACAATGATGGTGTTTTTGCCATTGCGTTTGAGGCGTAAAAACAAAACTCTGCCTTCGTACACTTCTGAGTTGTGTCCAAAGGGAGAATAAACTAGAATTTAATTTAATTTTGTGAACTGATTTTCCTACGTCTGTTCTCTTTTCTAAATTCTCGTTACATATTAATTAACAAAAGGCTGCTGAGTCTTGCCTTGAATTTGGGGTTGACCCTGGCTCAGACTCAAGTTTGGGGTTGACCCTGGCTCAGTCTTGAGTTTATGGTTGACCCTGGCTCAGTTTCGATTTTGGAGTTGACCCTGACTTGCCACTTAGTAGCTGTCTCCACAAGATTTATGACTTAAGCTTCTACATTCTCTCTTCTGACTGGAAGGTTTGATGACACTTACTGTACAGGGCCGTGCTGGGTTTAAAATAATTGATGCTCATAGGGCCCTGTAGAATTCTGGGCATGTAAATACCACAGGTGGTTAAACTGAAAATGAATTTGCCATTTTCAGAAAGTAGTTGATTACTTTTTTTAGCACTAAATGGAATAAAACTGATAGCTAACGTTCTGAGATAGTTGGAATGATCTGTGCCTTTCATGAAGAAGTGTCAGGTCTCACAAATCTCTGGGCCAAAGGGGTCTTCTGGAGATCTTTTTCTCAGGATGACAGTACCTCTCCCTTCTTCAGATACATTGACAATTGTTTTCTTCAAGACTTATTTAGGAAGAAATCTATAAACATTTAGAAATCTTCTAAATGCTAGAAGATTCTAGAGAAGACTCTGATTCTCTGCCTGCGTCTTGTAAAGCATATGGGTGAGGGTGGAAGGGTGGGAAAGGGACAGTTATATATATATTATCCTGTTCTAAATTTAAAATGTGGGAGACTATAATTCTTTCATATAATTGAAATCTTTAAAATAATGTGGCTGTTGAGAAGTGGTGTTATATGAGATGCCTTTGGAAGGTGATAACACTTCTCTAGCTGGTGATTGGTCCCATTGGCCTGTAGATATCTTCATTTGAATCATTTCGTCTGTGTAGTGATAGCTTTAACTCCAAGAAAACTTGCCAGCTTTTAGGCCAAGAACAGGTTTTTCTCTATCTTGAACATATTTTTACCAAAATTAGGGATATAGCATTTGTCATAGTGAAATCTTCTTTCATAGACAAAGGTGTTTGAGTTCTTACTGCCCCACCCCCCACTTCCCTTTTCCAAACAGGAACATTAAAATAACAGGCTGGTATGTAAGGGAGATTAAGAAATTAATAAACACCAGCAATGGAGATTATGTAAGGAAAGTATATACTTACACAGAGAGATGTTTACTTAATGTGAATCCCTTCACCCATTTAGAAAACTAATAGGCTTTCACAACCTGAGAAGTTATCCTAATGACAGCCCAACAAAGAGTTTAAAGCAAATTGTAATGACCTGGAAAAATTAAAGATCTGCTTTCTTTATTTAATTTTCCCCCTAAAAAAACAAATCTTAGGCTGAATGGAGAATGTAATTTCTACCCCAGGAGTTAATATGGTTTGATTAGGCTTATGAGCTTCTTTGTCCCAGAGGAAACCCTTCCATCCTGCCCAAGGTCTAGCTATAAGTTAGGTATGTGGACCACAGCTGCAGCTTGAAATCCATGGCACCTTCATTAGGAAGTGTATATTGCCAGTGTTTAGTGTTTTCCTAATCTTCAACAAAAAGTTCTTAACATTTTATTTTAAAAATAAACCAACAGCAAGAACTTAAATAAAAACTCATTGCAAGACTTGAACATGCTGCTGGAAGCCATATTTGCGGGAAGAAGTGTCACTACCTTTCTGAGGATGGAGATTTCATTTGAGAGTTTGAAAACTTAGTTCCTTTTATGCATACAAAATGGCCAGGTTAAAGAAGAGTCTGCTGTTGGTATGGTTTCCATGGAAACTTGGGTTTAATTACATATTCATGTCACATACACATCTATCAGAAATTATTGACACTTTTAAATTATTTTATTTACATACATGTCAACCAGTCTAAAATGTGTGTATGTGTGTGTACAAGATCGATAACACAAGCTTTCAACTTGAATTAATGTCCATAATCATGCTAATATTAAGTAGAATAGACACACTCTCTCTATTTTAGACAAAATTTCACATAGTCCAGACTAGCCTGGAACTAACTAGTTAAGCACTATCTTGAATTAAATTTCAGTTTTACATTTTTATTCTTTATTTTTATTATTTATAAGTTAATATCAAAGGTCACGGTTTTTCTACACAGCATCCATGTTGAGAACAGAGGGAAAGTTTTGGATTGGTTATATCCTACCATGGGATTCAGCGATAGAACTCGGGTCGTCCAACTTCAGAAGAAGCAAATGCTTTTACCCACTGAGCTTTCCTGCCAGCCAACATCGGATTGTTAACTAGTTCAACCTAAGCATCAGCCCTAAGAATTGTTGGTTCTAGAGACTTTAAACAAACACACAGATGAATTTATCTGCTTTTGCATTCTATGGAGGCTCATAAAACTTTTTTCTTTAAGGTCTTTGACATTTTTTCTTAATGGTCTTTGACAATCCTCAGGAAGCATGGATAGACTGGGAGAGTTCTGTGGTACTAAGGAAGTGTGGATTAAAGTGTAGAGTTTCAGTTGGGAGGGAGATGCTTTTGTGATCTTTTGTGTAGTGTGGTAGCTCCAGTAAATAATGTACTATATGCTTGAAAGTTGTCAAAACAGTGGATGTTTAATGTTCTTCACACAGAAACATAAAGCAGAAGGTATATTGATGGGCCCTATTAATTCTTGTGCAAGGTAAAAGCACGCCAAACAGCACATGCACTTGTAAATGTGACTGTTACTTATCTATTAAAAAGAAGATATTAAGAGGCTGGAAATTTTTCTCAGTAGTTAATAATACTGATTATTCTTAGCAGAGGACCTGAGTTTAGTTGTGAACACTGACATGGCGGTTTGCAACCATTTGTAACACTCAGTAAGTGTTGCTTTTGGGGGGAAAATTGTTGCAATAAGGTTAATATTGCCAACAATGGAAGATATGAAGTGTTTCTGCACGCCTGACATATTTTACTTCACTGATGTGATATTGGCTAAGAAGGTCCCGCTATAGATCCTATAGAAGGCCCTGCTACAGATCCTATAGATTTCCCCCTTCCATTTCTGATGATCAGCATCTTTTGATCAAGCTTCTTGGTTCCTCACAAGGCAGTGTATCCTGCCTTCCCTTGTGTTATGGCTCTTCTCTCATTTTCCCCACTTCTTTTGCAGTCACTATCAGGGTTTGCCTGCTATTATAATGACTTATGCATTTGTCTGCCTCTTTTGCTAGGTAGCAAGTCCCTAGAGGATAGATAATAGATCTTGAATATATTAAGTACCAGACAAATGTTTTTTGAATTGAACCACTTCTGAATTGGATGTTTCTGGACATCATCCACACTTGGTAAATACTTGCTGAATATTAAGGGAAAATAGACTCTACTCACAGGAGTCTACTATCCTACCTGGGGACATAGGAGGAGAGAGTAGGTCAGAAAGAATGACAAAGCTAAGATAAATAAATGAGTGTCCACATGTCGATAAGTATTTAGTACATTTCTGATAAGTGTTGTACTAGGCTTGCATAATAAAATGATAACTAATACAGAATTTGTCCCTGTTCTCATGGATTTCACAGATGATCAGCAATACAGATAACTAAGTAATGCTTGTCTAGAAATTTAATAATTTACCATTTTAAGAAATGCCCTGCAAGCAGGAAGCAGATGGTATAGGAGTGAATAATGGGAGCAGAGGCATAGAATCATTTGCAAGATCAGCTCTGCTAGAGAACATTGAAGACAGCATGTGTGGATATCATTTTGGACAATGACTTCTCTCTCATTAAGTACATCCTTGATAGCATGATCACACACGATGCCATTCTTCCAATAAACAGAGATATCCCCAAAATACTCCAAGTTGCCAGCTCCTTCCTGAGAGGGTCATTCTTGATTTATCTGGTCTGAGAACTGCAGCACCACTAGTGTTGCTCTAGGTGGAAGTGCCTCAAGAGTTATAAATTGAATATCAGAAGTTAACGTCATCTACTGCTGCACTGAACCTCCAAATTAGCAGCTCACCTCGGGACAGTTATTACACTCACAAGTCTTTGTCTTGAATAGGTTTAGAAGAGACAATGAACTTCTTTCTTACTTCCTGTCATCTGATGGAACCCAATGCCAGGTGGGGCTAGAATAATCTGAAAGCTGATTTTCTCCCTTTCTGATGGCTGTAGCTGGAGCCTGACTTGAATTTTAGCGAGGACCATCAGCCAGAGCATCTCTTGGGTTTCTTCCTGTCAGCTGGGCTTCTTTGTAATGTTATGGCTGGGTTTCCAGGGAAAACACTGATCTGGAAGGGGGTAGTGAAAGCAGGAACTAAAGAGGAAACTTCAGGTGGAATCTGGCTTTCCTAAGCTCAAGTTTTTAACCTGATCTGGAAGCCAATAGCATCATGTCTACCATTATTTTCTCTTCATTAGAGTCAAGTCATCATTAAGGCAGACCAGAGGCCAGAGTGGGGAGAGACAGAGGAAGGGAGAGGGAGAGGAAGGGAGAGACAGAGGAAGGGAGAGAGAGAGAGAGAGAGAGAGAGAGAGAGAGGCAGAGAGAGAGAGAAAGACAGAGACAAAGAGAGAGACACACAGAGAGAGAAAGAGACACACAAAGAGAGACAAAGAGACAGAGAGAGAATTATATACTTTGTCAGGAATGATGTCACATTTATAGATGAGTTTTAAAACCATTACAAAGTTCCTCTCACTTCTGTACATCATCTGTTCCTTTTCTCTCGGAGAAACTAATGGAAGTACATGTCCCTGGGAGGCAATGCCCGACTATCAGTTAACAAATATTGTAATGGATTTGCTTGAGACAAGGTTAATAGTGATGATTTCTATAGCATTCACTGAGGACAACTTAATATATATTTTTTAATAGTTGTGCTTTGTTCTGCTGAAGGTTACCTTTCTTTTTATCACTGTTATTTTCTTTGAAACGATTAAGGAACATACTTTAGATTTTGGAAACTGGGCCTCTACTCTATAAACACACAAAAAATAGGAGCTATGTAGTGTTAGGAGTCAGGGGCAGATAGAAAATAGATTCTAGGAGCCCACTATGCCCACACTTATGACAGACCATTGGTTATAGCAAATGAAAATAGATTTCCCAAACCTAACATATTAAGTTCAATACATTTCTCTTCAGTAATAACTGACAGAAATTTAAGTTATAATAAACCATTTCTGAGCCTTTATATCCACCACTGGACAGTCTAAAGATGAACCAGGAAAAGAAAGTTGATATGCTTGATGGTATTTCATGATATCATTGTTTATAAGAAAATTATCTGTGCCACAATTATCTTAACATGTTTGAAATTAGATTCTACACTTGAAGATTGTTCTGCTTCGGATTTTTCCACTACTTATATCCAGGAGATTCACACTTCAAGCATCTTGAATCTTTATAAAGACCGATTTTGGGTTTCTTAATGTATCATAATATCTGGGAAGAATGGCCATCATGGGAAAGAAGGAGATTCTTAGATGTCAGCCCAAGGAGTAGTAGTGTTTCCCAGCTCTGTTGAAAAAAATGCGGAGCAAAGGTTTGCATGAAAATGTAGAATGAGCAGTGTTCAGGTATAGAATCTGCAAACTCTAACTTTGCTCAGTTGTATGCATTATTATGCCATCAATTGCTAACAGGCTTTACTAACTGTAGACAACATGTCCTGAATTCTGAATTACTTTGCTTCCATGAAAAATTTAATTTACGACATGCTTTGCTGTCCTGCTTCCCCCAAGACCTGCAGCTCCCCTTTGGTGCCTTTCCACACCCAGTACTGCCAGGGAAAGTCCCGAGAGGAACAGGAAGTAGCACGCCAGATAACCATGTTGAGGTCCATGTTGTAAGCATTCTCTGTGTTCATGGCCATGAGATAAACTCCAAAGCCAGGAAAGGAGGAGGGCCTGGGCAGGGGGGGAGGCGGTAGAGTTGGAGGAATCTCAGGCAGGTAACATTTATTTTATTCACTTGCAGAGAGGCTGTTAGGCCAGTGGCTGCTGGCAGGCACTCAAACACAAGGCAGTTCACACTGTCCAAACAAAGACAGGAACACACACACACACACACACACACACACACACACACACACAGAGAGAGAGAGAGAGAGAGAGAGAGAGGCTGGCAAAGGTGAAGACAGGATGTGGGTGTATTACATGTACATATACGGAAGTATATGTATGTGTAGTGAAATACATATATGAAATATATGATATAATCTGTATTTATATATATATATATATATATATATATATATATATATATGCATACATATAAAATCACTGTTTACTTTTGGGCTCCCCAGATATCAGCCATCTTTTTCTGACTCTTAACATCCCCAGATGCCTGGTGTTAGCCATCTTGCCTCATGCCAGATATCCATATATCAGCACCACGTTACTTGAACATAAACTGGTCCATAAGAACTTTTGATGCCTTAAATGGAATATGCAAAAATATGCAATATGAAACTCTACCCTGCAGAACTCTTTACAAAATTCTTTTCCTTAAATCCATGGAGAAGAGCTCCATGAGAAAGTAGCTGTGCACATATGTCCATGAGCTAAGCTTTACTATTTGCAGTCTCTGGTGGAGGCAGCAGTGCTTCTAAGTGTATAACAATTTCAACATATTGTTACTCTGTGAAACTTTCTGAAGCAGATACGTACCAGGTTTGGCTGTTAAACTTCAGCTAATACAGTTTACAGAATTATGATCATTTTCCCCCACCAATTAATATTTTATATGAGCTTCTTATTGATCTCAGAAAAACCTACAAACTTCTACAGTATTGTTCCCACCATCCATATAACCTTATGCTATTCATTCTCTCTCTCTCTCTCTCTCTCTATATATATATATATATATATATATATATATATATATATATATATATGTATATATATGCATCAGCTGTCAATTTAACATAACATAGATCATCTGAAACAGGAGTCCTAGTTGCTCAGTTGAGCACTTTGTCAGGTTGGTTTCTGGGTGTGTCTGTGGAGGACTCTCTTGGTTGACGATAATTGCTGTAAAAAGCCAAGACCATGGGGCGGAGGGGTGCTATTGTTATGTAGGAAAATAGTCTTGGGTTGTAGAAGCTAGATAAGCATGAGTCTGAGCACCAGCCAGCTGCATTCTTCCACGGTTTCTGCTTCAAGTTCCTGCCATGACCACAGCAACAGCAGTCAGAGTCAACAAGATGCTATGGTATCATTTTGTAACATGTTTTTCCCATGTTCAAATGGTTATATAGAAATTACATCCACAATCTAATCCTCTTGATATTTTCATCTATGCCTTGAGTTATATATTATCTATTTTATATATTTTTCATATAGGAAATTATTATTTATTCAATTGATCCTTTCTTCAGATAAATTGCTTTCAGTTTTTAAATAAACCACGTGTATAGCAAAACATGCCTTACACACTCAGACTTTTCCTTAGGATAACATGGCAGGAGTGAGTTTGTGATGCCAAAACCTGTGCACACCAGTGTGCTCCAGACGATATGCAAATGTGTGCATCGTGAGTAGTGTTTACAAGTGTTCATCTAACTCCTTCAGTAAATTTTATTTTTTAAAATACTTTTGTTTTGGACTTTATCATTTTATTTTATGTGTATGTTTGAATGACTTGTCTTTATGTATGTAAGTGCAACATGTACATTCCTGTACTTAAGGAAGTCAAAAGAAGGAATCACACTCCTGGATTCCCTGGAACTGGGGACCCATATGAATCAAAGCCAAGTTATCTGAAAGAGCAGTAAGTGGTCTAAACCCGGAGCCATCTCTATAGCCCACCAAGTCTAACTTTTATCTTAAATGTTTGCATTTAGAAAATGCAGTGGGTGAGAGATAGTAACTCTTTTTGTTTTTGATTACTAATCATAATGAGTAAATTTTATGTAGTATTTAACAATTTAAAAATTCTCTCCTTGGGGAATCTTTCTTATTGCTTTAAATAATGTTTTAAATAAATAAATCCTTAATCTAAAAAGACACTACTACTATTTTCCCAACATTTTATAAATATAGATTGACTACTAGATAGTAGGTAATAAAAACATTGTCAAACATACGATGGGGAAATGTTCCTTTTGGTAAATATCTAGCTAGACAATTATCTAGAACCTACTACTGGCTTACACATGGCAGGTATCACCAGATTGATGCTGGGCACTGGTCCCAGACAACCTCATATACAGTACCATGTGCTCTAACTCTGAGCCTCATCCAGCCTGGTGGTTGCTTGAATCCAAATAGAAAGGGGATGGGATGTTCAGATTGGATAAACCAGGGAGTTTTACAAAAGCACTTCCTACAAAGCTTGGGTAGGATGCCACGAAACACAGCACAGAAGAACCCTGCAGTCAATAGCACAGCATCCTTGTTTTCCTTTAATTCTCATCTTTTACTTCACTTGGGTCATAGAGAAAGGACCATGTGAAGGAATGCAGTTATCCTAAGAAGACTCCACAAGAAAGAACAAAGAAACAAGTTTCCAAACTGAATTCTTTTGCTTTCCACCAATAACAAAACCAAATGGGAACTGGACAGCAAGCATTAGCTTTGAAGCAGTTTATAAAGATGAACTTCCTGGAACACAGAGCAAGTCTGAGTGGTAAAGGGCAGAAGGCAGCCCACAGGGATGGATGGCCTTAGCCAATAGAGCAGACGACTAATTCTAGTATCAATCTCAATCCCCACTTTGCCACTTAACTGTTATTTAATGTCTATGATCATCATCTGGATCATAAGGATAACTATAGTTCCCACTTCATATCACCTCTCTGATGATAATTGAGGAGCTAAAGCACCTGCAATAATCTTGGCACACAGTGTACATGTCTGCCCTTGCGGAATGGAGGAGAGGCTCTCAGGAAGCTGGGAGAGTTTCTTTATCTTTTGTCTCTCTTCCTTCCTTTAATCCCAGATGCTGCCATGGTTGCTGGTTAAAATTCAGCTTCACATCTGCAGGATAAGTTGTCAGAGGTCAAGCCTGTTCCTTTCCTCAGATCTCACCTGGAGCATTCACTGCAGTGGTTCCTACCCAGTATCAGTCAGACGCACAAGCATTTTCCATATGAGTTGGTCATGATGGCATACTGGTTCTCTGCTCATGAAGCAGGAGAAAACTGGGTTCCTCAGGCTCTGTCCCAAGATGCTTCATCATCTTTCTCCCACATAGGCACCTTTAGAAGTGGCCCTCACTTACATCCAGGGAAGTTTGGTAGAAGACTTACAGGATAAAATGGATGTGTATTCAATGACACTGTTTGTTTTTACTATAATTACAATATAGAATGGATTTTTAGCATTGACTTAGTCTTTTGTTTCAGTGTTTTCTTTCTAGAAAATCCCCACAACATAGATAAGAGATATTCATCTACTTATACTACAGTAACATATTTTTAAATTTTTTTCTCATTCAAAACAAGAAAATGAGAAATAATTGTAAGCAGGGTTATTTACTGGACATCTTTAATTATCTCACCATCAGTCTTGACTTGACTGTTAATTATAAAATGTTCACCATCTATACACTAACTGGCAGACATGAAATTGTCACATTTGGGTCTTGTTGGTATGGCTCAAAGCTGTTATTGTATAACCCGAGATTGTGTTTGGAGAGTAATAAATTCTTCCTGTTACATATCAGCACAGTCTAACGGTGTATACCAAAAGACACTGCTCCCTCCTGTGTGGCAGTTACAGTATAAGTTATTCTATGAGGTGCTCCATTTGTATGACAAAGGTTTAGCTTATTGAGTACCATAACCAATGTATGAAATTATAATGTATTTAAAGGATTGGCAAAAATATTATTTTTATATGGTTCATTATATTGCATTCTAGTAGCTTGAAGTACTTGTTAAAGACAAAATTGTTACATTATTATAAGGTATAAAACATGATATACAAATATTATCATTGATGAAGTTATTTTGAGTGATATTTCTAGTCTGACTTAGTGACTCCAGACTGCTCAAAAAGAAGTCCAGTGAGTCATGGGATGGCTTAGAAACCAGTACTGTCTTGGTCTACCACTACGAAAGCTGGAGCTGACTCATGCCAGTGTGAACATGATAGTCTGTATTTTTAGGAATTCTGAGATGCAGCCATTTAACAATGACTCTATTAGGAAATCAATTATTTACTCCTACAATTATATAAAGTATACTAAAGCCAAATGTGGCAGAGTAGGCTACTCACCTAATTGTGGCCTCATTGTTGAGAAAGAGGGAGGTGGTGAAATAAGACTCATGTTCCTCAGGGCATGCTTTCACAGTGACCTTCTTTGTCCCTCTACAACCCACCTCCTAAGGGTTCCCTTGCACTATCACCTGACTACCAACCTTTAGTGATTGGTCTTTGGCAGAAAGTTCAGACCCAAGCCTAACAGGTATGTCTTGTTATTCTGAGTCAATTTTCAGCTCTGTGTTCAACGATACCATGTTTAGGTGATAATATAAATTATACTCAAAGTGCACTATATAAAACTTTGGTGTGGTTAATGGAATTAATAAATGAAGATTCATTTTTAATATTCAAAATCACTATGGTTCTGTGAGGAATTTGTGGGTGTTGTTGGTAAATGAAGATTTAATATACATCCTTATTTCCCTTTCTTTTTACTTTGACAAATACATGGAAATATGCTCCAGCATTCAGGTAGAATGGTTGTCAATGGTATGAATAACTTTTTGATAAGTCAAATAGTAAGTACATTTGCAGTCTCATTTTTGTAAGACTGCTGTTAGTAGTATAATTACAAAACCCCGCACTAGCTTTCATATGAAATAAAATGTTCATGTATATGTATAAGTATATGTAATATGGCTAAATATATTGTATATATATATTGAGACTGCAGAATCCAGAGACCCTTTGTCAATTAGTCTAGAGAAAGACATGTTCTAGGTTTCCTGAGAAATCCTGCCTCAGAAAGTAACATGGTGAATAATAAAGGAAGTCAACTCTTGGCCTCTACTCAAGCACCCACTGTGTACAGACTGCAAATATATGTGCACACTCAAACATATATCACACGTATATTCACACACTCCCCCAAAGTATTTTTAATAATAATAGTATTTCTGTTTTCTTGACTTAGCACATAGAAAAAATCCCTCTGGTTCTGATAACAGCAAATTACATTATTGTAATCTATTTGTCCTATGTCCTATTCTTGATCATAAAGACTTATTTGGTACATTCACTTTTTGATGTAATTAATATATAGACAAAAATGAAACTTTCAAAAACTTCAACAATATTTAAACTGAGTTACTCTGGCAAGCTGTTTCAATATCCTCCTGAAATTATCGGAGCTTAAGAATTGAGTTCTTTTTTTTTTTTTTTTTTTTGTATTACTTTTAAAAATACATTATCCCCTCCAGAGACCAATTATATTCCCCAAATCAGTATTTTACTTGAAAAAGTTCATAGATCAAATGAACAAAAATGAAACTTGACTGGCAAGCTGGAATATGAATTAGATGTGACTGTGTGGCTATGGAATTGCTGTGTGTTAAAAGGATTTACGCTCATTAGCAATGCTAACGAGATTGCTACCTTTCTGCTCCCCTGAGACAAGACACTGCTATCTGAAGCCATTATGGATTAGATGTTTGTATTTTTAACCCTCTAATTAACTACTCATGATTTTTATAAGACAGTTAAATCTTTTGAATTATAATTTTATTCTTACGGGGAAAAAAGTTATTCCAAGAATCAGACAACTCACATCAATATCTTGATTTCAAATTTGAATCATCTCAGATATAAGACAAAGAAACATGATATAAGAGGAAATGTAGAGAAAAATCCTGAGATCTCTCTCTCTCTCTCTCTCTCTCTCTCTCTCTCTCTTTCTCTCTCTCTCTCCCTCATTTAAATTTAGAATAAGGTCTCTTAGTACACACTTTGTAGAAATATATCCTCAGGGTTTGCAAAAGACAAGGGAGAAAGTATTTCAGTCTCGTTGAGTTTTGTTTTGTTTTTCTTTAACACACACACACACACACAGACACACACACACACACACACACACGACAAAAATATACTTTAAAATATGTAAG
>JANHMN010000006.1:41397037-41407967 GCA_030674055.1 Rhabdomys pumilio
GAGAGAGAGAGAGAGAGAGAGAGAGAGAGAGAGAGAGAGAGAGAGAGTCTAAAGTCTGCATATTTTAAATTATATTTTTGTCCTAAATTAATTAAAGAAAGTATTAAATACACTTTGGCCAAATAAGAATTGTTCATTTCATGAAAGTTAAAAAGTTGAACTATAAAGTCAGTCTGTCTATAAACACAGTGAGAGCATGCATGCATATGGGGAATGCATCCTGGTGGATCTACATGTGTTTACATTATTTGCCTGTAGTTCTTTGAATTATATAAATGAAAACTGAACTGGTTTAGTTAACTAGAATGTAGATTGGCAGTTATACACAATACATGAGTTAGCTCCTAGCTCTGAAAGCCAGAAGAGATATATCCTAACAGAGAGGATGGAGAACAGGTCTTGGAGGTTGTTACTGCTCTTCATTGGCCAAGCAAATCTATGAGGTCCCTGTGAAGAGCTGAAGCCACGAAAGAGAGAGCCAGGCTTGGCTCTGATCCATGTCTCTCTGCTGTCTCAGGCTCTGTGAGATGCATGCTACCGAGTTCATCTTCACAACACACTGGTGTATTTCCCCCTTATCGTACATTCAGTTGGCCCCAAACGTTTAGTAATTGGTTTATGAGCACTGTCAACTGACCTTTGACCTCACTTCTCTGCACTTTATGTTTTGTTCAGTCTAAACAAGATGTCTTTAGTCCAATATCTCTTCTTCCCACTGTTCCCTGAATCCTCAGCTGCTGCCTCGTTGCCTTCCACAAAGAACTTCTGCACAGCTTTAAAAGATGGCATTTGCCAAATACTTAGGTTTCAAGAAACTTAGAAATGATAGCAAAAATCTCTCTCTCTCTCTCTCTCTCTCTTGAGAAGAAAACAAGAACCTCAGACTTGGGCTGGTATGCTGTTTAGTGGGGACATAGGACATAGAAATTGATCAACTCAAGGCTGACGACAAAGTCCTGGTATTTTATACTTAATTTTTATTTACTTATATTTGAATTAATTTATTCGTTATTTTACACAGAATCTCCAGTCCAGGATGACATCAAACTTGTGATCCTCCTGCTTCAGCCTCTTATATAAATGTAAGAGGGTTCTAGGCTCACGTACCATGCCTGCTTGGATACTGCCATTTTTTTTTTTAAAGCAGAAATAAGACACTGGGAAAAAATGAAATAAGATTTAAAATTAAACACACTTTTTTCTTACCTACTATAGGTAAGTAGTTCTAAGAGTAGCTATTTTATCCTTGCATTGTGGAATCATTCATTTAATTATCTATCAGGTTGAACTTTGAGTGCTTGTTCTCTGTGTGTGGCTGTGCCACACAGATTCAAAGTTTACTTGGTAGACTTTATTCTCCAAATATTAACATTTTGTTTAGCCTCACACTCTCATGCCACTTGTGAAGACAATTGTGAAGTTAGTTACCTCATCATGTGCCCTGTCATCATTAACCGCCGTTTACTGAGTACTTATTACCACAAGTAGTACTACCACAATTACTACCCGGCTAGGCAGGTAGCTAAGAACTCTCCATGTATAACCTTTCCATTTTCTAGTCTTTGAAAGCTTATTATCATCCCTTTTGTTCAGGTGAGAAAGTGAAGGGACTGTTTAGAACACTACTGCAACAATGTGAGGTAGGACTTGAAATCCGGCATGTCTGTCCCCAGTGTCCTCATCTTGGGGGCTAATCTGCAGGTGGGTACCATCTGTGGGTGCTTGTTGACTTTCTCTCTTCTGCCATTCTCCTTCCTCTTCTCTGTGACATCATTTTCTCTTCTGCTCAGGGTCATCTATCCTGATGTTCTCCCTCTTCCAGTCAGAAACCTTTAGATTTTCTTAATTATGTTGATGAGGGATTCCACATCAAAGAAACTCCTAAGGACAGAAAATATGAAGCTAGAAACAGAACCCAAACAGTATAACACATTGTTGAGAAGTTCAGAAATAAACTCAAAAACCTATCCCAGTTTTTCTGAAGTGATATTGTATAATGGAAACTTTCTTTGTATGGTGAATCTGAGAGTTCTTATTTTTAAGTAAATTTTAACCAGGAGGCCTAGGTATTCAGGTGCATATTAATGTTGTACATTTTAAAAGACAGGTATATTTCAAGAGAATTCAGCAGTGTTGTAGGTAGAAAATTACTTAGTAGCAAATGAATTATTGCTTTGCTTGTTATATAGTAAATCATTATGGTAATAAATCTTCCTGGTGGCTGCAAAAAAAGCTTGCACTTGGGTCTGGAGTAAAGGAAGGTGAACAGAAAGGACTCACGTAGTGAGAAGTTTGAGTTATAGCTACCTCTAGAGTTGACTTATTTCCTACCTCTAGAAACCCAGTCAAGATAAACCAAGTGACCAAGTGATCAGGCACTTTTCTCTACCGCTCCTGAAACCCAGCAAACATAACCATACCAGAATCTAAAAAGCACCAACCTATGAAGACAAGCAAAACAGAAAGGGTGACACTGAACAGAATCACCATATGTTGGGCAAAGGGGAAAGTAACTGACCTAGCCAAGTAAAGAAAGTGAGCCCTTACTATGGTAACTCAGATCGAACTCAGAGAGATGAACCCACCCACCATGTTGTGGAAATTTGTACATAGATCAGATAATTATTAATAACAAAAGTTGAAAAATAATTCAAAATAATCATTACAGGTAACTATTTCAATTTTAAGACATGAATAATAACCATGCAAGCATCATAGAAATATAGACTTGCAAATGAACAAAGAAAAAAGGTAAGAGAGGGAAATATGCCATTTCCCCATGAGTCTAAAGACAGTGTGCTACTGTGTTGTTAGTAAACAACGTAAATTAATTTAGAAATAAAAAATGATTTGAGGCCAGCCTGGTCTACAGAGTGAGTTCCAGGACAGCCAGGGCTGTACAGAGAAACCCTGTCTCGAAAAACCAAAAAAAAAAAAAAAAAAAAAAAAAAGACCATGACCTGAAATGTATTCATATAATAAAATAAACTAGTGATGATTTAGTTCATACCACAGTTTTCACAAGGTAAAAGAGAATATATTTTGTAAGTCATTCAATTATAAGACAATGTGTCCCACGTGAGGGCTTGAACTTCCAAAAGGAGACAGGAGTGGATGGTGCCCTGAAGTTCTTGGCAGTAAAGGACAGGTTCCCAGTTGATATTGTTTGAAATGACATGGGATAAAACCCCAGCAACATAAAATGCCTCATGGTAGAAAGACCTACAGTAAGCACTGGATGGTACCCATCTGGCAATTACTGCCTCAGACATCAGTTACTGAACTTATTAGCTCCTAAGCATGACATTACCACACAAATTCACTACTGTACCAAGCCCAAAGCATCTTAGCATAATGTCCCTTATACTAAAAATAGTTACACCCTGGGACAGGACAAATCAGAACAGTTAATATAAATTCATTGACAACCCAAAGAGGCCATCTTTATATTGAACATATTTATATTCATTTCTATTGCGTTTTAAGTGTTAATTTCCACCTAGATTTGCAAAATCAAAATTGTAGGTTAATACCATTTATCTTTTATTGAAAGAAAGTAAAGCATTTCAGAACACGGTGGAATGAAGTAGAGTACTGCATCCCTCAGTTTGGAGAGAACTGCACTATTCTTTGTTGCTTTCTTAGTGGAGACTCTATCCTTGCACACTTCTGTTTCCAAAGGCCTCACAGGAGGGCCAGGACGGAGAAATGGCAAGGACTTAAGAAATGATTGAACCAGCAGGTTTGGTGCTATGACAGACTTTCTAGACAGTTTGCAAGATTCTGTTCTGCCACCTAACTAGAACTTTGACCTTTCAACATTACTTTTTTTTTTTATTATGACCCAAACATTGAAGAAATGTCAGCATGTATAATATGTAAGGGCAGTTGCTGTTGTGTAAAACCGTTGTTTTAGCTATATATTGCTGAAAAAGAGGAAAAGGGGAGGAAGAGAAGGAAGGAAGAGGGGAAGGGGACCACCGTTAGTAGAAAGGTATAAAAGTCAAAGGATGTCTATTAAGATTATGACCTGGGCATGCCCTAGCGCCAGCTTTGCATCTCAGTTGCACCATTGCCAAGCTGTGACCCTGGCAAGCTGCCAAGTCTTCATGACTCATCTCCCCACCTGTTATGTGTCTTCCAGCCACCCACAGTAACATGTCTTTTCCCAGTTCACACCGAAGACAAAGTCCCACACCCACTCCCGTGTTGACTTTTACTTTCCATTTCCTGGCATCTAGGATTTTCTGTCACCAGAACTCTTTGCTAAGTGGTACATTAAAGACGAACAGTTTTCAAATGATTTTCCCATCGGGCTCGAAAAGATCTGTCAATAGTTTTTGCACAAAATGCACACTTGCTATTCTTCCCTATTCATTTCCTCATAATAAGCACATGATACATTTACTGTTTTCCCTTGTAATGCCTGCATTGCACTGGCCTATCTTTGCTCAGGAGTGTGCAGATCCACCCAGAAGGAAAGATCGGTTAAAGCAGATATGCTATGCGTGTGTAACAAACAGCTCGTGTGTGGTCACTGCTGGTGTGTGCAGGAGAGGGATCTGATCTAACTCACTGTAATGTAGTCTTACCCCTAACATTCAAACCTTTTGACAGAGAGCTGTTTTATGAAATGTGTCTTCATATTTCCCACAGATATTCCGCAGTTCTTGAAGCTGTGCTGAAATCTTCAAGGCATGAATGTTCCTCAACTGTGTTCTGAGCGATTGTTCTGTATTTACATGATGCATACATAAGGACATATCCATAGTGCAGAAAGCAACGTGCCTGGGAAGACAGAGCATATGCTCTGGCACAGCCAGGTCACCTCACAGAAGCCAACATCAATACAAAACCACCTTTAAACTTGCTAGTGTATACAATTTCAAGAAAGAAGGGGCCTTAGAAAGTAGGAATATTTCCTTCCTATAGTGCTCAGTTGACTGCTTTTATTTCAACCTTCCTAATGTTTATGGGTCAACTGAAAGTCAAGCTAATATGCCCTTTAGATACCCATTCCATCAGCTGGACTTGTATGATTTAAGCAAGTCACTTAAATTCTCTGGCCATCAGTTCCCTGTATACACGTACTGGCCCATATTTATGAGCTGATTAAAGCTGATGCACACATTAGCTGTCATGATGGCTAACAAAAACCGTAGGTACTCAATCAGTGCTTAAGTGATAGAAGGGGGTTTATTGGCCATCAAAGCCAGTTTTTTTTTATTGGACAGTAGTATGTGTCAGGTTTGTCTCTGTCTTAGTCATTTTGCTATGTGTGGAATGAGTACATGTTCCTTAACCCTTAGGGAAGTGAGTTGTTTCCTCAGAGAGCTAGGGAAATATAAAGCCTAAACCTCAGCTAATCTCAGCATCATGGGTACAGAGGGTGGTAAAACCTGGAGCATTTGTTTGACTGGATCCAGTGTGCACAGTTCTGGTTTCAGATTTTAGAGAATCAGCAGTCTGCTGATACAGGGTTTGTGATCAGAATGCCCGTGAAGCTTCAGCTACCATCCTTTATGGCGCAGTCAAGATTTCAAAACAACAAGGCTGCCGCTATTACCTCTTGCTTATTCTCAGCACCTCTCTGTTCTCACCATACTAGTCTTTGAGTAATGGTGCCTCAAGTTCCCGGAGAAGGAATTTTTAGCTTTCCTTGATTGTCGTGACCTTTGTCATATTTTTTATTCTTTTATTTACAGTTCTACACACTGACATTTCAGCAGCCTCACGTATGTCAAGAAGAAAAATCAAGTAACTAGTTTTGAAACATATTTCTATAGAGCGGATATAAATGCATGTGTGCACACCAACAGTTCTTCAGCCTGCTCCCCCTTTTGCTTTAATACCCTTGTTGAACGTATGCTCTTCTCTAGGCTTACTTATGGTAGGCCAGGACAAATTAATGGCTTAATACCTCTGAAAGGTTGGGTTTTTTTTGATTACTTTAGAGGACAAAGGCAGTAGAAATGACTACTTCAAATCCTAATTATTTTATTACAAAATCCATCCTGCTATGAAACTTCTACTTGTCTTTCTGAAGTTAAATTGTACCATGCAAAAGAGTTCAGCACTGCTCTTGTATGAAACAGCCAGCTGTATTTTGAAAGAAACAAGAACAGCTTTCAAGACAATGCACATTCTTGCTATTTTTATTATAGTTATTGTTGCTGAGATGGCAATCATGACACCTTAGGCATATCTCAGAGTTTAATTCCTCAGATAGTCTCTTCCTTCTAGGGCTCTTACACTGCCAACGCCTCATACTGAGTGCTATTTCATAAAAGCAGGTTAGACATAAGTAACAGTCACAACCACAAAGCATAGGCAGAACAACCATGTGCATTTGGCACGTACACCATACAACTCAGATGTCCTGAAGAAGAGAATACCTTGCATGTGTCCCTGTGTATGTTACAGAGTGCGCTGCTGAGCCTGAATTTGCTTGTGCTTTAACTTGAGACAATTAGCAAGGGCGTGAGACTTGAGAAAGTCTTGAGACTTTCCATTTGGCTAAAATTTTCATTGCTCTATGTTGACACTGCGTGTGCTGTTTGTATATGACAGAATGCAAGGTCTGTGTCCCCTATATATAACCTGAAAAAAACTGGGCCAAAATAATGCAAGTACATATGTGTCTTTTAGTGGTAAATGTTTGCTAACATGTTCTTATACAAAATTATAGATCCTGAGTTTTGACATAAAAACACCTATAGTAATCTTACCCATACTTCTTTTTAATTGATGGTAGAAAAATTACTATTCTCTCTACCAATGAAAAAAAACACCACACTGTTAGGTATGAAGTCACACACTAGCCTGTACATATCTTGAAGCTTGAAACCATGCTTATGTGAATCTGTGGCAGCGTGAGCAGGAAGCTTCCCATAGTAGGAAGTCAATGCTGGCTGGTATTTTAAAGCTGAAATTAGATTCTCTGCTTTGATTATTCCATTGTGGGTCCCAGTTACATTTTAGTGTCCTTCACCCTTTCCTCCTTTATTATTTATAACCCATACTCTTTGAGCAATGACCAGTACTAATCTGTAACCTTCTGTCCTTCTGCCTGATTCGCTGCCTTTTTTTGAAACTCCAAGATTGAAGCATATATTCTGAGACTTTCTGTTAAAAAATATATTACATTTTTTCATATTTCTGAGCCTGAAATAAGAAATAAGAATCAGTCTTGGATTTGCTAGTCTCATTCATTTTCAGCCTGAGAGACAGGGAGGGAGGGAGAGAGGGAGGGAAGGATGGAAGGAGGGAGAAGAGAAGAGAGACAGGGGTAAAAAAATTACATTTTTATATTCATTATAGTTTTTTTTTTTTTTTTTGCATTAAGGCACTATATGCTTTTCCATACGAATTTGTTACTGCTTTCTCTTGGTGGCCAGATTAATGCATTAGATTAATGCATTTTTTCTTTCTGATGTTTCTCCTCCCTCAACTCTAGCTTTAATCCTTCTCCATCCACACTATCTGGGCCTAAATAATAAGAAAAACAAAAAAAAAAATAGCAATTCATTTGTTCATAGTGTACATTAAAAAGAAGTAGGGCATAAAGCAGCATTAGCAAGAAATCCCCTGAGGACCAAAGCATCCCTGGTCCTAGCCTCTTGAATGGTGCCTGTCCCTCCCACAGCTGATGACTGAAATGGTATCCTCTGTCACTAGGAGCTTTTAATTTCTTTACATTGTTCAGGTTGCTCTGATTCAATGCAAAGTGACAGCTTCCATTCCAGTGTGGCTCATTATCAGCTCTTACACGAGACAGCAAAGACACACATCTTTATCTGAATGTGGAGAGTAGCCTTCGTGGTTATGACAATTCACTGGCTAAAGTATAAGGTCTCTCAGTAACATGGGCATTTGTGCACACCGTCTCACAGCCAAAGGAGTCAGGGATATGCAAAAGCAAAGCAGGGGCACATCCTGTATCCCTTGGGATTCACAAACAGGAGGACTTTGATTTGAATAAAAGCTACCAGGTAGAAGACAAGGAACCTTCAAGGAGAGCTCAATTGCTGGGAGGTGCCAATAAATTTAAGCTATGTGTCTGGAAATGGGTAGATATTGCTTTGGGTTGCTCAGAATCTGCGGGTTGTGTTAATTGTCCATGAGCACTTCCTCACTGAGCAAGCTGTTGACCCAGTCTAGGCTAATTAACTATGTACTGCGATCTTCTTTCCTATGTCTAGAAAAGATTGTGAACTGCACTGAACTTCATGGATTTTTTTTTTCCATCCATGGTGTAGACTTTGAAGTAAAAATGATCAGATATGACTCAAGATTTTCCTAATCGTATCCTAGTCACCAGTTCAATGATAGCCTGCGTTTTCCTCCTGGTAGTGATTCAGAGCTACTATCTCTAACACTACATGTAAGAAAGACAGAACTAAATGAATGTATGGTTGTTATTAAATAGATGCAAAGGTATACGTAGATATTTATAATCTGCAGCAACATATGCTTATCTGCACGGTATATATGTTGATATTGAGGCTAAGTAGGGTAATTTGCTGATCCATTGGACTGAAGAAGAGGAGAGATGTGCTTCAAATAATCGTCATTCACTGCCCAATCAAACCACATGAGCAACTTTAAGTTTTCTAGTAATAGCACTATACAAGTAAAAAGAAATGGGATAAATTGAATTCATAGTAACAACACTATAAAAGTGAAAAAAAATAGGATAAAGTGAATTCATATGTTATTTAAACTTATACATAAAATACTATTTCAACATAAAAACCAAATTACTTTTTTTACTCTTAATTTGAACATCTTTTAAAATATTTTGGATTTATTTTTTTTCTATGCATATGAGTGTTTTGTCTGCATCTAACTCTATGCACCACATGCATTCCTCGTTCCTATGAAATCAGAAGCTGACATCAGATACGCCATACCTGGAGTTTCAGACAGCTATGAGAAACTGAAGGAGCTGAGAACCAAATCTAGGCCTTCTGCAAGGAACAACAAATGCTCTTCCCATGGTGCCATCTCTCCAGTCTCCTTTAAAAAGTTTGAGTTATTTTTTTATATATTCTCTTTTTTGTTCCTATACATTATTTGGAGTCTTCATGTTACTTATACTGATAGATTGACCCAACTACACCTGTCCATTTTCAATGCCCAGTGACCACAGTAGCTTATGGCTGCGGTAGGAGACAGTGCAGCACTGCTCAGGCAGAGGGGCTCATTTGAAGTTTGAATTCCTTACTAATATGATGGTTACTTTATACATTTTTAATATTTTATTTTTTTCTTTGAGACAATTTTATGTAACTCAGGCTGACCTCAAACTAACTACCTGGGCAAGGATGACTTTGAACTCCTGATCCTCTGGCATCCACCTCCTGGAATTACAGGCATGTAGCCCATGCCCATCCAAAAAAATGAATCTTGATAGTATCATGTCTTAGGTGAACAGCATCCAACCATCCATCCATCCATCCATCCATCCGCTCAAGCAGTATTCAGGGTATGTTCTTGAAGCTACAGCAAAAAGAAAAAGAAAAAGAAAAAGAAAACAATATGCAAAAGTGAAAGGCAAGTGATGGAGCTAACCTTCAGTGAAAAAGAGAGGAATTGGGGAGGAGCAGACACAGGGCTTGAAAAACTGAAGACTCAAAAAGTGATGGATACACTCTGTTATGTCATGCCAAGTTATTTTGTATGGGGGCAACAAAATTGTGACTGAAGGAGAGATTAAGTTATATGAACATCTGGGGAGAATTTCAAGGAGCATCCCCCAAATCCCCAAGACAGGAAAGTAAATTTTCTAAATCCCAGAGGCCTCTAATATGGCTTTAATTACTCTTGCTTGAACTGACTACATTTAGACTAGAAAGACCCGGAGCTGTGATATACTGTGGGTATCTGGGTGTCCTACACAGAAGAATCAGTTTGCATCATTTAAATGAACTTACATTCCTTTTTTTGTGGATTTATTCCCTTTTTAACTATACCGGCCCTACGGAAGTAACACGTGAGGCAATATGACATATATGAATTCTATTCTAGCTGTTCCTGTGTTAACCAGGTATCTCATGATTAGCTCTACCTCTTAAGTACAGGTAGCTGTATCCTGGACATGAATTACGTGTGGTATAGAGCCCGTGCAGCTAATCTGAATATTCATTTTGTTAGAACCCCTAAAATATTTTATGTAATTGAGCTACACTAGATGTTTATCTTAGTTTAATGTTAAGCATTGAGAAATATTCTTACAATATAGACTGAATATTTAGTGTTCATGGGTGTGCACAATTCTAGTCTACTGTCTGTCTTTGTATAACACTCTGATTATTATCAGTGCTGCGTGTACAGAGGATGGAATTGGTGGTACTTTATTCTCATTCAAAATGTCTCTTGCTAGGAAACAACAAAGAAAAGCAAAGCTATCCACACGTGTAGATCTGTGATCACCATGCGCTCTCAGGCAGCCTAGCAGCTGGATATAAGCCATTTCTTATCTCCTATTAGAATCGCAAGTTATTCCTGCTCTCTGATTTAAGTTTTCTTTGGAGTGAAGAAAGTACATTTACCTTTGAAAGGAAATTCAACTGAAATTCTGTATGAGTAGATTGGACTCCGAGAACAAATCTCTCTTACACACCTTTACTTAGTAAAAGACTGGCTAAAGTCAGTTAGAAACCCAGAATAAGGATAAGAGTAGATATTTCTTTTGGAATACCATAGTGAAAATAAACATATCTGAAAAGACATGCTCGCCCCTCTGGTGTGTAAAGTGACCAAAAAATGAGCAAAAGAATCAAGGGTGAGTTGTCATATATTGCTGCTGGGGCATTCCTTAGTATGGTTGGAAAACCTGGCTGAGTTGTATTTGATAATGATTTTTCAGTTCCTTTGGCGAGTCTCTCTCTCTCTCTCTCTCTCTCTCTCTCTCTCTCTCTCTCTCTCT
>JANHMN010000006.1:41409702-41421591 GCA_030674055.1 Rhabdomys pumilio
GAGAGAGAGAGAGAGAGAGAGAGAGAGAGAGAGAGAGAGAGAGAGAGAGAGAGAGAGAGAGAAAGATTCTTGATATAGTAGTTAAGTAACCTTATGCCAGCCCCCATTCCTCTTAATGGAGAAGGAAGGTGCTCAGCCATTGCTGACCAACCAGCAGGCTGAACTAAACTCAGGAGAGCTCCGAGTTTTCCGGTTCTATCTAAGTGTTTCTTACCTCCCTACATTAAAGCTAATGAAGCTACACTCTCAAGTCGGGAAATCCCTCACAGACTTCCAAATAATCAAGTCCATGTGTGTACGTGGAAAAGTCACATAATCAAAAGATGTTATTCCTTAGAAAAATCAATGTAGAAATAAGTTTGTTATTTTTCAGCAGGAAGAGAATGTTTGTTCAGAACTCTTCTGGATAATGTTCTAAATCGCTTCTGAAGTTTTAGATGCTATATAGGATGCGGGTATAACCCAAGTCTCACCTCCCTTGCATTCCCCCTCCCCCCCAGTGAACAAGTGGCATTCAAACAGCCATGTTCAACCAGAGGGGCCACTTGGGACTCAGTTGACGTTGAGCAGGTTCCCACCTGCTGCCCAGAGCCAGCAGCGTCGCTCTGCTGCAGGTGAACCCGGAGCTGAAGCACTTTCACAGTCCAGAAAGCATGACATTCCTTGTTACCAGTGGGAGGAAAGGCTAATTGAGAAGTGTGTATAAAGGCTGTAATGAGTAGCATTTACATGTATTGATTAGAAGTAGGGCCACCGTTTCTCATTTATCACCACCAGCAGCTGTGAAAATTTCCCCACGTCGATTGGCACGGCTCCGACTCCCGCTCCTCTGGCCCTTTATTGCCTTTCTCCCCCTTCCCCTTCTGAACCGGAGCGCTGATCCGCCAGCTGGAATGGCCTGGTAATTACTCCAGCACCTCCACCAGCTGCCACAATTGCCAAACCGCTGGAGTGAAAAATTCCATCCTGCATTTCCGATTTTTTACATTACCATTGCATAATCATATTTGACGAATAATTAACCTAGGTTAATACTTCAGGGAGCCATTTGCAAGTAAATTGGTAAGCTGAGTGCTGTAACAGGCTCACAGAGGCCGAGGACTTTAGGGGTGGATCACCACTGCTCTGGCTGGCTCTGGGCAGTGAGCTGACCACCACGGTGACCAAGGTGGACACTGTTTAGAAGAGCTACTCAGTTGAGTAAGACAAGCAAATACCCTAGATCTAAGATCACCTTCAGCAGCTGACATCTCTGTCTTAAAAGGCGAGCCTTCCTGTGGAATGGGCATTTACATGCCGTAAGTCCATGTTAAGAAGTTTACTAATGAAGACGGAGCTTGTTGGTTTTTAATAAATTACCAATAATATTTTGTCTTTGTCTTTGGGCTTTCTGCCTGAGCAGTGGGAAGCAATGTTTTTCCTGCCTATGACAGCCATTGCAAAGAAAAGGAGAGAAATGGAAATATGTGGGGTGGTATAAATAACGTCCGTATTTCCAAATCAAAAATAATTGGGCTAGCTAGCCATTTTAGAAGGTTGTAGACCTGAAGAAGTGGGAAACCATCAAATACAACCATCTAAATTCAAAATCCTTAGTATAGTTGGTAATTGTAACTTTTTTGTGTGTGGCCAGCTGGTCTGTGGAATTCTTTTTCTCACTTTCTTCATTTGAATACTTCCTGATTTCTAGTCTTCTCACTTTTAATTTAGGGCCATGTTCTCTTCCAAGAAGAATCAGAAGAGTAAATCACAAGCTTGTGATTTTAGACATATCTGGGCCGGTTTGGGGGCTTTGGTATATGAGTTCAGCATCTTTATAATAGCACATGTGTGCAGAGGCTCAGCAGAAGTCAGTGCCCAGCACCATCACGTAAACGTAGTTCCTATCAGACACAACTGCACCACCAAGTGAAATCAGGGGCCAAACAATACAACACAATTGGTCACATACTGATGGAATTAAATGTTGCTGTTAACATGACTTGTAATTGGTCTGAACAGAAACAGAGTTTAGGGCAAGAGTAACCCAAAGTCGTGAGATTCTACTTGTAGACTGTGTTGTTGGATGAAAAGTGGGAAGCAGGAAGAAAATGACGTTGTTTTATTCAGAATATGGTTCCAGAATTCTGACCTCTTTCTGTTAGAGTTTACATATGATGCTATGCTGACATCCTTCTACGCTAGGAACATCTTCCCTGCTCAGTGGTGTGTGAGGTTATCTCCTTGACATGAGTGTTATGAATTCCTGGGAACAATGAAACAAGTCAATCCAGCTCGGGGAATATCCCGTTCTGCTTTATTCTTACCTACTGACAAGCAGGAACCGGCTGCTTGTCAAATACATACTGTGAACATACCATTTGCATGCAATCACATGACATTACAAACTACTGAGTCCAGGAGAGTCTGCTCATATCATTCCTTATGATACCTCTGAGTGATGGAGTCTGCAGTTGTTAGGGCTCCTTGAGCCTCGAGCTCACATAAGACTACAAAAGAGAGTATATCCCACCAGAGGAAGGCAGCTGCAGTGTGTAGCCTATGTGCTGTGGTTTGGGTCAGGAGCAAGTACAGGAATCGTTTTGCTTTTTGAAGTGCTCAATCAGAAAGATATGGATATCCCATTGGGTCTGCAACACTCAAGAGGCTGTGTGGTGAAAGATTGTCTCTCTTTGCTTACCAGGTTTTCAAAATGATTATGGGCACATTGGTAAATGTACTCAAGGATTTAAATAGTAAATACCTTTTCTCTACATTGTATCCCGCTGAGTTTCTTCAAAGCATTCCTACTGTGAGCTTTGTGTGTTATTGTTGCCCAGTTTCATGTATCTCCCTAAATAGCATGTATACTTCTATTGGTCACTATAACTTCTAATGATCACTATAACATCTGTTGCTTTTCAGGTATCAGCCAAGAGTGTGTCTAGATAAATGTTACACTGCACAACTATAAGAGGTCATATTCACAGACACCAGAGTGTGAAACCCGTGTTACCTCTACCTGCAGATCCAAGTGGCCTGGACATAGAAAAGGAGCTAGATGCTCCATAATGATTTTGAAAAGAATGAAATTTTCTTATGTGACCATGGTCAGAAATAACTCTTACAGCATTGCTGAACAAAAATCACAAAATAGCGGTTCTTTAGCATGTGAGATAATCACCTGGGTAGAGTTTAAAACAAATTGCTGAACCCGTCCAGAGACTCGAATTCAGTGTGACTGGGTAAGGCCCAATTATTTTCATTTCAATCAAATCCTAGACACTGCTGCTTCTACTTCAGGAACCAGTGTGAGGCTGCGGAGCTGCTCAGTGTGAAAATGCTTGCTGTGCAAACATGAAGACCTGAGTTTGAACATTCACTACCCATGGGGAAAAAAAAGCCGGGCACAGTAGCATGTTACTGTAACCATAATGCTTGAGCTACAGACAGGACGATCCTGGGGACTTGCTGCTCAGGGATCTAGCCAAATTACTGAGCTTCAGATTCAGTGAGAAACTTTCAAAACTAAGGCAGAGATTAATTAAAGGAGACATCCAACATCTCTAGCCTATAATTACTCATGAGTGATGACTCTCTTCTCTTCCTCTTTCTATCTTTCTTCTTTACACACACAAACACATACACCCATTGCTACAGATTCTACATAATAATAGAAACAAAAAGGAAAAATTAAGTTCAACATACAGATCTTGAGAAACTAATAAGGCTCATCCTATTGGAGAGAGAAAGAACACGGAGTTGGATGGATAGAAAGTACCTGAGAGGTGTTAAGGAGAAGAAAAACCTCATCAAAATATATTGTATGAAAAAACAAAAAGAAACAATATGTATACTGTGATAGTATTTGAAATACATCCTAAGAAATTTGACTACCTTTGTCAAGAAGGTTATGATCGATCACTAATAAAAACTTCAAAAACTATTGAATGTATTATTTAAACTCACCAATTCCAGTGTTCATTGTATCAAGCCCAGTGTATCGAGTGTTGCCCTAGGCCAGGGTCTAGCAGTAAACAATACGCCAAAATTTGCAGCACCTGTAACTTTATTTGCTGCAAATGAGAACATAAAAATAATATTGTACATGGCGAGGGCAATAAGCTAAGTCAATAAAAAAAAAGCAGAATCAGTAAATGAATAAAAATAGAAAAATCTAAGAACAAGACTATGAAGCTATATTCAACACCACATCAGAGGAACCACTGAACCATACTCATTGCAAGAGAATTATGAATATAGTAACTTCATTAGCATAATGTATTAAATCAGTAAGTCTATGACTTTTAAGAATGTTGTTCTCAGTATATGAGAGAGTATTTGATGAAGAAGGGAGATGCCCTGAATTACTAAGAACCTAAGAACGACAGACTGTATAACAAGCTGATGATACAGATGTGAACGGAGGAGTGAACTTCATACTTCACTGAGACATGGGAGGCAATCCTATTTAAATTACAAACAGAAGATGAATTTTTCTTATTGCCATTGTTATTAAGTATTGTTTGAAAGTTCAGGTAAATACAGTGCACAATAAAAATAAAACTAGTGAGTGAGGAGAGAAAAGTATGGTCCTGAGATGACAGTATGATTAGACACACCTTGGAATCCAAGGCAACTACTACATAATGATTTGAATTAATAAGGAAGTTTATCCCAAGTGGCTGGCTGCAGGATAAATATACAGGGAGCAATAGTATCCCACAAAGCACTAATAACATATTAGAGGATACAAAGCTATGAATTATCAATATGTAACAATTACACAAAGAAAAACATGGGGTTTTATTGAGAACCATAAGAGTATTTGAATAATTGGATTGTTTTTTGTTTTTGTTTTTGTTTTTTGTATATTCTGGGAATTAATCCTTTTCAGCTGCATAGCTAGGAAAGAATTCCTCCCACTCTCTGGGCTTCTGCTTTACCCAATTGATTGCATCCTTAGCTGTACAGAACTTTTTAGTTTTGAAGAGATCTACTTTCTAAGTGTTGACCTTTATTCCTGAGCAAATGGATTCCTATTCAGAAAATCCTTTCTTAAACTTATGTATCAAAGGACACTACCTGTGCTTTCTTTTAGTAGTTTCAGCATTTTAGGTTTTTTCATTGAGGCATTTGGTCTTTCGCAGTTAATTTGATACACATCTAATTTTATTCTTCTGCATATATATATTCAGCTTTCCCAGCGACTTTTGGAAATGCTCATTCCTTTGGTCAAAGATACAATAAAATACAATACAAAGATACAATAAAATGATTTTTTATCCAGTTCAAATAAGCAAAACATCAAACAGTATAAAAAGTTTGAGAAGTTAGTTGGAAGGCATGGACTTGGAGGAGATTTGTCTACTAGATATTAGAATTTGTTATAATGGTGTCAACACTGGATAAGCAAAGTACTGTCCCCAAAACTAAAGGACAAATTCGAATAAGGCTGACAGATAATTCCGAGGCAGGTCTAGGATGTATGAAGTTTCAAGCAGTGTGATTACAACAGCATATTTTTAAGTTCACGTAGAAGGATATAGGTGTCCTAAAAAGCTGAAGTCTACTGTGACTGGGGTACAGTTAAGATTAGCACAGACTGCCACCATTTAAGAAGGACCCTTTAATATACTTGCAATGCAGACAATCTAAATACAAAACATAAAATCAGCTTCTTCCCCAATTAATCTTTTTTAAAAATAATTTACTTATTGATTTCCTCACATAATCTTAAGAGGGAATACTCAGAGGTACATATTAGTTGTGAGGAGTGTGGATGTTCTTTATAATATTGCTAACAGTAGCATTGATAGTCAAAGTAATTTATGTAATAATCAACAGGGAAATATAAAATAAATTATGCTACTTATACAACATAATATTTTGAAATTATTAAAACTAGGATTTGAATGGCTTAAATGTTAATATGTTCAAATTTCAGGTTAAAAATGTTTTTCACTGTATAATTCGATTTTTTGGTTTTTTTCTTTTATTGGATATTTTACTTACATTTCAAATGTAATCTCCTTTCCCCGTTTTTGCCCCACCCAGGAACCCCCTATCCCATTTCCCTCCTCCTGCTTCTATGAAGATATGCCCCCACCCACCCTCCCACTCTCACCTCCCCATCTACCATTTCCCCCACACTGGGAAGTCCAGCCCTCACTGGACCAAGGACTTCCTCACCCACCTATGCCTGACAATGTCATTCTCCCCTATTTATACAGCTGGGGCCATGGATCCCTCCCTATGTGCTCCTAGGCTGGTAGTTTAAACCCTGGGAGCTCTGGTTGGTTGGTATTGTTGCTCTCCCTATGGGGCTGCAAACCCTTTTAGCTCCTTCAGTCTTCTCTCTCACTCCTCCATTGGGAACCCCATGATCAGCTCAATGGTTAGCTGTGAGCATCTGCCTCTGTATATTTCAGACTCTGGCAGACCTCTAAGGAGACAGCTATATCAGGTTCCTGTCAGCATGCACTTCCTGGCATCCACATCAGCATCTACCTTTGGTGACTGCACAAGGGATGGATACCGAGGTGGAACAGTCTCTGGACGGCCCCTCCTTCAGTTTCTCCCCAAGCTTTGTCTCCATATTTGCTCCTATGAGTATTTTGTTACTCCTTCTAAGAAGGGCCAAAGCATGCACACTTTGGCCTTCCTTGCTCATGAGCTTCATGTGGTCTGTGAGTTGTATCTTGGGTATTGCAAGCTTCTGGGCTAATATCCAATTATCAGTGAGTGCATACCATGTGTGTTCTTTTGTGATTGGGTTACCTCATTCATGATGATATTTTCTAGTTCCACCTATTTACCTAAGAATTTCTCGAATTCATTGTTTTTAATAGATGAGTAATATTCCATTGTGTAAATGTACCACATTTTCTGTATCCATTCCTCTTTTGAAGGACATCTGGGTTCTTTCCAGCGTCCGACTATTATAAATAAGGCTGCAATGAACATAGCTGATCATGTGTCCTTGTGATATGTTGGAGCATCTTCTGAGTATATGCCCAGGAGTGGTATAGCTTGGTCCTCAGGGAATGCTATGTGGCCTTATAAAGTAAGAAGAAAGATCAGAGTAGGTAGCACGCTCTTTCTGCCATGTGATGCCCCTGCCTTGTCATTACTCAGCAAGATGGTCCTCCTCAAAAACTAAGCAGATACCATGCCATGCCATGTTCATGGATTTCCAGAACCATGAACTAAATATATATCTTAACATTATGCTTTCCCTAGTTTGTGGCATTTGATTAGAGCATTAGAAAATAGGCTAACCTAGGGCATTACCCTGTAACTCCTACTTTTACCAGCATAGGCAAAGGGTTCCTGTTTATTTCTATTTCTCACCTTTGTTTTTTAAATATTAAGTTAGACAGAAGAAATAGTGCATGCTAAGAAGTTCCAATGGTTCCATTTGTTTGAGCAACTACAAATACTTCCAGAATGACTGGGACATGCAAATGGGAAGGGACTGTGCTGGTTTCTGCTAAGATACTGTCACGAACTGTGTACTTTAAGTTATCAATGTATTTATTCCTGGTTTAGAAACCAGAGTCTGAAATCAAGGTATTACATGCATTCTGGGGGCCCTAGGTGTGTGTGTTTCCCTGGCTTCTTTTAGCTTCTACTGGGCAGTCGCTCTGTCTTCTACTCTCTTCTTCATGACCTCTCTCCTCTTCCTCTGAGTATAGTTAAACCCATTTGTGTCTCCTTGTTCTCACAACTCATAGAGACAACACAAGGTGATTTCTCCCATCTCAAGACCTTTGGCATCATGACTTCTGTAAGTACCTTTTCACTTACAAAATCCACTGATTCGGGGATTAAACAATGAACAGCTCTGGAAGAGAACATCATCCTGCTTATAATGGGGAGAAAATCGCAATGGTCTTGAATGATTGCTTAAACTTGGCTTAATCTGAGATCTACAGTTAGGGTAATAGAGAGTTCTTGGGAGTTCCTATAAGCCTGCCTTGATGGACTTGGGGTCAGGAATGGGGGCAGAAAACCAGATAGAGAACTGCAGCAGGTCAGGGCACTTGGCTGAGCTTAGAGGCCTCACCTTGCTCCTTGTTGGACAGTAGAGTCTACAAGTTATGAACAATCAGAGAGTTGTAAGTCATACTGAGGGCTCCTAGCCTTCTGACTCTCACCAGGGCCTCTGAACCTTACTGCCAGGCATTTGGGGACTATCCTTCCAGGTGTACCTGTTCCCTGTGCTCTTCCTCTCACATGGAGGCTTGAAGGTCACAGGTATGACAACTCACCAATGTCCAGAACATCTCATCTCTCAGCAACCGGGTTTTAGTAAAGCAATTTTTTGGGAGTCTAGGTTTTATGAAACAGTATGGGGAAGTCTGCAGGAATGTCTTTGGGATTGTTTCAAATGCACTCAGATCTCTGGATATCCCCCAAGGGTTTCTCTGTATATCCCTGGCTGTCCTGGAACTCACTCTGTAGACCAGACAGGTGTTTGCTCTTCCAGATTCCAGTGGTCACTTTTCACTAAGTTCTGATATTCCTTTCCATCTGGAATACAGTGGTGGAGATTTTTCTGTGTGTGTGTTTTTTTTTAACCTTAAATGTGAGTCTATTGTCCTGAAATGATATATATTAATACTTCAAATAATGTGAATACTTTATCAGCCCCACAAAAATTATTGCTCATCAAAATAAATACTTGCACTTTTAAATGTATACATAGGATCTCAGGAATATGGACAAAGACTAAACAAAGTATTGAAACAGTTCCTCACCAAACCAAAAAACCATGATTCCTCCATATGACAGTGTATCTCTTAGGCTATGAAGTGGCTTTTGCCCCTTTAATATAAAGCAGATGCTGTGTGGTGAAATGTCTGGGCTTGGGTTTTTCCTGGTAGCTTGGGCTTGCCTTTGCAGAGAGCCATGGTCGGCTTGTTGCTTGTAGAATATTTTCTGATGGACAGCAGGGAAGACCGCTCAGGAGTTCTCTTCTATTACATTCTGTCAGGCAGGAGAGATGGTGAGCAGAATAGAATGCTTGCTCATGTGGTTGTGTACTTAACTGCAAGTCTATCTTAAAGAGAATGAATTTACTCTGCTAACTAAGGTTAAGAAGAAAGATATCTCCTTTAAGAAACAAACAAAAATATTACTTGATAAAGTTCAACACACAATGAAATTAGGTTGTCCATGAAACCTCATATACTCTTGATTTTGTTTCCTTATTGATGCTTTGTTGAACCATAAAAAACCTGACTATGAGAAATACAATCAGCCACCTTCTCATGACCCTAGAAGAACTTTGCATTTCTAGTTACATTCTTCTTTATTTGATCAGTGTTTCCTCAAGCTAGGTAAAAGAATTGTAGCTCATGTGCCTTCTTTCCTCCAGTTCACCTGCTCAGCTAAGAGATGTGAGCAGTTTGAAACTATTTCCAACATACTCTATTTTAGTAAATATAAATCATGTGTATATCTTTACATACATACATACATACATACATACACACATACACACATAAATACGTACACACACATAATATATATAAACACATATGCGTTTAGTTCAAAATATTCATTTTTCAATCAAACAAGCTTTATCAGAGTATAATTGTCTGAATGCTGAGAAACAAAAGAAACATAAGCCACATCTCTCACATACCAAGGAATATTTAAAAGAAAAAACTCAAGTTCTGAAACAACTTTGTTTTTAACAAATACATAAGAATTAAATATTTCACACTGAAACCACTTTAAGAAGCCCCTTTGGTTCAATGGTTTTCAAGAGAATCCTCATAAGGACAGAAGCTAGAATCTGAAAAAGTTTCAAAGAACGTAGGGTAAATCAAGAATGAAATGAATACTTCAATGTGTTAGTCACAAATCATTCATTCTTGAACCAGATACAGTCTAATGGTGCTATGATTTAGATGCAATCTGTCCTTAAGGACTCATGTTGAATAGAGCATGGGTCTCCAGGATAGCACTGTGAAGTAGTGGGATCTTTAAGAATTTGCACCTAGCAGGGGTTTTTAGGTCAATTATGGATATGCCCAGAGTGTCTCTAGCTTCCTGTCAGATATGATTCTGCACACACTTTGTCCACTGTGATACTACCCGCCATTAGGACCCTACCAGAGCTGGACAAGTCCTGAGAGCCTGTTCTTGAAAATTCAGAACTTCTAAACACATACGCTTCTCCTTTAAAGAATAAATTTGGCCTGCTGCAGGTATTTTACTATCGGAAAAAAAGGGCTAACCAATACAAAACGCTGCTTTTGAACTTCCTGAGCACCACTGAATAAGCATGCTGTGAGGACTGGCTGAAGCCAGGTTTGGTTCACCAGTGAAATTTATGGAAAGCTCCATGTGGCTTAGAGACTTGAGGAGAACGTTTTTTAAATAGTGAAAAATATTCTAGGTAAAGAAGAGCAATGTTTTCCTGAACTGTCAAAGAAAGATAGAAGACTTAAACATTTGGGGAATAAAAACTGCGTAGAATATCGTGGCTAGGGGTTGTATTTAACTAGCTTTTCAATCCCGAGGTTTGAGCAGGTCTAGGCACAATGTAGATGCCTGGACTGAAATAATTGCTAAAACAAAGAGAAGGTGCTTAATGCAGGGTAAAGAGGAACCTTATTAGAGCTCTGGCCTGCAAGGTTTAAGAGTCTAAACTTCCTGAGGCAAATATTACTAAACAATTCCTCTAAGGTTCACTGACAGGCAGAAGAAAATGGGCTCCCGAGAAATCTGAAATTCAAAAGCTGAAATGAAGTCTGTGGGCAAATAACCAAGACACTCTTAGGAAGGCTATTACAAGATTCAGCAGTAGAAGCAAAGAGCTCACAGCACCAACAGAGTCCTTACCTCTGACCCACCTGCCTTCCTCCTTCCCTCTCCATCTCTGGACTTCCCTCCCCAAGTATTCCCCAGTCCTTACCAGCACACACCAGGAACTCTTAAGTTGGCCCCTGCCTTGGGAAGTGCCGTGGTAAAAACATCATCACCAATTTCTCTTGAGTTTTGAATCAAGTTGTATGAAAACTATATGGAAAAGCTCATTTTCTAGGGAATGTCTAGATCTAATTTATTGATTAACAAGTTAGGAACAAAGCCATGTAGCATGGGCTGCACCAAATGAGCCTGCTCTGTTAAGACAGTTCTCACACTGCAGGATCCATCCTGAAAACGTCAGGTGTGTCTGACTGAGAAAATCATGTCTCATTTTTTATTTTCATTGTAAATTCATCAGAGTTCTCTTTAATCTCCAATGCTTTTGCACAAGCCCTGATGTTGTGTGTAATTTTAAAAGCACACTAGCTCTTTTTTTCAAGAGCTCAGCTGGAGCTCCCTCAACCTCTTGCCACTGACTCCGCCAAGCAGCCAACGACTACCTTAGCTGTGTCCTTTTTCCTGCCCACCTTAGTCTCCGTGGATGGAAAATACTAGACAATTTCAATATTTTAAAACTACTCAATAACTCAATGGCCATGTCAAGGATATCTTGCTCCATCCTCCTTGTCCTCTGCCCATGATGGCGGCTACAAACTATATATGCTCAGAGACCTCCATGTCTGCCTCTTCCTCCACCCTAATGCCTGCTTTGACTCCTCTCTCTGGTCCCCTTCTCTTTTCCTGAGACTGGGAAGTCCCACCTTTATTCTTTCACCCAACAATTATCTTCTGCTGTCTTTATTGACACAATCAAGAACCAATTAGCGAAACAACACCTCCACCCTGACATTTCTCAGTTTCCTTTGAGTTTATTGTATTACAATTTTCTATGCTCTGTCAGTCCCAAGTAAATAAAAATATAGAGCATTTTGGCACATTTCTGTTCAAAGAAACAGTTCTCTCTCTCTCTCTCTTTCTTTCTCTCTCTCTCTCTCTCTCTCTCTCTCTGTGTGTGTGTGTGTGTGT